>CM038794.1:132173916-132538200 GCA_021764765.1 Vicia sativa
CACATGATTTGATCCAATCGGACCATGTCTATGGAAAAAAAACCGTCTTTAATCGAATGACTGAGTGCTCCAAGATGCTATTCACAAAAGATTTCTTCAAAAGAAAGGATGAAAATCATGCAAAGCGAAATTGCATCAACTGGATCACCAAGTGTCTTCTACTTCATGGAAGAGACATTCAAAGCTTTCAATCAACAACATCTTCTATTGCATAGAAGAAAATTGTTAGACATTGTATTCGAGGACTCCTTCAACCTCATCTTCTACCACACAAGAGTGAAACTTCGCTAGATAAAGATTCTAAAATGGCTTGCCAAACAAAATTGGCCTCTGAAAAAGATACCCGACAAATGCTAGACTTTGTATTTAAACCCATGCAGTCTTCAAAATCATGACCAAATTCCCCATAATGGTACTCACATATAGCACCATCAAAATCAGAATATAGGTGGAGAACCTAAAGCACATAGCTCAACCAACTGCAATTCAAGCGACCGAGGAAACGGCTGAGTGTAAGACAATGGAAAATTACTGGTTGTTGACGATAAGAACCAGAAGTCCAACATTGTTGAAGAGATCCATGAAGTACTTCAAGTTTTGAAGGAGGTCCCACATGACATGATGGGGATAAATAATAGCTTTTGTTGCAGCAGGAAGTGTATAATCACTTTCTTTTGTCAACATTGTATTCAGGATTTCCATAACCAAACTCAGTTGAGTCTTCAACTAATTATTTCCCTCTTTCATGAGTTTCTGACCACGGGTCATGGCTGGCATAGGTGGCATGAAAAACTATACCTGAACTTCTTTCTCATTCAAATACCCACAAAGTAGTTCCAGAACCGATCTTTGAACATGAAAAGCAGTAAGAAGTCAAGTCTGCAATTCTGAAAAGAATACCATCTTGAATAAGAATCTCCGTCTCTGAGTACCTGTTATGAATGCATGAAGATGCATGAGGTTCATGAATGGGTGAAATATTATATTCAATCATTTCCAAGGAACCCACATGCTCTTAAATTTTATTTTAAACCAGTAAGAGATGAAAAAGTGCAACACAAAGCTCACAAGCGTCGTTCCTTGGAAATGGAAAAAACGTGTGTGTTAAACAAGTGTTAACATAATATGTATGAAAGCATATGGGATCAAAGTTTCTATCACAAAGGGCACAGGATGCACTGTCTTTGAAACATCCAAAAGACACAAGACCAAAAGTCATACACAATTTTAGAACACACAAGAACTAGGTACCATGTGATCTACAACTGAACGGGGTCAAGGCTTCCAGAACACTGGATAACTGCTGAATTTCCAAAACAAATGGCCATCACAAAGTGAGAAATCTGGAACAAAAACAAGAGATCACAAGTCACCTACAAGAACAAAGTCGCCAATAGAACCAAAAGTCACCATCTGTACCTGTAAGAATGATTTCCCACCCCACCTCACAGGTAAAATCAAATCAAAACAGGGTCCCTAATGATAAACAAAGTCGATAGTCCTTTATCAAGTACTGCGTTATCTACACAAAAGGTGTAGGACAAAAGTACCGTCTATCGAACCTCGTCTAAGTTTGGTATCTTATGCCTCCTCACACGTGTCAATGGAACACATGATTTGACATGAGTATCCGTCTAGCCTATGATGCACTGGCCTGGGTATTGGGCCTTTTACCTCTTGTAACTCCTACCCAAAGCATCACAACACAAAAATAAACAATATAATATAGCCAGATCTAGATGAAAATGTATGAAAACATATACAGGAATATATACAAATAAGACAAAGCTATAAAGCGATAAATAAACACCCAATAGAAAAGAAGACAAAAGATAGGATCAACTCCGGGATGAACCATCATTTGGTCAACGATTCCCCAATAAAGTTGCTAGCTGAAACAACCGCCCGAAAATCATCTGATAGGAATATCAATGAAGTTGCCGTCGAACATTTTTTATCCTGCCGAAGGGAAAGGTAAACATCGAAAAAACCTGAAATCGAGAAATCACGGTCTTGCGACCGAGAGATCGAGTAAGGGAGTCTGTTACGTGAGGGAAAAGTATTAGCACCTCACACGTCCGTAGTACTCCACGACGTCAAGCAAAGTGATTTATTAGGGAATCGAATCAATTCGACTGCCTCGAAACGATTTACTCTTTTGATTTGTTTATAAAGATGCGAGCATCAAGCTTTATTTTTCCAACACAAGAAAATGATTATGAAAAGGGGAAAGTGCAATACCTTAATTGATTTGATATGCATTACGACTAGCGAACTAGACGTAACGCATTGGGAGATTCCGAGAAAGGGGTTTGTTATATAAAGGAATAGATGGAGCAACCTAAATATATCTAGTTATCTATAGCGTATATGAATATGTTTGATATGTTGTGTGTTTTAATTGCTATTTCTATGATTGGGAAAGCCTTTGGATTTTAAGAAACGTTAGATTATATGGGATCCTAGGTTTTGTTATTATTGTGCTCGCAAAGATCATTGGGATCTTCTGCATACATATCCCTTAATGGGAATCAGAGCATTTGTAGCTCGGATCTAAAGGGAGCAATGGTTTGTTTAGTTTGAGGGAGAAAGAAATTTGCTCGGCAAGGATGAGACCTTGTGCCTACGTATTCTCAAAGGGATGTTGAGAAAGTCAGAGCAATCGTAGTTCCCACTTATGCTAGTGGAAGCAATGGGATGTTATTAAGAGACAAAGACGAATGTCATCTTAATGAAAAATGTATCTAATCTATTTCATCACATACATTTTGAAAGGTTTGATTAATTAAATCTTTCATCGTAAGTTATAGGTGTTTTGCTTGAGTGTACAAGCGTTACCACTTACGAGTTTAAGAAAGATGTTTGAAAAAGATGATTGAATCCTTTAATTGTAAGCATTGGGTGTTTTGCTTGAGTGTACAAGCGTTACCATTTACGATTAAGAGATGTTTTTGTTTGAAAAGTGTTTGAAAAAGATTTGATTGTATGTGATGTGATAGATGAGATACTTCTTCCATAGAGATGATAGATGTCTAAATCTCGAGGAGAAATTGATTGGATTAAGGGAATGCTTTTAAGAAGCCCATGGGTCCTTGTATTGTAAGCCCAAGAGGAGGCATTCCAAGGGTCATCGAGGGTCCTTGTATGAAGCTCAAGAGGAAGCTATAGGGTATGGCTGGCTTTGGCTTTAAGAGTGATTTCACCGGGAAACCATCCTCTTAGGATTTTAAGAGTGATTTCACCGGGAAATCATACTCTCAGGGTTCTATCCTAGCGTGGGTGATTCTTTGTATTGGAAGCCCAATAGGAGGCTGTTAAAAGATTTCCCGGTCTCTTTCTTGTTTGATGCCCAAGAGAAGGCTAAACTCAATGAGGAGTTCTTTTGAACGAAGCCCAAGAGGAGGCTGACTCAACAGGGGAGTGATGTCTTATATGAAGCCTAAGCGGAGGCTAAACTCAGATGAATGAGTTTTCTTATATGAAGCCTAAGAGGAGGCTGAACTCAGATGAATGAGTTATCTTATATGAAGCCCAAGAGGAGGCTAACTCTGTGGGGAACTTAATTGTTAGACTAGTTGTTATGTTATAACTAGACAGTTATATCAACAAGTGTATGAAGTTTATTCACAGGAGTTTATGAAGGAAATATATACAAATGTGTAATGTTTATTTGCAAGAGTTTATGAAGGAAATATAAACAAGTGTGTGTGAAACGAACGTTCGAAACGAGCGTAACTTGATTATTTACAAGATTGATTGTGTACAAGGGAATGAATATGTACACGAATGGGTATTTATGTACAAGGAAATGTGTATGTACATAGGAGGGTTGGGACTTACACCGTAAGGGAGGCCCATTGGTTTAAAAGCAGTTTCACCGGGAATAATGCTCCTCTTAATACCAATGGAAATGGTGTATAAACAAGCGAGTAAACGAACGAAAGTTCGCTATACTTGAATATTTACGAAGGTATCTGTATTATGTACAAGTAAAATTCATATGTACATAAAAGAATTTGATATGTACAAGGAAATAGCTATGTACATAAAAAGAATTGGGACTTACACCGTAAGGGAGGCCCACGATCGATTAAGAAATTCGAGGAAAAATGGGTTCGGTTTTATCTTCAAATCGGGTCGATCATGGGAAAAAAGAGTGTAAGTTTGTTGAAATGTTTTGAAAAGGTCTTGAAAGTGTTTCTGGAAGGTGAAATATACCCACAAGAAGTTTGAAAAAGTTTCGGGTCTCGAAAGTTTGAAAGAAACATCTTTGAAAAGTGCTTGAAAAGTACTTAAAACGTCTCATTTTCGGCTCGATGAAAATATAATCAAAAGAAAATATTTTTGGATTTTTTTGACATATTCCTAAAATAGGTATGTTAAATGACACGTGTGCAAAAAATCACCTCAAAATGAGGAGTTTTGATTGGGTTTTGAAAGCATTGAAGTTTGATGAAAAAATTGTGAAGAGAAGCAAAAATTTGGCAAAATGGTCCCAAGGGGACTCGAACTCGGGACCATTGGGCAAGGCAAGGCAAGTGACTTAAGAGTGAGCTGGCAACCGCTGGGGCGGCAATACATCCGTTCATTTATGCCATTCCATGTTATTATATTATAAACAAATTTTTGAATTTCTGAAAACTGAAAAAAAACAAGAACACGCGCGAGCTCGTTCTTCTTCTTCCTCAATCCTCATTCAAACCCAGATTCTTTGTTTCTCAATGAAAATGAATGATGTAAACATCAAACTTGAACGAAAGTTAACCAGGAACATGATGGTGGTGATTAATTCCATTTATTTTTAGTTTTAGATGATTAAATTTCCCAGAAACACGAAGAACCCTAATTCCTAAAAATCAATATGAAATCGTGTATGATCATGGAATCAGGCAATTGATTGAGGGTTATCAATCAGTGAAGGTGCAGAAACAAAACGGCCAAGCCATTTTTGAACTGGAAGTTGGAAATCATGAAGTTCAAAGTTTGAGTTCTTACCTCTTGAAGCTGAGATCGGATTCTTCGAAGGAGGTGTTACAGAGTTGATTTGATGATTGCTATAGCACCAGTGGACCTCAGGGAACGTGTAAGAGTGCTATGCTTGCTTTGAAATAGCCTGGATTACTCTGACCAAGTCCAACTGTAGTTCCTGGGCATGAGTTTCGAATTCGAGCTTGAAGGTGTTACAGTTCAAGGAAGATGATTTGTATCACTTATATGAAGCATGTGGATGATGTTCAAATGATAAAATCAAGATTAGCTCGAGCCAATTATCAGTTTGAATGTTAAGGCAGTTTTTTACAAGTTTGGAAATTTGAAAAGCAATTCTGGTTTTTAGTGGTTCTTGAGTTAATTTTAAGTTTCAAACAAGTTCTATATTGAATTTAACACATGTTAGACACCAAATCTCTCTCAGTTTTTCACAAGATTTGAAAAATACAAAATTCTCACTTTTGAACCACAAAACTTGAATTTCAAGAAAGAAGAATGAAAGCTTGTTCTTGCATAGCTTTGGTGTGGTTTCAATTTGAAAACATGACCTCTATTTATAGGTCAAAAAATCAGAATGGTAAGTGAAAAAGATTAGCTTAAACTTGAGCAACTTGCCTTAGAGGGCAAGAAAGTCATTTTTGTCATAAATGCAAATGGAATATTCTTTTAACCATGATTAAAATCTTACTTGATCTTATCTCCATCATAATTACTTCTCAATTGATTTTTATCAGCTCTAACCTATCTCCAATTGGTGACAAGGCTTCTAGAAGGAGATTTTGCAAAAAATGACTTATAATTTTGAAGCATGTACTTGAAATTCATGGCTTTTGGAGCTCTATGTTTCAAAATCAAAAGTATAGCTAGACATAATGGTTTTGCAAGTTCTTGGACATTTTGAAAAGCTTGTATCAAGGGCTACAACTTTCATGTTTTGAGTTTTTTCTAATTCCAAATGGAACTATGTGAAAAATTGCCATGAAAGTAGGAAAAAACATGAAATTTTTAATACTTAAAAATTTTCTAAGTGTTGAAAATTTTGACTTTTTGTTGACTTTTCCAAATATCTTGATTTTTTATGATCATGATGGATCATTTGAAGTATTTTGATGATTAAAAAAGTTTTATCTTGAAAAAGTTGACCAAAAGTCAAAGTTTTCAGTGCAGATGAAATTTCATCAGATGATCCAGAAATTGATTGATGAAAAATGTGAACTTCTGTGATGTTTTGAATCAAAAAATTAGGTCAACATGTTGCATTGAGGATATGAAGATCAATTTCCAGGCAAAAAAGTCATTCATTGATCAGAAAGTTAGTGATTCCCTATCCTCGATGAAAACCCTAATTGGTCGATCCTTGATAGATCATGAGAAAAAGTTGAGAATCTGAAGCTCAATTGTTGATGATTGATTAAGATAGATCAATTTAGGTGAGTGGAAACTCAAACCCTAATTAATTATCTCTTGAACAGATGGAAAATTGATGAAACCCTGATTTTGAGTTGTAGAAGCCACACCCGATTTATTCTGTTCTGAACTGTTAGTGATGCAATGATGCATATGTGAGGTGGTATATTAGGTCAAAAATTGGGGTATGACACACGGTATCCATTTTGGTTATCTATCTAATGGGTGAAAAGTCTAGATAAATATGTATATGAGGGAGAATGCATAAAAAAGAAAAAAAGAAAGAAACATGGGGAAAAGAAAGAAACAAGGGGAAAAGAAAGAAATATTTACAAAGTTGTGCTCGGTCAAACCCCGTGACCAGATGCCTATGTATTCCCTCGTGCAATGGGAAAGTCAGAGCATCGTAGCTCGGCTCACATATTTTGGTTGGTTTGTGTTTTTTAGTTAAAAAGACAAAACATCAAACAGGGTGGCAAAACATCATATAAGACGACAAAACATCAAATAAGATGACAAAACATCGACAACGATGACAAAACATCAGATAAGATGACAAAACATCACACAAGACGACAAAATATCAGATAAGATGGCAAAACATCAGATAAGAAAGATAGAACATGCATGGATGGCGAAACATCAAGCATGGATGGAAAAGTCAAGTAGGAAAGATAAAACATGCATGAATGGAGAAACATCAGGCATGGATGACAAAACATCATAATAGATGATAAAACATCACAACGGATGATAAAACATGACGTCAGATGATAAAAAATCACAACAGATGAGAAAACATCACAACAAATGACAAAACATCATACCAGATGATAAAATAACACCAAGATATCAAAATCTCATGGTAAAGATGACAAGACATCAACACAGATGACAAAACGTCATACCAGATGAAAAAACATCAACAAGATAACAAAATATCATGGTAAAGATGACAAAACATCACAAGAGATGACAAAACATCAACAAGATAGCAAAATATCATGGCAGGTGACAAAACATCACAACAGATGACAAAACATCATACCAGGTGACAAAACATCATAAAGATAGAAAAGTATCATGGCAAAGATGACAAGACATCAACCTGACAAGGTCTAAAACAAAGCAAGAAGGCACACATACAATTAAGATTGATTTGTATCTTTTACCTTGGAAAAGAGTATCATATTGTTATAGTATTTTAATGCACTTGAAAAAATAAGATTTTAATTTTAAGGATGCAAAAGGGGAAAGGTAAAAAGTCTAAGGGAAGTTAACCTATTTCTATCCCTAATGTTATCATACAACATTGATCCTAAGGTTTTGGTATCAGGGGGAACCTAAAAGCTCCTACAAATATAACAAACCTAATGGGGAATAAGCACAAAGTAAACAATCAATCAAAGCTCGAGGAGGATCCACATCACTCGAGGAGCACACATCTACGAAAGTATCATGCGACCAAGGTATCAAAGAAGGGACCTAACCATGATAGTGAAGCATCGGGAAAGCACGTAATACCTAACTTAAATAAAGATCAGAGCATGGTGGGGGATCAAGCCATAGACAAAAGTAGAAAATTACTCTTGGCAACCAAGCTATCACACTGTGGGAAATAATGGTGCCCTTACCGTGGTATCAATCACCAGGCAAGATGCGGAAAGTACTGGGGGAAATAATAAATGGTGCGTGCATACACCAAGCATAAATGTCGGTCAACGTGAGCTACACAAAGCGTGGGGATCTGACTACAAGACCCTTTTCCACTTGCCTTAATCAGGCCTTAGACTCATTGGGATCTACTTGCAAAAAGTGGGCATTAGAGCGACACGGGTGAGGAATTGCAGGGGTTGATTGCTAACCCTTTCCACTTGCCTTAATCATGAGGACTTAGGAATGGTGGCCGTAAAAAGACCTAAAACCTTCACCCTGCTATGGAAGCACAAATAGTAAACAAACAAATATATGGCCTCCTAATGAGGACTTCTAACACATAATTCTAGTCCTAAGTAAGCGGTAAAATGCTGAAAAGTGTAAATCGGATAACAAAAATATCGAACGGATAAAGATCCGTAATAAAGAAACTAAACAACTAGGAACCCAGAGATCCTCAAACAGCTAGCATCAACAAATAAAATAAGTCAAAAAGCGCGTCATCAAACATAAGCATTCAGGCCTCTATGTGAAAATAAATCGGATGTGGCGTGTAGCGGACATAATCACATAAACATACTGCAGGATAATACACACAGGTAATGACACACAATAGTGCAAATATAATAGTCATGTTCCACAAATAAAGTGGAACACAAAGCAATCAAGTCAAGTTTGACAGCTCTCTTAGAGTACCTTGTACACTTTATAGACAAGTTAGTAATAACAAGGAAAAGTGATGAAACACTAAGGTTCATATGATAATACATCAGAGAAATAAAAAATGATGACAACACACGATAAGAATATAAATATATCCAACCATGAATGACAATGCATCACAAGATATGAAAACCTCACAGTCAATCTTAAAGAATTAATGACAAGATCAAGAAGTCAACACAAGCTATCAAAGAGGAATGTAAATCAACATCATCATGAAATCATAAGGATCTGACCTATACATGTTATAAACATAACAAACATCAAACAATCAAGGTAAGACTCAGGGGAGACAAGAAACATGGTACAAACACCAAAATAGTCAAACTAGTAAGCCATAAAGATGTTGTAGTGATGTGGACTCAAGTGAATGTTTAATCATGCATGAGTTAATTGTGTCATGTGGAGTGAGGTCAGAAGAAAAACGAAAACAATAGTCAAATAAACTCATAAGAGATTTCCAATCAAATCTTCATAAGAGTGCACAACCATACAACCTAAGTGTGTGATGAAGTGAATACAAGTGTGGACTTGAGTGAACATGCATTATAGTGTCACATAAGAGTGAGATCAGAAACAAAGCATATAAACAAGACTCACACAGGATCCATGATGAAACATTAAGCATCACCATCAGAGTTAACACAAAAGTTAACAAGAGAAGAAGTCAAAATGCTACCCTAATCCTAACCCTAAAAGGTTAGTAAAGTAAACAAGGCAAATATGATAAAAATACAAGGCCAAAGCATAATAAAAACACCAAAGGTCAGAAATGAATGCCTTATGGGTTGCACAAGTGCATCCCCCTTTATCTCTAATCCAAACAAACATCAAGACATACATGAGAAAGATGATTGAGCCAAAAATAGAACCATACTTTGTTCAAACAAGACCAAATTATTTAAAGGTTCACAAGACATCAATAGGTTAGAAACATCAAGTTCAAGACAAACTTAGCAAAGTTCAAGTTGAAAATAAAATCATACAAGTTAGACTAGCCTAGGAAAGCCTCTAATTAGGAAACCTAGCTTGATTAATTATGGAAAAATAGCAAACCTATTCCTAAAATTAAGAAAAATTAATTCTATAGTCCTAAGAAATCATACAACCCTAATCTAAACAGAAATTGACTTGAAAGTCAAGGGTGAATAGTCAAACAAATGAAACTTCTAGCCTAAACAACCAAAGTTCACAAAATTTATAAATCAAGAAAAAAAATAGGGAAATGACTTCTAAAAATAAAAAAAAAAAGTTTTAAGGTGCTTAAGACTAATAAAAGTCAGAATCAATCAACTTGGATCCTTTGATTTTTGAAAAAGAGTGAAAAATTCATCTTTCAAAACTAGTTGAGGTGAAGCTCAAACTAGACACATTTTACAAAATATTTTAGGAAAAATAGAATTCCAATGGATAAATTCAAATAAGATTTATTTCCATGAGCTTACTACATCTAACAATCCAAATCAGAAGTTACTTAATATTTACAAGTTTCAAACAATAGCAAACTAAATCAAATTTGTGATGTAAGCAATAAAAGCCCTAAAATGCCATTTAAACTTCCCAATTTTCAAAATCAGTGATGGAAATTGATATAAATCATAAATAAAATTCCTAAATCGAGATAGGATAGTAGAAAGTATTTTTGTGGATTTTTATGTCTAAGGAAAATAGTGAAAATAATAAAAATGCAAAAATAATGATTAAAATCAATTATTAAATGCAAGAAATTATTTAATCGATCAAATATGCAAATAATATGAAATAAAATTCACAAATGAAAAATATGGGATTAAAATGGCCTAAAATAGTTTTTGGGGAATTTTTGATAGGGTGAAACTATTTTAAAATATTTGGACAAAACAATTAAGTTGAATAAAAATTCAAATAAAATGTAGATTAATTACACCTGCTAGTATTTAAAGAAAGCCCTGTAAAAAGCTTGAGTCAACATAAAATCAACTTCGTCCCTACCAACTAAACCCTAAAACTCAGATCTACAAGCTAGTTTCAGATGCTTCGTACATACTCAATTCTCAATCAAATTTCATGAAATAGAGCGCAAATCAAAGACAACATGGCAAGGAACATCATACAATTCATGGATTTCAAAATCATCCATCATATATCAAGAAATGTGATCACGAAAAACCCAAAAATCATCTTAACATGAAAATTCAAAAGCTTCAATCATGCATAACTCATCAAATTGAAAGTTGTAAAGCTCCATAATCATTCAAACAACATCAATGAGCATGAATATGAGCTCAAACACACAATTAAACGACTACATCTTGAAAATTGAAGATCAAGTTTCTTACCTCAAAAGCAAATTGTGATCTACTAACTCCTTCAATCCAGATGCAATCCAAGGCTCGATCTAGCTTCCTTGAGGTTTGAGGATGAAGAATCAAGAAGAAGCTCTCCAAATGCACAGTTGAAACTTGAGATTCGAAGAAAAAACCAGCTATGGAGTTTTGTGTTCAGATATGAGTTTTAGGGTTTGTGAGCATCCACCGAGGGAATGAGAGTGATGTTGTGCTTAAATAGAGCTGAAAGAGTGTTGTTGCGGTAAAGAGACAAGCAAAGAGTTGGTATTTATTTTTACCGGGTGATATATACCAGTTAGATTATATCGTATCGTGTCCACAGAGATTGGTTATTGATTCATTGTTCGACAATTCTACCATTAATGAGTTTGGGATCAAATGAGTTGAAAATAAAGACAAAAAATAAATGAACAAAAAGTATAAAGGATAGACAGCTTGTCCGGAACAACCAGAATAACCTCCATATCTATGTCTGGCATACCTCAACAACTAGAAGTCAACTGCGTCACCTCCATACCCATCTCTAGCATACTTCACCGACACAGAGGCTTCAAGATCAGATACTCTATGGTGAATGTCATCTCTAAACCTATTTCTAGCATTCATAAACTAACAAATAATCATCCTAGGTAAGATCTAAGAAATCTATCTCTAGCAAAGCTCAAATCCCAAACATAAATTAAAAACCTAAGACAACTACTAACACAGATTCATAAAGAAAACTTTATACAATACCGAGGGTGACAAATATACATGTGTTCAGAGTAAATATACTTACATAACCATCACAATTGAGAAATACAAAGAGAAGAGAGGAGATAAACTACCCATTTACACCAGTTTGTCAACACCTATCGAAGACCAAATCACCTCCAATCATCCGTTAGCAAGACCTTAGTGTTGTTTTCTAAACTAACCTATCAAAAATTATATGGATGATGGAATTGGGAGCAAGGATCTCACCCACCAAAACCATCCTCCAAAATGAAAGGAAAATGAAAGTATAAAGAAAATATGGTTAAGCAGCTTCGCCCGGCGAACTAAAAGCATCGCCCAAAGAATCTTCATTTAACTTGGTCCAAATTAAGCCACGTTCTCAACTTGTACAAATATCTACCCTCGTCCGACGAAATTTAGCTTCGCTCGGCAAAATTCTCTTTTCCTCACCCAGCGCCCAGATAGCGAAATGTTAAGGACCAATTTGTAGTTATTTTGTACATTATTTTGTGGTCCTTAACAATGTCTTTGTATTTAATTTGTATATTTATTCTAGTATTTTGCTTTAATTAGGTTTTTATCTAGTTTTGTTTAATATATGTATTATTCGACTTTAGTTACTCTTAATTGTAGGAATTTATTAACTAATTCTCCCAAGCTTGGATTCAAGGGTACTTGAAGAGCTTTAGGGATGATTCTTTTGAAGATAATTTTGGAAGAGGGAAGCATGCTACAGTCGCTCACAGATGACCCGCTCACTGACTTAACCCTCAGGTCTCGAAATCAGAAAAAGGACAGCCCATGCTTTCACCTTTGGAGCCACCAACCCATCACTTCACCAGACCTTTTTGGCTTGTAAAGGAAGCAAGAAAACATAGACCATCATTATCTTTCATCTTTGTAAATCTAGGGCAAGTTTAGGAAGAAAAACCATAGCTTTTCTCTTGATTTTTCTCATGTTCATCATCTCTACCAACAATCTTGAGAGCAAGGCAACCATGGAAATGAGTAGCTAAGCTCCTTTTGTGTCAAGATTAGAGGTAGTTGATCTATATAATATGTATTTATTTTGATCCATTGTGTATGAACATGGTTGATGATTAATATAGTTGAATATCTTTGTTCTTCATCTTTATGCTTTGAGTTTTGCTTGGAAAAGAATATTTCAAAGTGACCTAGGATATTCATCCTCTCACAAACAAATGCTAGGAATAGATTTGTGTGTTAGAGATTACAAAATATTGAACTTAATGATTATCATGCTAATAGTTGTAGTGAGGAATCATGCAAGGATTAACATGATAACATTCACAATCTTGGTGGGAAATCTACAAGATTGAGAGGATATGTATTTGTAGAAATCATCTATTATGTTCATCACTTGATTAAAATGAATATGTATGAAACTAGATCAATGAAACTAATCTTGACATGCCTTCTTACTTGAAAACAATCTCAAACTCTCTCTAATCCAAATCATAACTCTTGTTGAAAGAATTAATTTAGTTGTTGTTTGGAAACTCATGGTTCTAGTAGAGTAGATAACAAACCCTTTGGTTACATCATCTTAAAACATACTTTTCTATTGAAAGACTATAACATGCACCAATCCCTGTGGAATCGATAATCAAAATACTTTGTTCACGGAAAAATCCTACAACAAAATGGCGCCGTTGCCGGGGATTGGCGTTTGATGTTGTTAGTATAGCAATAGTTGTGTGTTTTAAGACTTTTTCCACTAATCTCTCTTTGTTTCTTTTGTGTGGCTAGACTTTTCAGGAATTAGTTTATGCGGGAAGTATTCCGGTCGACCAACTCTTTTCGATCCCGAAATTGAAAGGACGGCTAGGAGACTTAATAGAGTGCTAAAGAAGAAAAAGACAAGCTAGGCAAAGGCAAGAAAGAGGAGAAGAGGAGAAGCATCTACTTCTTCAACACCACCCGTGTTTGGAGAAGTCACCACTATGGAGGAGAATCAACCACCACCACCACCACCACCGCGGGGGCCGTGTGTCAATAGCCCTCGCCATAATGCTCAATTTGCCCGACAAGCAAATGCAAGGGTTGCGGAAATGAAAACGGGTTTGCTTCAACTTCTCTATGCAAGTCCATTTCATGGCCACGATCATGAAGACCCTTACACTCACCTTACCAAGTTTTATGAGATCGCGGGGCGGTGGGTGCTCCGGAAGACCAAGAAGAACAATATTTCCAAAGGCTTTTCCCTCATTCTCTAGTGGGGAAGGCAAAAGATTGGTATCTTGATCAATTGCAAGAGACAATGACTAATTGGAACGTTTTGGAGGAAAAGTTTCTTGAACGCTTTTTCCCTCAATCACGTTTCATGGAGGCTAAGACGGCTATCTCGGTATTTTCGCAAGGAGTAAACGAACCTTTGAATCGGGCATGGGAAAGATATAAGTCTATGCTAAGGAAGTGTCCGAGCCATGGTTTTGACGAGCTTACACAAATTCATATTTTCCGAAATGGTCTCCAACCTCAACACAAATTGTTGTTGGATGCCACGGCGGGAGGTTCTTTGATGGCAAAAACACCATATGAAGCCATCCAAATAATTGAAAAGATGGGCATGAATGATCACCAAACTCATCATGATCAAGGAGTGTACAAGTGAAAACGGGTTTTAGAAATTGGTTCGAGTCATGAAGCACTTGTGGCGCAAAATAAATTGTTTGCGAAACAAGTTGAAGAATTGACAAAACAAATGGCTAAACTCCCTCAACAAATCATGGAGTTACAAGGAGCATCAAATAAGCAAGCTCACCAAATCGCTTGTTGTGAATTGTGCAAAGGAGATCATAAAACCGGCTTTTGTCCTCCGGAGAATGAGGAAGCTAACTATGTGACCAACCAAGGCCAAGGGTACCAACAACGAGCTCCTTACCCTTATCAAAATCAAAACCAAGGTTACCAACAAAGGGGTAATCAAGGTTATCAAGGAGGGTGGAGGCAAGATAACAATAACCAAGGAAGGCAAAATCCTTATCAAAGTCAACAACAAAATCAAAGTCAACCACAAAATCAAAGTCAACAACAAAACCAACCTCAAAGTCAAGTGAGATCTTCCAACATTCAAGACACTCTAGCTCAATTTATGCAAGCCTCAATGGCTAATCAAAAGAGCACGGAGGCATCTATCAAGAACTTGGAAACTCAAGTTGGACAACTAGCTAAGCAACTTTCCGAACAAAGTGCTTGACATCATTTTCCCAACTAAACAAATCCTAAGGAGCATTGCAAAGCCATAACAACAAGAAGTGGAAGAGTTTGTGATGAGAAAAGGAAGGTAGTTGAAAGAAAGAAGAAAGTAGTGGAGAAGGATGAAGAAGTTATAGTGGAGGAAGAGGTAGTTGAAAAAGATGAAGAGGTTGAAGTTGAAAAATATGATAATGTTGATGTGGAGGATGACTTAGTTGAAAATGAGGTGTTAGTTGAAAATGAAAAGGAAAATGGTGTAGTTGAAAAGGAGAAAGTAGAGAGAAAAGAAAAGAATGAAGAAAGGAAAAGAGAAGGAAGTAACTTATCCGTTGAGAAGTTTGCCATATCCTCACCTTCCTTCTAAAAGGATGATGCAAAGCACTATGCAAGGTTTATGGATATTTTCAAGCAATTGCAAATAAATATTCCATTTCAAGCATTAGAGCAAATGCCCAAATATGCAAAATTCATGAAGGATATCTTGACGAAAAGAAGAGGTACACGGATCAAGAAACCATAATGGTGGATGCTAGTTGTAGTGCAATAATTCAACGCACTATTCAAGAAAGAAAGTGATCCGGTCGTGTAACTTTGCCGTGACCATTGGAGATGTGTACGTCGGAAAGGGATTAATTGATTTGGGGTCAAGCATCAACTTGATTCCATTATCCATTGTGAAGAGGTTGGGGGAGATTGAATTAAAGTCCACAAAAATGACATTGCAATTAGCGGACAAATCTATTACTCGCCAGCGTAGCATTAGATTTGTTGGTAAAAGTGGACAAATTCTTTTTTCCGGTTGATTTTGTTGTCATAGACATGGAGGAAGATGTGGATGCACCTTTAATTCTTGGAAGACCGTTCATGAAGACGGCAAGGATGATGATTGATATAGATGATGGCCTAATGAAGGTGAGAGTACAAGATGAAGAGATTTGCTTTAATCTTTTTGAAGCAATGAAGCATCCCATGGATAAGAAAGATTGTTTTAAGATTGACGTTATTGAGGAAGCAACTCAAGAAGTGAATGATGATGATGATAGTCGAGATATTGAGGAGTGTTTGGAAGGAGTGGAGATTTCAAAGAAAATGCACCCTTGGGAGGAAGAAGAAGAAAGTTTGAAGAAAGATCTAAAAGATGACGACCAAAAACTTGAGTTGAAAGAGCTACCGTCTCATTTAAAGTATGTGTTTCTTGAGGAAGGAAGTAAAAAGCCCGTAATCATTAGCAATACATTGTCGGAGAATGAGGAAGAGAGCTTAATTGAAGTTTTGAAATCGAACAAAAATGCGATTGGTTGGGTCTTAGCCGATTTGAAAGGCATAAGCCCGGCCTATTGTATGCACAACATTATGATGGAGGATGAGTACAAACGGTAGCCCAACCTCAACGGCGATTGAATCCGGTGATGAAGGAGATAGTTCAAAGAAGTAGTGAAGATGCTTGAAGCGGGATGATTTACAATTTCGGATAGTACGGGTGAGCCGGTTCATGTGGTTCCTAAGAAAGGAGGATTGACGGTTGTATCTAATGATAAGGATGAGCTAGTGCAAACAAGAAAAGTGACGGGTGGAGAATGTGTATTGATTATCGAGGCAACAAAGCGGCGAAAAGATCATTTTCCTCTTCCGTTCATGGACCAAATGTTAGAAAGGCGGGACAACAATACTATTGTTTCTTGGATGGTTATTCGATATAATCAAATATCGGTGAATCCGAAGATCATGAAAACGGCGTTCACATGTCCATTTGGAATTTTCGCGATAGCGTATGCCTTTCGCTTGTGCAATGCGCCGCAACATTCCAACTGCATGCAAGCTATATTCGCCGATTTGATTGAAAAGACAATTGAAGTTTTTATGGATGACTTTTCCGTTTTGGAGCTTCATTTGATTTATGTTTGGAAAATTTGGACACCGTCTTGAAGAGGTGTGCAAACCAACTTGGTTTTGAATTGGGAGAAATGCAACTTTATGGTGACCGAGGAATTGTCCTTGGCCACAAGATATCTTCAAGAGGAATCGAGGTTGACAAAGCAAAATTGATGTTATCAAGACGCTTCCCCCTACCAATGTCAAAGGCATTCGAGACTTTTTGGGTCATGCGGGATTCTATCAAGATTCATCAAGGACTTCTCCAAAATAGCCAAACCTTTGAGCAACTTGCTCAACAAAGATAAGTCTTTCTTGTTTGATAATGATTGTTTGTTAGCTTTTGAAAAATTAAAGGAGAATTTGATAAATGCACCCATAATCACTGCACCTAATTGGAAACTTGATTTTGAACTAATGTGTGATGCTAGTGATTATGCGGTGGGAGCCGTATTAGGCCAAAGGAAGAACAAAATCTTCCATGCTATACATTATGCGAGCAAAGTTTTGAATGATGCTCAAATAAACTATGCAACAACTGAAAAAGAGTTGCTCGCAATTGTATATGCATTGGAAAAGTTTCGTCCTTACCTAATTGGTTCCAAGGTTGTAGTTTTCACGGATCATTCGGCGATAAAATATCTGCTTACCAAACCGGACTCTAAACAAAGGCTAATCCGATGGATTCTTCTTTTGCAAGAATTCGATTTAGAGGTCCGTGATAAAAAAGGTTCGGAAAATTTGGTAGCGGATCATTTGTCTCGCTTAGTGAACGTAAAAATTACGGACAAGGAAAAAGAGGTGAGGGAGGAATTCCCGGATGAGAAGTTATTTGCAATCCAAGAGCGACCGTGGTTTGCCGACATGGCAAATTACAAGGCCATGGATTAATGCCGGAAGATTTGACTTGGAATGAGAAGAGAAAATTTTTAGCCGATACGAAGTATTATGTGTGGGATGAACCTTACATTTTTAGGTTGAGTAGTGATGGATTGCTAAGAAGGTGTGTGAGTGATGAAGAGGCCAAAAACATTCTTTGGCATTGTCACAACCCCTTGTGGGGGACACTATAATGGAATGCGGACGGCCACCAAAGTCCTACAATCGGGGTTTTATTGGCCTTCGCTATTCAAAGATGCGTGTGCTCACGCTAAATCATGTGACAAATGTCAAAGAAGTGGTGGGATAGGAAAAAGAGATGAAATGCCATTGACAAATATGTTGGAAGTGGAGGTATTTGATTGTTGGGGGATTGATTTTGTCGGTCCTTTCCCATCTTCATTTTCAAATGAATATATTCTTGTCGCTGTGGATTACGTGTCAAAGTGGGTAGAGGCCATTGCTTCGCCTAAGGCCGACGCCAAAACTGTTATCAAATTTTTGAAAAGAAACATTTTTTCTCGTTTTGGTGTGCCTAGGGTGCTCATTAGTGATGGTGGGTCGCACTTTTGCAACGCATTGTTACAAAAACTTTTGAAACAATTTGGTGTCAAGCATAAAGTGACGACCCCCTATCACCCTCAAGCAAATGGCCAAGCAGAAGTGTCTAATAGGGAAATCAAAAAGATTTTGGAAAAAACTGTTTCGGGTTCTAGAAAAGATTGGTCACAAAAATTAGATGAAGCTTTGTGGGCGTATCGAACCGCCTATAAAGCTCCTATGGACTAACCCGTTTCAGGTTGTGTATGGCAAAACTTGTCACCTCCCGGTAGAGATGGAGCACAAAGCATTATGGGCCCTCCGATTCTTGAATTTCGATCCATCCTTGGCGGGAGAAAAACGAAAAATACAACTTGTTCATTTGGACGAAATGCGAGGCTTATCATTCAAACCGGAGGTATAAAGCAAAGGTTAAGGTTTCTCATGATAAGAAGATAAAGATCAAGGAATTTAGGCCGGGACAAAAGGTTCTCTTGTTCAACTCCCGGATGAGGCTTTTTCCGGGAAAACTCAAAACAAAGTGGTCCGGTCCGTTTTTAATCAAAGAAGTCAAGGAATATGGTGCAATTGTCTTGCAAGATCTTGCACGAACAAAAGAATGGACGGTGAATGGGCAGCGGTTGAAACGGTACGTTGGCGGAGAGGTGAGTCGCAACATAGCCGAATCCTTCTTTGATGATCAATGATCATCATGAACCGTCGAGCTCTACCGACGTTAAACAAAGCGCTTGTTGGGAGGCACCCAACATTGTAAGTATTCTTCCTTGAACTCATTTACACTTGCCGCACCGTTAATTTTTGCGAAAATTCAAATTAAGCCGCTAGCTCCAGCCGCACTTTGACCCATCTGGCAGAAACTTTCGCCATAGGATAGGGATCAGGCCAGCAGCGATTTTTTAAAAATAATTTGAAAATTACATTTTGGAGGCCCATTCGTGGCCTGAGTGTTTAAAACAGGGTTAGGGGTCTTTTAAACCCCTTTTTCACTATTTTCTTCACCATTCCTCCTCCTCTCAAAATCTCAAAAATCCCCAACCAAAAAACTCCGAATTTTTGCAAATTTCTTTGTCAAATCAATCATTCAAGGCATCCTAGTAAGTATTCTATGTCTTTCCTTTCTCAATTTTGTGTACATTGCATGTTTAGGTTAGATTTTGAAAACCTAGGGTTAGGAATTTTCGAATTTTCTCTTAAAATTAGGATGTTTTTGTGTTAGAGAAGTACTAGGATGTTATTTTCGCTGCCCTAGGAAGTAGTTGTGTGGAGAAAAATTCTGTTTTGCAGAAGAATTTTTCTGAAAATCGCAGAGCCCGCTCAGCGCGGTCTGCAGAATTTTGAAAAATTCTTCTGCTGTGTATTTAGTGTTTTCAATTAGTTGTAATGCCTTGGTTGGTTGCTTTGCTTTGCTGTTTGCATGATTCTTTGCTAATGGACACCTCGGTGTCACTTTTCCGTTGATTTTGTGTTGAAAATTTCAGATGGCACCTAAGCGTCAACGTGTTTCCTCTGCTGGAGCTGGGCCCTCTCGGCCTGCTGCGTTCGATCCTGTGCGATTCTTGGGGCCTGCTCAGGAGGCTCGCTACAAAGAGCTCGAGGAGCGAAACATATGGACTGAGCGCACCATCAGCCTCCGTGAGCAAGGGCACTACCACACGCCTCATGTCATCCTCGATAATTACGGGTTGGAAGTTCTTTGCAACCCTCAGACAAAGGTGAACGTGGAGCTTGTTCGAGAGTTCTATGCTAATGCTATCCCGGCCGAGGGATGTGAGTTTCGATTTACTTCCGTTGTTCGAGGCAAATGTTTTTTCTCGCCACTATCAGCTTTCGGGCCTCAACTGGACAGCCCCAGAGGACCAATTGGATGTCTACCATGAGCACCTGGCTCGTGGTAATTGGGATCATAACATGCTGAGGACTAAGCTCTGTTTGTCGGGGCATTCTTATGAGTTGAATCGGGCTGGTCAACCTTTGAAATTCAACAGGGCCAGTCTGAAAACTAGTGCCAGAGTTATGATGTGTGTGGCTCTGTACAATCTGAAACCTAGGAGCCACACATCTTCGATAACCATTGAGACGGCGGGTTTGATTGCTTACATGCTCGATGAGGAGCAAATTGATTTTGGCCGTCTGATCGCGAATGAGTTGAAGAGGGTTACACTTAGCTATACCTCCAGGGGGAGCGTATAAAGTGTGCTCTCACTTATCCAGGGTTGATCATGGGTTTGTTGAAAAGGGCGAAGGTAGCCTTTCCTGCAGTAGGACACCTCACCATTGATGGAGTTGTTGATGATCACTACTGTGATCGCTTTTGTAGGGTCCTTGATAATCACTGCCCAATGTACCATTCGGCACTTCCTCAAGCTAGTCCATCAGAAGAATGGAACAGACAGATGCATCTCGCTCATCAGAGAGCATTTATGTTTATGCATGAGAGCATGGAGCACCTTGCTCTCTGATTAGAGAGCCCAGAGTGAACCATTTCACTCGCGGGTGAGCAGCTCGGAGCATATCTTTGGTTGGCGGGGTCGGGCCAAATCTGAGGAGGAGGTGGGAGATGAGGATGATGGTGAAGAGTTAGTTCGGTTCGGTTCGGTTCGACTGGGTCGATTGGAGATTCGATTCTCGAGACCTCGATTGATTTTCTCCTATTTCCGCTTTTATTTTACTTTATTCTAGTCTAGATTTTACTTTTGCAATTTAGTTTTAAACTTTGATTTTGTTGGTTGCCATCCAATTTTGGGGATTGGCTTGTAATTCCAATTAAATTTTTGTAGGCATGAAGCCTAAATACTTCTTTTAAGTTTTAAACACCATTTTGGGGTGTCTTTTATTTTAAATTTAGTTTCTTTTATTTTGTTCTATTTTATTTTATTTTATTTTTAGATTATAGTACTTAGTTTGAATTTACTTCTTGTGGTTTGTCCGGATTGTTCAAATGGTTCTTCAAAGCTAGTAAGCGTGTTTCACCAAAGTGATGGTGATGATAAAATTCTTGATTCATTCCACAAAGAAGGTACACATTTTATCGCTTTATAGAAACATAATATGTCTATGAAATTTGTTCTTTATGCAAGATATTTGGCATGTACAAAATTTTGTGTTCACATTCGAATCATTAGGACATAAACCATATATGTGAGAAGCTTCCACTTTTACCAAATATTGAGTGTCTAATAGTTGTGTTAACTCGTGTGATTCATGCTTAATCTTTACTTGTTTGTGATAACTTGAAGCTAAGAAATGATCAAGGCAATTTTTGTGCATTATGAGAAAACCACCAATTCTAAAAGGGCTCCAATTACCCGTGAGAGAGTGAATCCTTGTGAACCCTTTTGAGCTTAAATAGTATTTGTAGGATGAATGTATCAAATCGACTAATTGTTAAGTAGGCCACTTAATAGTTGTTGATAATCTTTGAAAAATTCAATGATAATTCATACTATAAATTTTCTTGTTTGTGAATACCAACCCTTTGTTAATCAACCTTGAAGAGCATGATTTTGAATAAAAAAGGATTGATATAAATGAAGTTGGGAGGTGGATCAAAAAGAACCTAGAATTGATGGCACAATGATCCTAAGAAAGAAAAAAAGAATAGAGAAAAGAAAAATACAAAAGAAGAAAGAAATTTGTTTATGAAAAGATACAAAAGAAAAAGAAAGAAAGAGAGGATCATTGTGTAGAAAAGAAAAGAGGTTGCGAATAATAAGATGGGAATTAGTTGTGAAATGCTCTTCATATCCTTTTACCCGATTCGTTTCAATGGCTTTGTACTTAAATATCCCTTGTTTCTAACCTAAGCCAAGTTACAACCTTGAAAGTCCTTAGTGATCTTTGTTTCCATTTTATCATTTAACTTGTTTCGATGAACACATGAATTATTCTGGATGTGCATAATTATTAGTGAGAGTGTTTAGTCCTTTGTGAATATGCATTTTGTTCTTCATGAACTTTGAAGAAAGGATTAGGTGATTCAAGTGTGAACATATCTTTTATTTTGTTATATGTTTTGATATGTTGTGTTTAGAACTTAATTCATGGCCATGTTGTGTTTAGAAGAAGCGATTGATGTGTGCTTTTGCCTGGTTTGTCGAGTTTGAACCATTACTCTTGTGTGAGTTTGCATGCTTGCATTTTGTTCCTTCTAGCTTTGTAAGATTATTGACTTTTGTTTGAGGACAAACAAAGAAGTAAGTTGGGGAGAGTTGTTAAGGACCAATTTGTAGTTATTTTGTACATTATTTTGTGGTCCTTAACAATGTCTTTGTATTTAATTTGTATATTTATTCTAGTATTTTGCTTTAATTAGGTTTTTATCTAGTTTTGTTTAATATATGTATTATTTGACTTTAGTTACTCTTAATTGTAGGAATTTATTAACTAATTCTCCCAAGCTTGGATTCAAGGGTACTTGAAGAGCTTTAGGGATGATTCTTTTGAAGATAATTTTGGAAGAGGCAACTACAGTCGCTGTGATGCCAGCATGATGCGCTCGACTGACTTAACCGCCAGGCGGTCTGTCGAAAAAGGACAGCTCATGCTTTCACCTTTGAGCCACCAACCCATCACTTCACCAGACCTTTTGGCTTGTAAAGGAAGCAAGAAAACATAGACCATCATTATCTTTCATCTTTGTAAATCTAGGGCAAGTTTAGGAAGAAAAACCATAGCTTTTCTCTTGATTTTTCTCATGTTCATCATCTCTACCAACAATCTTGAGAGCAAGGCAACCATGGAAATGAGTAGCTAAGCTCCTTTTGTGTCAAGATTAGAGGTAGTTGATCTATATAATATGTATTTATTTTGATCCATTTGTGTATGAACATGGTTGATGATTAATATAGTTGAATATCTTTGTTCTTCATCTTTATGCTTTGAGTTTTGCTTGGAAAAGAATATTTCAAAGTGACCTAGGATATTCATCCTCTCACAAACAAATGCTAGGAATAGATTTGTGTGTTAGAGATTACAAAATATTGAACTTAATGATTATCATGCTAATAGTTGTAGTGAGGAATCATGCAAGGATTAACATGATAACATTCACAATCTTGGTGGGAAATCTACAAGATTGAGAGGATATGTATTTGTAGAAATCATCTATTATGTTCATCACTTGATTAAAATGAATATGTATGAAACTAGATCAATGAAACTAATCTTGACATGCCTTCTTACTTGAAAACAATCTCAAACTCTCTCTAATCCAAATCATAACTCTTGTTGAAAGAATTAATTTAGTTGTTGTTTGAAACTCATGGTTCTAGTAGAGTAGATAACAAACTCTTTGGTTACATCATCTTAAAACATACTTTTCTATTGAAAGACTATAACATGCACCAATCCCTGTGGAATCGATAATCAAAATACTTTGTTCACGGAAAAATCCTACAACACGAAACAAGTCAAAACGAAGCTCATCGTCCTCTAATAGGACCGTCGCCCGGCGACGCAAGGCCCTTTCCTGGAGAAATTGCCCAAGCAGTAACTTTTGTTGGTTTTCTTGTGGCTTCCAATTGCTTCCACCTTCAAACCTTATTCTTTTATTCGATTAAAAATGAATCTTGGAGCTCCATTTGGACTTTATTCTCAATGCTCCAATAATGAAAAAAATACCTATAAAATATATACAAAAGTAATCAAACAGTACAATATGTACACAAAACGCAATAAAATGTATTTACAACAAGAAGTCGAGATAATTCAACTAAATATCAACAAAAGAACGAATAAGTGCCACAAAAGCCATATACAAAATAACTATATTTTGGCACTTATCAACTCTCCCCAACTTGACACATTGTTTGTCCTCAAAGAAAGTCAAGTAAACCTAAAGAAACAAAAGACGATAATCAAAGAATCACGAATCAACAAGTTTTTAAAACAGAAAACAAATGTATGGTTCAAACAAAAATGTACACGACAAATACAAACTTACCACTATACTACAACAATAACATATAAACAAAACAAATCCTAAGTACAAAAATCATGCAAAACATTCTAAAACAAAACAAGCTCAATCATGAATCGCACCTAGCAAAAATTCGTCGGTAGATGAAGAACACACAAAGGTGAGGGATAAAAAAAAACACTCCTCCACAATCTTGCAAATAAAAGACTAAATTATGCATTCATCCAAAAACATATTGAAAATACAAAAGCAAGAATCAAAAGGGTTTTTCAAGGTTGTAATGTGGCTTGGTTAACAAACAAGTGATAAGTCCTAAAGTTAATCGAGACAAAAATTTTCCTAAACCTAAGGGAGTGATCAACTCGAAAAGACTCAAGCATAAAATCTCAATCAAAATTATTCTTCATCACAAATTTCACACCAAAACACCTTACTTGTTAACCCAACATTATTCATACTCTTTTTGTTTTTCTTTTTCAAAGCTTTTTTCTTCTTTTTTTTTCTTCTTTTCGTTCTTTTTCACATTTTTTTCTTTCTTTTTCTTTTCTCAACCTCATACCAACCACAATATAAGTATATAAACATTTCTCTACCCAACTTGAATCTAACCAACATTAATGTGTGAATACTCCCTACTTTCTAAGGCAAGGTAAAAATTCATACAACAACATATAGTTGAGGGTTCAAGAAACAAAGAAATCAACAATCATAGAAAAAAGGTGAATTCAACACTCAGAGACACGCATCAAGTTCAAATAAAAATGGATGTTGATAAAAGGTCAAAGAGGTTAAAAAAGGTTCACACACTCACAACGTGAATTGAATATCTGGCCAAGAAAGTTATGCTCAAAATCAAACAAAATGTCTTGATCACTTTCTTGCAATCATACAATCAACACAAAATAAAAGATTAAGCATAATAAAATCCAGTTAAAACAAGAATGTGGACTCTTAGCATATGTAAACAATGGAAAGCTTCCTCACTTTTATGGTTAAAAATGGGACTAAAGTGATTCAATTCATGAGCAAGTAATGCAAAAAGAATGAATGACATGGTAATTATACAAATGATAAATTTCCTAAACATGTTATGATATAGAAAGCGATAAACAAGTACCTGACGTGTACCAACTTTGAAACTATCATTACCATACATCCGCGAGTTGAAACAATCAAACTCGGAAAATCACCTCAAAAGTCTTCAAGTTACCGGACCAAAATTTGAGTCCAAACAACAACAAAAGAATTAGAAAAATAAAATGTACAATATTTATAATATTTATGAGCAACAAAACTCCTCAATCTAAACACGACAAGTTTGCGGAAATACAACATTTACGTGACAAAACAAAAGCAAATTACGATATGAAAACGTGGTGAAAATGAATTAACAAGTTCAAAAGTGAAGATTTAAAATTAAGAACAAGTTGTATTTCAACTTGTTAAAAGACAAGCCACCAAACAACATAAATAAACATAAACAAAAACAAACAAAAACATTCTTGTTTTACGTCGTAAGCTCGACGTCTTTCTTGTGTGAGCACTAGTAACCTCTTCTCGTCATGCCATGGAATTGCCACACCGCGCAAACCTAAAGAAAGTGTCCTATCAACCACACAACAAACATTACGAGCACGAGACAATTCACAACATCACATGAAAATAAAGAGAATCACAAATATGTACAAGTAACAATATACAAATTCATATACAAAGTCTATACAACATATACATTAATTACAAAATTCAAAAACAACGGAATTATCACAATACCAAAACAATAAAACCAATCCCTGGCAACGGCGCCATTTTGTTGCTGCGGTAAAGCGACAAGTGTAACACCCGGAAAATCACTTAATTATTTAAATGAATTATTAAGAAATTATTAGTTAGAATTTAGTCGAAGAAGAAATTATCGGAATAATTATAAGGGACATTAACGGATTTATAAGTCGGTTTAAGAGGATTAAATGAATAATCAATTTAGTCGGAGAATTATTATTATGAGTAGAAATTAATTAATTAAAGTATTTAGTGAGTTTTATTATAATGTGAGAAATAAAATGGGAAGTATTAATTAATTGACCAAATAGAATATATGATAAAATAAATGATAGAATAAATGTTAGAATATATGATAGAATAATATTTGAATTATTAAAGGAGTATAATAAATAATTAATTAATATTAGAGTATAATATAAAGGAGTATTTAAAGGAAGGAAATAATAGGAATATGGTTTGTACGTGAGAAAAGAAACCAAATTGAAGAAGGAGGAGGCACAAGGGCTAGGAGAGGATACCGGAAGTGCACAGTCGGAACCGGAAAATAGGAATTCGATCGGAGTTATAACCATCGTCAAATTTAAGGTAAGGGGTGAGGTTCTAACTTTCTAAACGGGATTATGATAAATCATATGTGGGGATGAATTTATACGAAATCATCTGTGTTTGTGTAGACCGTATGTGAATTAAATGATTAAATTGTATATAGTAGTATTGCTGGTGTTAACCGAAAGGTAAGAATGGTTGAAAATTAGTGATGCACAGTGATCGATCGGACGGTAGCCATAAGAAGAGGAGAAAACAAACAAGTTTGGAGGCGGGGGCCTTGAAGGATTGGAGGCGGGCGCCCTCCAGGTGGCTAGAAGTGGAGGCGGACGCCTCCCTCGGGGAAGATGGGAGGGACGATCGTCCCAGGCTGGGGGTGGGACCATCACTTGTCCTTCTGTATGTGTAAATCGTGTAGCTTTTCTATGATTTTATGTGGCACTTGATAATAGATAGTACATGGTTGGTGAATCATAATATGTTACCTAAAAAAATTAGAGGTGTTAGTAATTAAATGATAGTACTGCAAGAAGTAGCAGATGGAATAATAAGAATACTTCTATTTTTTTTAGCAAAGGCAGTTGGTTTTAGTAATAGTACTGATAAGAATCAATAGTAGCAATAATAAAGTATAGTAACAGCAATAATATTATATAATGGAAGAATATTATTTAGTAGTAAAAATCACAAGTACAAGTAATCTAGTGGTAGTATACATTAAATACAAGGAAGATGGAATATTAGTAGTATAGTTAGAAAATGAAAGTGTAATTCTGAGTAGTAATAATAATGTATTCAATTAAATTGAGAGCATGATAATTAATTAATATTGGAAACATGGTTGATAGTGAGGTAGCAGATTCATAATAATTAATAGTAACAATAGGATTTAAGGTAGTACCGAATTAACCGGTTTAGTAAATCAAGCGATACAAATAGTTGTCCGGAATTAATTAAAAATGATCGGAATAAATTATATATTTTAGTAGATGATTATGATTGTTTATTTTGTTGAATTTGTGTGAAGGTATTGGGTTGTTGTTTGCGTTTGCGAATAATTAGCGATGAATATGTTGTTGTATGTTGTATTATGTGAAGTTGCAGGGTGTTTTCAGTGACGATAATTACCTCTAATTATTGGTAATAATAGTGAGATAGGCGTATGCCTTGCGAAGTGCATTTATGTCGTTATTTGCATGTTGTAGCATCACATTTCATTTTGCATTTGTGAAGGCCTGTATTGGCGGATTTGTGAATAAGGCTTATGCCTTGTGCCTCTGATAACTGGCAATTTAGTGAAGGGAGTTTACTCCACCGGTACCACATGCATTTGCATTGTTTGAGTCTCATTGAAGTCATGTCGTTGTTAATTGCGAAGTAATTATATGTTGTTGCTAACGAATGAAGTGTGTTGTGTTGATGTCGATTTGGGAATTATTTGTGACGTGTTAGTTGTGTTGTGATAATTTTATATGATTCAATCCTAATATATTATTTATCATACACCTGTTTATATCGGTAGATATCTCACCCTTTCTTTTGTTGGCGGTTACCTTTATATTGGTAACGTGCAGGTAACGAGGAGTGAAGCATTTAGTAGCTTATGGCATCGTCGCTCTGATACGTAGCACTCGGGGAATGAACGAATTATTTGATTTGCATTGTGGATGTTAATCCTTTGAGAATTGATTTCCTTGAATTAA
This sequence comes from Vicia sativa, assembly GCA_021764765.1. NCBI lineage: Eukaryota > Viridiplantae > Streptophyta > Magnoliopsida > Fabales > Fabaceae > Vicia > Vicia sativa. The sequence continues at coordinate 132,202,218 of CM038794.1, forward strand.
GTTGTTTAAAAGATGCTTTATTTTGTTGGGAGTTTTGAAATGCTATAAATCCGCTGCGTAGTTTTTGAATAAATATGAAGTATTTTTGGTGAATAAATAATTATTTTCAATTCTTGGAATTAAATGTGCTATGTATCCATTATGATATGCTTTTTATGATGACAGATTGTTTTATGAAATGTAATGCCTCATATTGTTGAAACTTTTGGCACTCTGATTAGTATATAAACGATGGGGGTAGAATTGAGGTGTTACAACAAGCAAAGAGTTGGTATTTATTTTTACCGGGTGATATATACCGATTAGGTTATATCGTATCGTGTCCACAGAGATTGGTTATTGATTCGTCGTTCGATAATTATACCCTTAATGAGTTTGGGATTAAATGAGTTGAAAATAAAAACAAAAAATAAATGAACAAAAAGTATAAAGGATAGACAGCTTGTCCAGAACGAATGCATAGTACTCGTCACAGACTTAAATCTACCACCCATGTCATACTTGGCCTACGATACTCGTCTGTGTCATAACATACCTCTCACAACCTAAGCTATTTCTAACCCAAATTGAGATTCCTCCCGAATTACCTCGATATCTATGTCTGGCATACCTCAACAACCAGAAGTCAACTGCGTCACCTTTATACCCATCTCTGGCATACTTCACCGACACAGAGGCATTAAGATCAGATAGTCTATGGTGAATGTCAGCTCTAAACCTATTTCTAGCATTCAGAAACTAACAGATATTCATCCTAGGTAAGATCTAAGCAATCTATCTCTAACAAAGCTCAAATCCCAAACATTGAGTAAAAACCTAAGACAACTACCAACACAGATTCATAAAGAAAACTTTATACAACGCCGAGGGTGACAAATATACATGTATTCAGAGTAAATATACTTACATAACCAACACAATATAGAAATACAAAGAGAAAAGAGGAGATAAACTACCCATTTACATTGGTTTGTCAACACCTATCGAAGAGCAATCCACCTCCAATCATCCGTGAGCAAGACCCTAGTGTTGTTTTCTAAACTAACCTATCAAAAACTATATGGATGATGGAATTGGGAGCAAGGATCTTACCCACCAAAACCATCCTCCAAAATGAAATGAAAATGAAAGTATAAAGAAAATATGGTTAAGCCGCTTCGCCCGGCGAACTAAAAGCATCGCCCGGAGAATCTTCATTTAACTTGGCCCAAATTAAGCCACGTTCTCAACTTGTACAAATATCTACCCTCGCCCGACAGAATTATCTTTTCCTCACCCAGCACCCAGGCAACGAAACAAGTCGGAACGAAGCTCATCTTCCTCTAATAGGACCGTCACCCGGCGACGCAAGGCCCTCACCTGGAGAAATTGCCCAGGCAACAACTTTTGTTGCTTTTCATGTGGCTTCCAATTGCTTCCACCTTTAAGCCTTATTCTTTTATTCGATCAAAAGTGCATCTTGGAGCTCCATTTGGACTTTATTCTCAAAAGAACGAATAAGTGCCACAAAAGCTATATACAAAATAACTATATTTTGGCACTTATCAACTCTACCCAACTTGACACATTGTTTGTCCTCAAAGAAAGTCAAGTAAACCTAAAGAAACAAAAGACGATAATCAAAGAATCACGAATCAACAAGTTTTTAAAACAGAAAACAAATGTATGGTTCAAACAAAAATGTACACGACAAATACAAACTTACCACTATACTACAACAATAACATATAAACAAAACAAATCCTAAGTACAAAAATCATGCAAAACATTCTAAAACAAAACAAGCTCAATCATGAATCGCACCTAGCAAAAATTCGTCGGTAGATGAAGAACACACAAAGGTGAGGGATAAAAAAAAACACTCCTCCACAAACTTGGAAATAAAAGACTAAATTATGCATTCATCCAAAAACGTATTGAAAATACAAAAGCAAGAATCACAAGGGCTTTTCAAGGTTGTAATGTGGCTTGGTTAACAAACAAGTGATAAGTCCTAAAGCTAATCGAGACAAAAATTTGCCTAAACCTAAGGGAGTGATCAACTCGAAAAGACTTAAGCATAAAATCTCAATCAAAATTATTCTTCATCACAAATTTCACACCAAAACACCTTACTTATTAACCCAACATTATTCATACTCTTTTTGTTTTTCTTTTCAAAGCTTTTTTCTTCTTTTTTTTTCTTTTCTTTCTTTTTCACATTTTTTTCTTTCTTTTTCTTTTCTCAACCTCATACCAACCACAATATAAGTATATAAACATTTCTCTCCCCAACTTGAATCCAACCAACATTAATGTGTGAATACTCCCTACTTTCTAAGGCAAGATAAAAATTCATACAACAACATATAGTTGAAGGTTCAAGAAACAAAGAAATCAACAATCATACAAAAAAGGTGAATTCAACACTCATAGACAAGCATCAAGGTTAAATAAAAATGGATGTTGATAAAAGGTCAAAGAGGTTAAAAAAGGTTCACACACTCACAAGGTGAATTGAATATCTGGCCAAGGAAGTTATACTCAAAATCCAACAAAATGCCTTGATCACTTTCTTGCAATCATACAATCAACACAAAATAAAAGATTAAGCATAATAAAATCCAGTTAAAACAAGAATGTGGACTCTCAACATATGTAAACAATGGAAAGCTTCCTCACATTTATGGTTAAAAATGGGACTAAAGTGATTCAATTCATGAGCAAGTAATGCAAAAAGAATGAATGACATGGTAATTATACAAATGATAAATTTCCTAAACATGTTATGATATAGAAAGCGATAAACAAGTAACTGACATGTACCAACTTTGAAACTATCATTACCATATATCCGTGAGTTGAAACAATCAAACTCGGAAAATCACCTCAAAAGTCTTCAAGTTACCGGACCAAAATTTGAGTCCAAACAACAACAAAAGAATTAGAAAAATAAAATGTACAATATTTATAATATTTATGAGCAACAAAACTCCTCAATCTAAACACGACAAGTTTGCGGAAATACAACATTTACGTGACAAAACAAAAGCAAATTACGATATGAAAACGTGGTGAAAATGAATTAACAAGTTCAAAAGTGAAGATTTAAAATTAAGAACAAGTTGTATTTCAACTTGTTAAAAGACAAGCCACCAAACAACATAAATAAACATAAACAAAAACAAACAAAAACATGCTTGTTTTACGTCGTAAGCTCGACGCCTTTCTTGTGTGAGCACTAGTAACTCTCGTCATGCCATGGAATTTCCACACCGCGAAAACCTAAAGAAAGTATCCTATCAACCACACAACAAACATTACGAGTACGAGACAATTCACAACATCACATGAAAATAAAGAGAATCACAAATATGTACAAGTAACAATATACAAATTCATATACAAAGTCTATACAACATATACATTAATTACAAAACTCAAAAGCAACAGAATTATCACAATACCAAAACAATAAAACCAATCCCTGGCAACGACGCCATTTTGTTGCTGCAGTAAAGCGACAAGCAAAGAGTTGGTATTTATTTTTATCGGGTGATATATACCAGTTAGATTATATCGTATCGTGTCCATAGAGATTGGTTATTGATTCTTCGTTCGATAATTATACCCTTAATGAGTTTGGGATTAAATGAGTTGAAAATAAAAACAAAAAATAAATGAACAAAAAGTATAAAGGATAGACAGCTTGTTTGAAACGAATGCACACTACTCATCACAAACTTAAATCTACCACCCATGTCATACTCGGCCTACGATACTCGTCCGTGTCATAACATACCTCTCACAACCTAAGATATTTCTAACCCAAATTGAAATTCCTCCCGAATTACCTCGATATCTATGTCTGGCATACCTCAACAACCAGAAGTTAACTGCGTCACCTCTATACCCATCTTTGGCATACTTGACCGACACAGACACATTAAGATCAGATAGTCTATGGTGAATGTCAGCTCTAAACCTATTTCTAGCATTCAGAAACTAACAGATATTCATCCTAGGTAAGATCTAAACAATCTATCTCTAGCAGTGCTCAAATCCCAAACATTGAGTAAAAACCTAAGACAACTACCAACACAGATTCATAAAGCATACTTTATACAACGCCAAGGGAGACAAATATACATGTGTTCAGAGTAAAAATACATACATAACCAACACAATAGAGAAATACAAAGAGAAGAGAGAAGATAAACTACCCATTTACACCGGTTTGTCAACACCTATCGAAGAGCAATCCACCTCCAATCATCTGTGAGCAAGACCCTAGTGTTGTTTTCTAAACTAATCTATCAAAAACTATATGGGTGATGGAATTGGGAGCAAGGATCTCACCCACCAAAACCATCCTCCAAAATGAAATGAAAACTAAAGTATAAAGAATATCTGGTTACGCAGCTTCGCCCGACGAACTAAAAGCATCGCCCGGAGAATCTTCATTTAACTTGGCCCGAATTAAGCCACGTTCTCAACTTGTACAAATATCTACCCTCGCCCGACGAAATTTAGCTTCGCCCGACGAAATTCTCTTTTCCTCGCCCAGCGCCCAGGCAGCGAAACAAGTCAGAATGAAGCTCATCTTCCTCTAATAGGACCGTCGCCCAGCGACGCAAGGCCCTTGCCTGGAGAAATTGCCCAGGTAGCAACTTTTGTTGTTTTCTTGTGGCTTCCAATTGCTTCCACCTTCAAGCCTTATTCCTTTATTCGGTCAAAAATGAATCTTGGAGCTCCATTTGGACTTTATTCTCAATGCTCCAATAATGCAACAAATACCTACAAAATATATACAAAACTAATCAAATGGTACAATATGTACACAAAACGCAATAAAACGTATTTACAACAAAAAGTCGGGATTATTCAACTAAATATCAACAAAATAACGGATAAGTTCCACAAAACCTATATACAAAATAACTACATTTTGGCACTTATCAAAGAGTGAGGGCATAAGGGTCTTTGAAGCTTAGAAATCCGTTAGAGCCAAATTGCCTTTTTTTGAAGCTTGTGTGCGTTTTGTTAAGCCATGAGTGAGTGGAAATGAGTGAGAAGCACGTGTATATGATGAGTTGGCTGACTAAGCACATGGGAGGAATTGGATGAATGGAATAATTTCCATTTTTGGCAATACATGATGGAGAGAGTACAAGGCACCAAGTTTGGGTGGAGTTGCTTTTATTTGGTAAGATAAGAGTTAGTGAATGCATGCTATCACATGCCAATAGAACCTTAAATAGCTCATAACAAGAATGCACCAAAATTATGACCACAACATGCATGCATGCTACAGTCCCATGACCTAACTTGTAATTCAATTATCATAAAAATCACTCGTGCGTTTTTCTCATTCTTGAGGCCTATGTAAAGCTCTCATCATGTATATGATGATGGAGCTTTGAATTTCTCAAATTGGATCCTGGATGACAAAGAAGTCATGGTTGGAAGTTTAGAAAAATTATGATTTAAGCAAGGAAGGATGCACGCGAGCAAGGCATGCATGACATGCATGGCCAGTCAGTTGTGAGACACAAACTTAATGGATCCATAACTTGATGAATCCTTGGCCAAACTAGATGATTCAAAGCTTGATGAGAAGTTCTCGTGGAAAGCTACAAATTGCACACTTTAATTTTCCCAATTGCAGAGGAATAAATAGGCTGAAAAATTTGGCACACCACATGTTTGTTAAAATGACGCGCATGACTGGCTAAGAGAAGGCAAATCTGCCTAGCAATTTGCATACCTTGTGCATGAAACTTCCAAGCCAATTATATCTCAAATGGTTCATTTTTGAGATTTTCCACATATTGACAAAGTTGTAGGATTTTTCTCAACCTTTCCAAAAATGTGTCATTTGAATAAAAATTGCTCAAGTTATGAGGTGTCAAAGTTGTATAGGAGAAAGACTTACACAAAATTCAAACTTCCAAGTAACTTAATGAACAAGTTAACTCCAATTTCTTCAACTTCCTTGGTTTCATGATGAATTTGGTCATGAAATATGAAAAGAGGATGTTTGAATTGATGGTTGACCAAAAGTCCAGTTGGTCAACTTTTGGCTTTGCCTGATTTTGACAAAAATGACCATTTTGCCCCTTGTGATCAATTGAACCATTTCCAATCAAAATTGAACCTCAATATTTCAATAATAGATACTGAATAACATATAGAAACACATGGAATCAAGTTTGGATGGAAAATTAGATGAACTCCTGATTAAATCCAAAACCCTAGTTTTGCACCTCGTGTTAGGAGAATGATGATCAAGCTTCAAAACCTTAATTCATCTGGATATCTTGAGAAATTCTTTGGATAAAGATGCCTCAAATGATAATAAGAAGATGATGCTTCAAGAAATTGGCTTAGACAAGTGTCAAACTCCACAATTGGTCGAAACTCTAATTCCATAAGATGAAGGACACCGATGAATTCCTCTTCAATCTTTGCAAATCTTCAACTCTTGATGAATCAATGAGACAAGTGAGATGTCTTGAGCTATAATAAACCCTTGTGACTTGAATGATTCAAATATACGAGAGAATGAGATTTTCCTAGCACAAATTGTTAATACAATCAACTTCCAAAGCTTGTGGAAGACTTAAGATCCAAAGAACTTTGATCCTATCACCATGTATGATGTTTACGATGCAACATAAGCCTAAAATAAGAGGGTAAATTTTGAGGTACAACACTCTGCTAGTCAAAGTCAAAATTATAGTTTAGATGACATATATGTGTCGCTGAGTTGGCATATTGGCATATGATGTGAACATGTTCATAACCAAATTTCTAAAAAAAGAGTCCATATTCAATGTTTAAAAAAGTTCTAAACTTTTAATTGTTCTAAAAGACCCACGTTAGTTCTTTGTGTTGCCTCCGCTAGTAAGTCGAAATTATAGTTTAGATGACATATATGTGTTGCTGAGTTGGCATATTGGCATATGACGCGAACATGTTCATCACAAAGTTTCTAAAAAAAGTCCATATTCTATAAAAGTTCTAAATGGATCATTTAATTGTTCAAAAAAATTCAGGTTAATTCTTTCCGTTACCTTCGTTAGTCAAAGTCAAAATTATAGTCCAGATGACATATGTATTGCTGAGTTGACATATTAGCATATGATATGTACATGTTCATCACCAAATTTCTAAAATTAGTCCATAAACTTTGCCTTAAATCTAGATTTGAACTATGGAACACTGTTCCTTTTATGTTTAATTAATCTCTCTCTATGTTTCAAGGGCTTGTTCAACACGGTAGATTTTCATTCCTGGATTTCAAAATATCTTAACCTATCGGATTAGTTTTTGCTGATTCGCTAAACCGAATCCTTCAAAATTAAACCAAACACTTCTCAACCTAAACCGAATTCAATTAAATTAAGCACTATCAAATCCAAACAACGTATTTCCGCAATACAAGTGTTTGAAGAAATGTCGCAGAGGAGTATCGTTTCAAATCTAAAATAATACTCAAGATTACAATTATATTCACATACATGCAGATAGCTCAAATATATTTAACATCATGCACGAAGCAAGTAATGGGCTTGCTGGATAAATTATTGTACATACAATCTGTTAAACATAACAACTTGTTGCTTTAGGTTACTATTTCATCTTAATTTATTATTTTCAATTAAACAGTTTGATCCTTAATAAAGTTTTAACATGCTTATGAGTGACAGAAAAAATTATTCTGATTCATTTATTCTGATTGCAATAAATTAATTAATGAATTCAATTCCAGAGCCCATAAAATGGGAGCCTGGTGCACTAGGTTACCCAGTTTAACTCATTTTATAGAACTAATTGCATATAATAACATGTCTGTTTACTCTAAAAAGTTACGGGAACTATTCAACCTTCTACCCTTGCTCCAGTAAGAAGGGGGCCTCACCGGAGGTTGTTGTGCGGCTGCGACGAGACCGGTTCCTGGCTGCGTTGGATTGGAGTTAGTGTATGGTTGGTATTGAATTATACATGTACAAGTTTGCCAAGAATAAAGATGATAGGTGATTTGTGATGCTTTTAACATTTTTGCATGATTTTTGCAGGTTATGATTTTGAAAGAATATACATGGTTTGATATAGCTTAGTATATATATGATATAGTGGTAAAGGTTAAAGTTGAGAAAAATTGATATGATTCTGACCTACGGTGTTACAAATTGTCTAAGAAAGTGAGCTTTTGTGTGTGATAGAAAAATGGTGTGTGTACCGTGAGTTGATGAGAGGTTGGTTTTTTTTAGAATGGCGTATATTTGTTTTTACTGGAAAGTAAAGATGTGAATTTGTGGATATCATAGATTATGTGATATTGTTGTTGAAAGTAATTTCTTGTGTCGAAAAGATTTGATTTAATTTATTTTAGTAGTGTGAAAACAGTTTGTTACACATAAATTTGTTTTAGATTTAAATATATTTGATTTAGAACTAAAATACATAGATTTGATTTAGTTCCAAAATAGGTTTTTTGGGCTTTTATAGTTTTGGGTTTACTTAACCTAAATCTATCAATAGAGGAGTAACCCCTATTTCTTTAATCAATTCATTCACAGTATTTTGCAATTGTAAAGTGAATAATAAAGTTTTCGACAGTTTGTGGGTAGAGAGTTACTCTGCAGAAAATCATTGTTCTTCTTTCTTTCTTTTATATTTTTCATTGTCATTGTGTGGTGATATCAATATTGTTCATCCAGATTGAAAGAAATTCATCATAGATATTGGTGTATTTCTAACTTCTGGTTTCGGGATAGGGACTGACCCGCAGGTGGTGGGTAGAAGGTGTGTGGAAGAGATAGCTTTTGTAACACCACATTTCTACCCGGTAATTATAAGCAATTCAGAGTGCAAAATTTTTAACAAACAAATGAGATGCCACATTTTCAACTTAGAACAACTTCATATAACCATAATTAATTCAGATACATAACACTGGTTTGGATAAACTGATAACAACCTGATTTATTCTTTTGAAAACAAAACAACTTTTATTAATAAGCGGCTTCACATAATTCAACTTATAATGACATTGTGATACGGTGAACTGACTTTTTAGTGTTTTTGGTATCGCAAATGTGCGGATAGCAAGAGTCGCCACCGACTTTTATTTTTATCCAATTAAGGGAAGGTAAAAGTACAGAAAAAGACCTTCGTTAGATTCTGAGTACGGGAGAATGGTTATGAAAAGGGAAGGTATTAGCACCCCTTTCCATCCGTAGTTATCTACGGGCTCTTAGTTGCTCTTAGATCACTTTAAAAATTGCTTTCTGTGTGTTTGACAAAAATGTTTTGAAAAGACATTTCGCTTTGACTTTGTAATGATTCATGTAGGAATGTATACAAAGTGTTCGGAAATGTTTAGTTTTGAGAAGAATTTGAACTTTGAAAAAGTGTGAGGTGTGAAAAGTATTTTGATAGAGCAAGCAACTAAAAGTCTTATCACCTACTCAGAATTGGTCGTTTTTTGTATTGTTACGTTCCTTTAGAATAGCGTCATCCATACCATTAGTTGGTAGGTAACTCCATTCGTTGGATGTAAGCGGGACATTCGAAGGGACATCGGATGGTCATAGAAAGCAACTTGTAGGAAGTATTCCTAGCACATTCGAAGGGACTATCATCATTTTTCGTAGGCAAAAATCGAGGGTCAAGATCATGTATTCGGAGGCGACATCGTGGGTCTTATGATCTTTGTATCGAAGGGACTATGATGATTTGTTTGGAAGGCAACGGTGCTAGGATACCTCTACGTTCGAGGGACATGACCATTTGAATTCGTAAAGGCAACGAGAGAGAATTACCCTAAGGGGTGTGTGTGTGAAAAGAGTGTGTCGATTCGGATATTTTTATCTTTGAAAATTAGTGGGCTATGTTGATTTTAGTCTTGCCATACACGCCTAATTACTAGCAATTTATAGGGTGCGGAAATTAAAATGCGGAATGTAAAGTGCGGAAAGGTAAATGTCCTACGCTATTACATGGCTTTGGGGCAGATACATAATTTAAACTTGCGGAAAATTAAAACCTAATTTAAACTATTACATCCCATAAACAGTTACATTATTGGAAAAAATAAAATGAAAAAGCAACGTCTGAAGCGGAATAACCTGTGAAACGATAAGAGAAATCGGAAAATATGATGAAATTGAATAAGAGAAAATGTTAGAAAAAATGCAAATTTTTAATCGGAAAAAAATATGACATGCTGGAAATAACATAAATATGCTAAAATAATTTTTTTGGGATTTTTTGAATGCAATTTAATAATTTAAAACTAATTAAATGTGATTTAAATGCAAAATTATGAATAAAAATAAATATGCATGCAAAATTGTATTTTTTAATTTATTAAATTAAATAAAGGTTTTCTAAAAATAATGTAAAAAGAAAAATAATTTTTGATGATTTTTAATGCAGAAATAAAATTATGAAATTAATAAAAATAACATGCAAAATATTAAAAAAAATATGAAAATAGAAAAATTGGAAAATAATGCAAGTTTGGGAAAAGAAAAGGTAGAACCGGTCCTGGCAGGGGTCGAACTCATGACCCTGAGGAGAATCTTCCCAAAACCAAGCCTTAACCACTGGGACAGCGTGTATTTCGTGTTTGGAACTTGTAAAGTTGTGCATATAAGAGTGAAACGTGTTCTGGATTTTGAAATTCAAACGCAACAAAGTGGGCCCCGTGGAATGCAGAAGAATCAAACGCGCAGAATTGCAATACCTCGCGGTCCATATGAGGTCAGCAGCCGGAGCCCTAGCCGTCTTCTCCGACCTCGAACATCAATCCCGCAAAATAGTGAAAATAAATGGCAAAAGGTACCTGTCCCCTAAATCGCCATGGCGAATTCAATGGTGATGTTATTTTTATGAAACGGCTTGTACAAGCCGGTTCAAGAGGAACTTAAATGCCCTAGCATGGCAAATCGGTTTCTCACGTCTAAGCTTGCATGTAATGGTTCTAATGTGACCTAATCATCATCCCGAATTCAAATAAACACAACAAAAACATTAACAATGCATGAAATATCGAAATCGAATTGAGAAGATTCCAAACCGTGAGGCGGGTATCACGATCCGGGCCTGGCTTGATGTAAAGGATGCTTTTGCTTCGGGAACCTCCGAGCACGTTTGGATGGTGGCACACCTTGAATCTTGCTCAAAATTAAATTGAATTTTCAAGTTTTGAGAAAAAATTTGCAAGAATAAGGGTTCTCTCTTGGGCTAGGGTTCGTGTACGTGGCTTGGCATATTCGAGTATTTATAGAGGCAATTGAGAGAGGAAAAGAGTGAAAAAGATTCATCCATCAATGTGCAATATTTTCTTTAAAACAAATCAAATTTTGGAAAAAATTTGATTTTCCTTCCATGTAAGAGGCTAGCACGAATTTGGTATGGATTATGGGCTTTCTTGAACTCCAAGCATGATATAAATCCAACACATTTGAAAAAATATATTATTTTCATATTTTATATAATTTATTTTTGAATTAAATGTTCTAAAATTCAAAGATAAATCATAAAAATAGAAAATCACCATGGCCAAGCATTTATGGGTCAAGAATAATGTCATGAACAAGTTTGGATCAAAAGATTTTAGGCCCATTTGGAAAATTTTGCATTTTGACCAAAATGTCCTTTTGTGCAATTGTCCAAAATTGCCCAACTTCTGAATTGTGTATCTTGCTCAATTTTCCACATTTTTGAGTAATCTTGGACTTTTTGAAAATCTCTAAGAGTCCTCTAACCAAACTTTTTGGTCTCATCTCAATTGGAGTTTCCATGCTCAATATATCTTCAAAACAAAAAGTTGACTTTTTGTTGACTTTGAAAATGACCTGTAATGTTTTGAGCCATACCTCTCAAATGAAGCATTTTTTGAACATTCTTGTGAGACATGAAGTTGTAGAGAATTGAATTTCCTTCAAAACAAGAGGTGGTGGAAAAATTTCTGAGAAAGTATGAAGAAGTTATGATCAGTCAAAGTTCAGTTGACTTTTCATCTAGAAACCCTAATTTAGAAAGTTTGACTTTTGAGCAAATCTTGAGTTTTCTTGATGAATCATGATCAACCCTTGATCAAATGATGAATGTAACTTCAAAATGAGGATGTTGTCCAAAAATTATGAAGTTTGACTGTATGTTGACCACAGTTGACTTTTTGTCCAATACAACTGATTTTCAACCATCTGAGCAATTGTCTGAGCAATCTTGACTTGTGAGGCTTGAAACTTGACATGGAGAATCTTTGAAGCATATGAGGAGGCATGAAGACCATTGGAGATGTTGGGAGTCCATCTTGACCTGAGAATTGCCAAACCCTAGTTTGGGTTGATTGTCTAGGAGAGAGTTTGTCTGATCAACTCTTGAGGAATCCTTGAGTATGGATGTATGAAATATCTTGAGAGGATGGAGGGCAAATTTTGCGGTATGACAGCTGCCCGTGTTCAATCTTCTTGTCTTGGAAGGTTAGATTGACACGCTTGTCTTCGTGACTGAAGGTAGAAGATGATTGAACACTCGAATACACGAAAATTTGCACTCATTGTTGGTGGATGATGCGGAATGGGCTTCAGATGCCATTTGGAGAAGTGGATACTTATGGGGATGAGTCGTCGCTAGACTCGATAATGTCGATAGGAGAATTGACGGGGATGGGCTTAGGATGCCATCTGGAAAGATCGATGCTGGGGAGTGAGCCGTACGCTAGGCTCTGTAGACGTTTCTGGAAGGAGCACGGAGATGGGCTTAAGATGCCATCCGGAGGGAGTCGTATGTTAGACTTCGTGCTCATTTTTGAATGAAGTTATTGGTTTGTATTGATTTTTAACCAAATATGCAGCATTCTGAAAGTGGAGAAATGTTGACAAGTAGTCGGAGATGGGCTTAAGATGCCATCCAAGGCAACTGAGTCGTACGCCAGACTCTGTAGTCGCGGTTGATAATAAGAAGGATTCAGAATAGATCTTGATTACTCGAGGGAATTAGTAGTTGGCAAAATGTGGATAGCTTCCTGTTGTGCATCGGTGTTGATCCATTGCATTATCGGAGGATAACCGGGCGGTCCTTCAGATAGTTTTCCCGTCGGTTCGGGGCTTAATCCTAAACCAGTCGTCGGAGGAGGACAACGGTGGTCTTTCGGATAGTTTTCCGTCGATTCATCTGGACCAGGTGTCGGATGACTTCCACTTTTTGGAAAAACAAGAGAAACTTTGACAGAATATTTGTTAGTCTTATGCAAAGTATGATGCATGACAATGTATATGAATGACATATGCATGAATTATGACTTTATGAGTAATGTATGAATGATAGATGTTGTGGTATTTCAAAACATATCCATCTTGAAGAAGATGCGGATGTTCAGTTTGAGGATTTCTGACTTCTGCTTGGGGATTTGGGTAGGTGAGAACCCCGCTTTTGAAGGAGAAGAAAGATATCCTGGATTCCTCCGATGCACTATCTGACCAAGTCTTGGGCCTAGATATTGTTTGAGGAAAGTAGAGATTGAGAAACTCGTTGTTGGAGATCTCATACATAGACCCTGCTGGGAAGAGTCTGGGAGGCAATTTGTTGGGGATCTTGTATGTAGATCCTGTTGGGAAGAATTAGGAGGCGCTCTACTGGGGATTTTGAGTATAGATCTCACTGGAGAGCATTTGATGGTTGCTGGGAGACCGGGTTGGGGCCTGTTAGAATCTCTGATCGGGGAATAGGAGATGTAGATTTTCTCCGGCGTACTATCTGACCAAGTCTCGAGTCTGGATACCGCTGCTGGAGAAAAGGGGAATTGTTGAGAGGCATCCGCTGGGGATAAACATCTTAGCCGGGGATGAAGTGTTACTGCTCGGAGACTGATGTAACATTTCTTAGTTGAGTGGAATCACTGCTCATGGATTAACATATACTCCGCTGGGGGAGGTTTAGTGAGTGACACCTCTGCGGGGATTATGTTCTGCGGGGGGAATGTTTTTGGTGACCTTCGTCGTCATCTCAATTCCTAGACTGTAGTAACTACTTTTCGTATGTTTGTGGTTAGATTCTTATTGTCAAATGCGTATAGTCATTCAAAACAAACGTTGGACTTATTGCAAACGACAACAACAAAAATTGTAAAGAGAAAGAAGCTTGCATTTATTTGAAAGGTGGCGTATGGCCAAGTAGTTTGTACACAAGAAAGGTAGAAAGCTATGCGGAAACAATCTCGTTAAATTCCAACTATGCTAGTACTCATATATTTCGACTATCTCATCTCCTTGCTGTCAGTAGAAAGTGAGTAGGCTGATCTTCGCCATTTGAATCTTGAATGCTGATAGTAGTCTAGAAGCAGGTGATCTGGAAGAGACATAGTCGTACGCTTAAATCCCTAACTTTTGCCTAGACCGCCCTTTCGGGTTTTTAGTCTACCGGGATACCCTTTTTTGTCCAAGCCGCCTTTTCAGGTTTTCGACTTGCCGGGTGTACATGTTTTGTATATATCCTTAACTTTTGCCCGAACCCTTTTGGTTCGCCAGGATGCCCTTATTTTTGCCTAGGTTTGTCGACCTAGCGAGTCTCTTTTATGCGTAGTATTTTTGACTATGTGCGTTCACGGTGTGGGAAGTCTTCACCATCCATGGTGCTAAGTATCATAGCTCCGAGAAAACAACATCTTGACTACAAATGGTCCCTCATAGGTGGGAGTCCATTTTCCCTAGGATCACCTTGTGGAAGAATGATCGCTTGACTACTAGATCACCGACTTGGTAGACTTTGCTTGACCTTCTTGTTAAATGCTCCGATCATTCGTTTCGATAAATCATCCATGGCAAATGGATGCAAGTCGTTTCTCATCAATCAAATTAATCTGGTCAAGCCGAGTCGAACAATCATCTTCGCCTTTCTGCGTCTTGGAGGACTACGGTTGAGGGTATCCGAACCTCGATGGGTAAGACGCTTCCATACCGTATACAAGAGAGAAGGGGTTGCCCTTGATGTTCGTCTGTAGTGCGATAACCATGAAGAGCAAATGGTAACATCTCATGCCAATCTTTGTAAGTCCATCATCTTACGTATAATCGTCTTAATGTTCTTGTTGGCGGCTTCCACTGCGCCATTCATCTTAGGCCGATATGGAGAAGAATTATGATGCTTGATCTTGAACTGCGTGCAGAGTTCGGTGAACATCTTATTGTTGAGATTGGAGCCATTATCTATGATAATCCTTTCGGGAGTGCCATATCGACAGATAAGATTATGTTTGATGAATCGAGCCACAACATTCTTAGTAACAGATGCGTCGAGGCCTCTACCCACTTGGTGAAATAGTCAATTGCCACAAGGATGAAGCGGTGTCCATTGGGCGTGGGCTTGATTTCTCCGATCATGTCAATGCCCACATTGCAAAAGGCCAAGGAGAAGTTAAACGTTCGAGGTCGGAGGTACGTGCACTTTGTCGTGATATATCGGCATTTGTGACAAGATCGAGTAGCGGTGACAATCGACTTCCATGGTGGACCAATAGTAACTGTTCTCAAAATCTTCTTAGCCATGGTGTGTCCCGGAGTGGGTACCAAATGCGCCGTAACTCTTCCATGATCGTATTCGTTTCCGATCTACAGGAGTAAGCACAAGTCGTGGTTGCGCTTGTACAAGATGTCGTTGCTGAGGAAGAATTTGGATGCAAATCTTCTTATGAACTTCTTATCATTAACAGATGCCCCTGCGGGGTATTCCTGAGTCTCAAGATACCTCTTCACGTCGTAGTACCAAGGTTTCTCTTCTGTATCAAGCTCATAACAATACGCTGGTTCGTCAAACCTCTCAATGATGATCTAGGGAGCCTCGTTGTCCCATCTGACTTTGAACATAGATGACATAGTAGCCAATGCGTCTGCCAACTGATTCTCTTCTCGTGGAATATGATTGAAAGCGATCTCTTCAAAATAGGGAATTAAACTCAAAACATGCTCTCGATACGGAATAAGATTCGGATGCTTCGTATCCCACTCGCCCTTAATCTGATTGATCACTAAAGATGAGTCTCCATACACTTGCAAGAATTTGATTCTTAAGTCGATAGCAGCTTTGATACCCATGATGCACGCTTCGTATTCAGCCATGTTGTTTGTGCGGCTGAAACATAATCTGGCGGTGAAAGGCGTATGTCCGCCTGCAGGGGATGTAATGATGGCGCCAATGCCATTGCCAAGTGCATTTGAGGCTCCATCAAAGACCATAGTCCATCGGGATCCTTGTTCGGGTCCTTCGTCCGGGCCTGGTTCTTCACAATCTGTAACTAGTAAAACATCTTCATCTGGAAATTCGAACTGCATAGACTGATAGTCATCTACGGCTTGGTGAGCCAAATGATCGGCTACCACACTTCCTTTAATCGCTTTCTGAGAAGTGTACTGGATGTCATATTCGGTCAGGATCATTTGCCATCTTGCTATTCTTCCGGAGAGAGTTGGTTTCTCAAATATGTATTTTATCGGATCCATCTTGGAAATCAATAAGGTAGTGTGAGTCAACATATACTGTCTTAGTCGTGACAGCCCAAAAAGCGTTGCAAGTTTTCTCGTGAGTATCTTGTTTCACAGTCGGTAAACTTTTTGCTAAGGTAGTATATTGCATGCTCTTTTCGACCAGACTCGTCATGTTGCCCCAACACACACCCCATTGAATTCTCTAGCACTGTCAAGTACATGATGAGAGGTCTTCCTTCGGCAGGCGGCATCAGGATAGGAGGATTCTGTAGGTACTCCTTGATTTTTCAAAGCGATCTGGCAATCGTCGTTCCATTCTACCACTTGATCTTTCTTCAGTAACTTAAAGATTGGCTCACAAGTAGCAGTTAAGTGTGCAATGAATCTGGCGATGTAGTTCAATCGGCCCAAGAAACCTCTGACTTCCTTCTCGGTGCGGGGAGCTGGCATTTCTTGAATAGCTTTAACTTTGGTGGGATCAACTTCAATACCTTTTCACGACAACAAACCCTAGGAGTTTTCCGACTCAACGTGCACTTGTTAGGATTGAGTCTCAACCGTACTTCTTTAACTCATCAAACAGTTTCGCAAATGATCAAGATGTTCTTCTTCATCGTGATCGAGCTATCATGTCGCCGTAGACCTCTATCTCGTGATGAATCATGTCATGAAATAATGTCACCATAGCACGATAAGTGGCACCCGTTCTTGATCCGACGGCATAACCTTGTAGTAGAAAGTGCCCCACTGTGTAACAAAAGTAGTCTTCTCCATGTCTTCAGGAGCCATTTTGATCGATTGTAACGGAGAAACCATCCATGAAGGAGAAAACCTTATCTGGCGGTGTTGTCGACGAACATCAATATGATGAAGTGGAAAATCGTCTTTCGGACTCGCTTTGTTCGAGATCTCGTAATCCACACACATTCGAACTTTGCCATCCTTCTTAGGTACGGTACCACGCTTGCAACCCATGTGGATAGGAAATGTGACTAAGAAACCGGCGTTGAGCTGTTTCATAACTTGTTTTGATTTTCTCGACATCTTGGGACGATGCGAACCTTACATTTCACCGAGAAAACCTTCTTTTGGCAATCGGTGTACCACAATATCAATGTCCAAACGCATGTCTTCGTATGACCAAGCAAAAACCTCAATATAGTCTCGTAGCATCTGAACCAACCTTTCTTTAACACGTTCTCAAGACCCGCTCCTATCTTGATCTCTTTTACGTCTTCATCGATGCCAAATTCACAACCTCAACTTGCTCTTCGTGTGGGTATAACTCGCTCTTCTTGCTGTAGCGTCGGCAAGTTCTCCGGCACTTCACAATCTTCCTCACTTTCGTCTTGGCTTGGTAGATCGGATTATCGAAGTCATATTTAGCAATAGCATAGTTATTAACGAGATTCGGAGTGATTAGCGTGTATCACGTGGGTGTGTGTAAAACACATAGCTTTTTGAAGGGGTGATAAAGTAAAGAAAGAAAACACAATTGAATGCAAAAGTCAACGAATTTATTGAATGAAAACACGCAAACACGGATAATAACCCTTAAACGAGCCATGATGCCACGGTAAGGCACTAGGCTTTCAAAGTTTATTGTTCAAACATAAAGAAATACGAAAAGCAAAACAAAACAAGAGCAATTACTCGACTAAAGGAGATTGGTATAGCGTCTTGACCTTCAATTCTTGAGCCTTTATCTGAGTTAGGAAGATCCACTTGCTGATGTCAAGTCGTTGTCGTCGTCCTCTATAGCATGGATTCCACTTTGGTGATGCGGAAAGGAAGTTGGCGGCACGTTCGCGTATCATCTTGACCCTTGATGGTGAAGCCTAAACCATCTTATCGGATTTGAAAGGGAGATCGGGAGCGGCCCCAAATAGTACTACCTTCTTCAACGGTTTGAGCATCTTTCGGTGAGGCCATCCTAGGCGGAGTCTTAACAACCTCGGGGAGTAAGAGTCAACAGGCATGACTCTGGGCATTGTTTCAAAAGCTTGACAGGGAGTCTCGAAGAATTCACCCTCCATCTCAAGGTATCGGAACGACTGTAGATGACTGACCATATACTCTTCTTCACCACATATTGTAACAACTTTTCCTTTCACCGGGTATTTCACCGATGTAAGGTAGAGGTAACGCCTTTGCCCATGTATCCAGGCGTCCAGTAGGCAAGAGTAAGCCGGACGAATGTCCATGACAAAGAATGTGGAGTCAAAAGTCTGGGAACCGACTTTGACAGGCAGAGTGAGCTCTCCAAGTACTATTCACTTAGAACCATCAAAAGCTCTCACAATTATGTCATTGGGTCTCAGAACCAACCCTTCGACATCAAGTCGATCAAAAGCAGTCTTCGGTAAGATATTCAGAGCAGAACCGGTGTCAACCAAAACATGAGACAATGTAACGCCCTTGCATTCCACAGAGATGTGCAAGGCCTTGTTGTGTTTCTTTCCGGCAGGAGTCAAATCAGCATCAGAGAAGCCTAGGTCGTTGTTGGCAGCCAGGCTAGCAATACAAACTTCAAACTGGTCAGTGGTAGTGTCTTGAGGTACGTGAGCGTTCTTCAGAAACTTCACCAAGGCATTAGCATGAGCCTCGGAGCACAAGAGCAGAGCAAGCATGGAAATTTTGGACGGAGTTTGTCCCACATTCCACAACATTGTAGTCACTCTTCTTGATAATCTTGAATTTCCTCCATTTCTTGTTTGGAGGTGTCTTGATAACTTCCTTTGGTACTTACGGTGGCGGGATGACTCCGGTTCTTTCCCTCTAGCTTGGGGAATGGGTTGAATAATTGGAATGCGTGAGTCATGGTGTCTTCTGGAGGAGATTTACGGAGAAAACCCTTCAGTTCGGTCACCTTACTAGATCCGTGATGTTGTCAATGTCGGGAATGGTAGCTTCAATGTGAGATCTTCAATGGTCGAGGGTCTTGCGTGGCGCCATGATAGTAAACATCACTCCATAATTCCAAGGATAGCCTTGTCGAGGAATATGGGCGGCCTTGGAGAAGTGATAATGAGAGGTGCCACTCTAGGCAGGATCGTGAGAGGAAATCCTTATTGTGTTAACATCAACATAATCTTACGAAATCGTCACCCCATCCGGTCGCCTTAACATCTTCAATAGGAATTTTGTAACTCGAAACAGTGTACTTCACCATGTAATCATACTTTCCACTGGCTGCCCCAAGGTATCCCACACAGATAGTGCATTTCATTCGCATTGTCAATCTTGACTTAGACATTTCATCACACTTCGCACGGTGGTTTCAGAATAGTATCTCACGGTTATCCATCATACCTTTGAACACGTCTTCTCAACCAAGCACAACCATCGCGGATGGGCACCAACAGTTCTGGGCATCTTGGTTGACACGGCTTGTAGCAAATTCTTCTTAAGACATCGGAGGAATGGTCAAGTCATCTATGTTGAAAACATAAGTATCGTCACCAACAGCATTGGAACCCTTGTCATGATTAGGCATAGGCGCGTTGATCACATTCGGAGTCTCAACAGGAGGATCAAACTCAATCTGCTTAGCTTCAATCATATCTTGAATCTTGTTCTTCAGAGCCCAACAATTGTCGTGTATGCCACAGGCTATTGGAATGGTAAGCACACTTAGCATTAGGATTGTATTTCGGAGAGGAGGTGTTGACATTCTGAGGAGGATCCCTCAAAGTAATCAGCTCTGCTTTCAACATGTGTTGCAAGGCTTGCGACAATGGCATATTGATCTTAAAATTTGTCTTTGTCGCGTTACGGTTCTGTAGCGTTGTCTCGTGAGGTTGTCTTGATGTAGGATTGGAGATCACTGGCCCCCGATTAAGCGGTCGGTCTTGGCTCGGCTTTACGACCGTACACGGCATTGGCTTCTTTCTTACCACCAAAAGATCTCTTGACGTTTGAAGATGTCTCTATCTGAATCTTCCACTCTTGATACCGCTTCAATCGCTCGCTTTGTAATATCACTCGGTGAATCCGGTGAAGAGTTTCAATCGGATGATTGAAGAATGGGCTGTGTTCCCATAAACATATCAACCAACTCCTATTGGACAAGGGTGGTTGAACTCTGCTGCTAGATCTCTCCATTTAAGGCATACTCCTTGAACTTCTCATCACGACCCATAAACATGCTTTGTAGTTGCATGCGAGTGGGTGTCAATTGACATTGTACTCATCATGCAGAAAGCATCACCAAGTCACTCCAAGTACGGATACGGTCATTCTCTGGTGATAATACCACTCCAATTGAGTTCGGACAAACTCTCTTGAAAATAATGCATCCACAACTTTACATCATCGGTGTGGGATTGATCTTGAACATAAGACTTCAAATGCGACTTAGGGCAAGACATGCCATCATACTTAGCAAAAGTTGGAACTTTGAACTTGGGAGGAATCATAACACGGGAGCGAGACTCAAATCATCAAAATTCAGCCGGACATCTTGAGTTTTCCACACATTCAAACGGTCTTCAAGTTGCTTGTACTTGTCATCCTCATCGTATTGGCCACCATCATAGTTCTTCTCAAGCTCCGGCTGACTGCCTTCACCATCACCCTTGTTACTTTGCTCGTCCTCCTTCTTGACACTTCCTTCAGAGAGCTCAATTCGACTAACCACTCTAGGACCTCCTTTGTAGCGTCTGCCCATGTTGAGAGACCAACAACCTTCTTCTTTACATTGATGAGCTTCTTCGATCTTCTTGGCCTTGGACCAAGCTGGTGAACATCTCTGGAGCATTCGAGCTTGAAGATCTTTGTGATTGTTCAAGAGCCATTTCTGCTAAAATAAATAGCGAGCAAATGAGAAAACCAATCTTCAATGTACCTGTGATGCAATGTTATGCTATGGTATGCAATGTTTATGCGAATGCAATGCAATGTTTTCAAGGACCTAAGAGATTTAAATTTGTTAAACAAGCAATGAACAAACATTTATTAGCTCTCTTTTTATTCTTCTTCTCTTTTTTTCTTTTTAAGTACAAGAGATAGTTCAAAACAATAAAAGAAAACATAAACATCCTAAAGCTCTAAGTCTCCCATGGGTGCTTACTCTTGGTGCCAATGTAGGCGTTGATGTTTCGCTCCTCGTGAAGTAGCTTGGTCAACTCTAGCACTTTCTTCTCACTTGCATAGCACTGAGCTTCAAATGTATCCCTCTCTTCCTTGAGTTGAATCCGGATCTCTTCAAGTCTTCAAAATCGATAGGCATGTCGGGATGAAGAGCGGTATAAGTACGTCACCTATAGCAGGTTCCATAATTCGGTAAAGCAGTGAATGGCATCATGAGGTTTTGAGCTCGAGCTCGCACCCATTTGAGGTAAGGTTCCCAAGGAATGGAGTTCGTGCCCCAAAGTCTTGGTATCGTCTTCTTTACCATGCCCAGCGTGTATGAACCTTCGTCGGTAATTAGATCGTGGTTGTAGTCGAACACAATATCTTGGAGAAGCATATCATGTGGACCATCTCTTGAGCAAAACCAAACCGCGTAGAGCTAGAGAAGGGTTGTAAGTAATACCTCCCTTATACCAAGTAGCGGTACATTAGAATTCTCCACAACGCTCAATGAAGGTGAAGTCCTTTTGAGAGAAAAGACTCCAACGGATATCGGAATGAGAGAGTGACATTAACCTTTGAGACCACTTCATCCTTTGTTCATTCTTCAAAGTGATGGAGGAAGAAATAAACCACCTTGAAATAACGGTATACAACACATGAGAGTTCCTTGTCTCTTAGTAGTACAGTGTGGAGAATGTAGGACATCCCAAGTAAAGTAGGCACAGGATTGTGGGTAGAAACAACTTGATGGCGTTGACATCTATGAATTGATCCGAGTTAGGAATAGAACCAAACCATAGATTAACAAGGCCACAATGTCTTCAAATGCATGGAAACTCATAACTTTGAGAATTCTCGCTTTCTTAATTAAACTTGGAAAGTAAACCTTAACTCCATACGGTTTCCCAATTGGCTTCAATGTCGGCGCTTAAGATGTAAAGCGGATGCGATGTCTTCGTACCTAGGAACCTTTCTAGACCGGTGAATGGCATTTGGTCAAGAATAGGTATCCCAAGTAGCAGAGAACTCTTCCAAAGTAGGAACCAACGATAATCGGGAATGTAAAGCAATGGTGTTTGGATCAAAGAACTGAAATAGGACATGCATCATATCTTCTTCAAAACCGAGATAACCAAATCAAGTAGATAACCATGTCTTTTGATGCCGAGCATGGTAAGAATTTACAAACCAATTCTTTGAGTGAGAAGGTATACCCATAAAGTTGATTCGGATAGTCTTTCTAGAAGCCATAATTCCCTACAAAAGCGAGCAAAGATAAATCCCTAGGTCCTTGAAATAGTTAGAAATGATATACAATGCAAATGATGTCATGATGTCATGTTTGCACACAAACAATTCACACAATGAGCCTAGGGTTAAGGCTTGCATGAGGTATAGTGATTACCCTACCAAAGTTTGGGTTGGTTCATCTGTCCTATAATAGTAACCGGGTTCTAGGAATCTCACATCATTGATCTTTCTGTAGGCACTTATTTCAATATGACTACCAAGTGGTCGACGAAAATGTCCCAAAAGTCGATCTTAATGAGCGTAGCATCGAGTATCAACCAACCTCGGTCTGCAAAGCCGCCATCTCACTACCTTCTAATGGCCAAGATGGGTCAATTAAGGTTCTAAAAGTTTAGTTAGCGCTTGAGGACACCACGAAGCCAAATACTATCCTCAACTTGGGAATGAAGAGTATCGGACAACCAAAGTGTCACGCTAACGTAGCCATCATGTTGACCGTTTTGATATCGTCTAACAGTGCGACGATTTATTGCTACTTACCTAAAAAACCGGATCGGTGTAGGATCCCCAACAATATAATACCCAAGCAACCCTTAAAGATAAAGCAAGCAAGTCAAACAAAAGCAAAAAGGTGATCTAGAAATCCCTAAGGTAATTCTCTCTTTAGGGTGTTTCCCGGCAGTCGCCATTGATACGGTGAGCCCGACTTTTTAGTGTTTTTGTATCGCAAATGTGCGGATAGCAAGAGTCGCCACCGACTTTTATTTTATCCAATTAAGGGAAGGTAAAAGTACGAAAAAGACCTTCGTTAGATTAGTGGGAGAATGGTTATGAAAAGGAAGGTATTAGCACCCTTTCCATCCGTAGTTATCTACAGGCTCTTAGTTGCTCTTAGATCACTTTAAAAATTGCTTTACATGTGTTTGACAGAAAATGTTTTGAAAAGACATTTCGCTTTGACTTTGTAATGATTCATGTAGGAATGTATACAAAGTGTTCGGAAATGTTTAGTTTTGAGAAGAATTTGAACTTTGAAAAAGTGTGAGGTGTGAAAAGTATTTTGATAGAGCAAGCAACTAAAAGTCTTATCACCTACTCAGAATTGGTCGTTTTTTGTATTGTTACGTTCCTTTAGAATAGCGTCATCCATACCATTAGTTGGTAGGTAACTCCATTCGTTGGATGTAAGCGGGACATTCGAAGGGACATTGGATGGTCATAGAAAGCAACTTGTAGGAAGTATTCCTAGCACATTCGAAGGGACTATCATCATTTTCGTAGGCAAAATCGAGGTCAAGATCATGTATTGGAGGCGACATCGTGGGTCTTATGATCTTTGTATCGAAGGACTATGATGATTTGTTTGGAAGGCAACGGTGCTAGGATACCTCTACGTTCGAGGGACATGACCATTTGAATTCGTAAAGGCAACGAGAGAGAATTACCCTAAGGGGTGTGTGTGTGAAAAGAGTGTGTCGATTCGGATATTTTTATCTTTGAAAATTAGTGGGCTATGTTGATTTTAGTCTTGCCATACACGCCTAATTACTAGCAATTTATAGGGTGCGGAAATTAAAATGCGGAATGTAAAGTGCGGAAAGGTAAATGTCCTACGCTATTACATGGCTTTGGGGCAGATACATAATTTAAACTTGCGGAAAATTAAAACCTAATTTAAACTATTACATCCCATAAACAGTTACATTATTGGAAAAAATAAAATGAAAAAGCAACGTCTGAAGCGGAATAACCTGTGAAACGATAAGAGAAATCGGAAAATATGATGAAATTGAATAAGAGAAAATGTTAGAAAAAATGCAAATTTTTAATCGGGAAAAATATGACATGCTGGAAATAACATAAATATGCTAAAATAATTTTTTTGGGATTTTTTGAATGCAATTTAATAATTTAAAACTAATTAAATGTGATTTAAATGCAAAATTATGAATAAAAATAAATATGCATGCAAAATTGTATTTTTTAATTTATTAAATTAAATAAAGGTTTTCTAAAAATAATGTAAAAAGAAAAATAATTTTTGATGATTTTTAATGCAGAAATAAAATTATGAAATTAATAAAAATAACATGCAAAATATTAAAAGAAATATGAAAATAGAAAAATTGGAAAATAATGCAAGTTTGGGAAAAGAAAAGGTAGAACCGGTCCTGGCAGGGGTCGAACTCATGACCCTGAGGAGAATCTTCCCAAAACCAAGCCTTAACCACTGGGACAGCGTGTATTTCGTGTTTGGAACTTGTAAAGTTGTGCATATAAGAGTGAAACGTGTCGATTTTGAAATTCAAGCAAAAGTGGGCCGTGGAATGCAGACGAATCAAAACACGCAGAATTGCCACGCAATCCCTCGCCGGTCCAGATGAGGTCAACGACGCCGGAGCCCTAGCTCTGGTCGTCTTCTCCGACGGCCTCGAACATCAATCCTGCAAAATAGTGAAAATAAATGGCAAAAAGGTACCCTGTCCCCCTAAATCGGTCATGGCGAATTCTATGGTGATGTTATTTTTATTTGAAAGCTACAAGCGGTTCGAAGACGACTTAAATTGCCCTAGCCATGGAAAATCGGTTTCCTCACGTCTAAGCTTGCATGTAATGGTTCTAATGTGACCTAATCATCATCCTAAATTCAAATAAACACAACAAAAACATTAACAATGCATGAAATATCGAAATCGAAATTGACAAGATTCCAAACCGGTGAGGTATCACGATCCGCGTTGGGCTTGATGTAAAGGATGCTTTTGTTTGCTGGGAACCTCCTGAGCACGTTTGGATGGCTGGAACACCTTGAATCTTGCTCAAAATTAGAATTCGAATTTTCAAGTTTTGAGAAAAAATTTGCAAGAATAAGGGTTCTCTCTTGGGCTAGGGTTCCGTGTCTGTGGCTTGGCATATTGCTGAGTATTTATAGAGGCAATTGAGAGAGGAAAAAGAGTGAAAAAAAGATTCATCCATCAATGTGCAATATTTTCTCTTTAAAACAAATCAAATTTTGGAAAAAATTTGATTTTCCTTCCATGTAAGAGGCTAGCACGAATTTGGTATGGATTATGGGCTTTCTTGAACTCCAAGCATGATATAAATCCAACCCATTTGAAAAAATATATTATTTTCATATTTTATATAATTTATTTTTGAATTAAATGTTCTAAAATTCAAAGATAAATCATAAAAATAGAAAATCACCATGGCCAAGCATTTATGGGTCAAGAATAATGTCATGAACAAGTTTGGATCAAAGATTTTAGGCCCATTTGGAAAATTTTGCATTTTGACCAAAATGTCCTTTTGTGCAATTGTCCAAAATTGCCCAACTTCTGAATAGTGTATCTTGCTCAATTTTCCACATTTTTGAGTATTCGTGGACTTTTTGGAAAGCTCTAAGAGTCCTCTAACCAACCTTTTGGTCTCATCTCAATTGGAGTTTCCATGCTCAATATATCTTCAAAACAAAAGTTGACTTTTGTTGACTTTGAAAAGTACCTTAATGTTTTGAGCCATACCTCTCAAATGAAGCATTTTTGGACATTCTTGTGAGACATGAAGTTGTAGAGAATTGAATTTCCTTCAAAACAAGAGGTGGTGGAAAAATTTCGAGAAAGTATGAAGAAGTTATGATCAGTCAAAGTTCGATTGACTTTTCATCTAGAAACCCTAATTTAGAAAGTTTGACTTTTGAGCAAATCTTGAGTTTTCTTGATGAATCATGATCAACCCTTGATCAAATGATGAATGTAACTTCAAAATGAGGTTGTTGACCAAAAATTATGAAGTTTGACTGTATGTTGACCACAGTTGACTTTTGTCCAATCAAACGATTTTCGACCATCGAGCAATTGTCTGAGCAATCTTGACTTGTGAGGCTTGAAACTTGACATGGAGAATCTTTGAAGCATATGAGGAGGCATGAAGACCATTGGAGATGTTGGGAGTCCATATTGACCTGAGAATTGCCAAACCCTAGTTTGGGTTGATTGTCTAGGAGAGAGTTTGTCTGATCAACTCTTGAGGAATCCTTGAGTATGGATGTATGAAATATCTTGAGAGGATGGAGGGCAAATTTTGGGGTATGACAGACATAACCTCATGTCCAACTCAAAACAACTTTAATATAACGATTCTTTAATAACAACAACTTAAGATTCAACTACTAAGACAATAATAACAATTATTCATCCCCCGAGTGCTACGTATCAAAGCAACTAAACCGACTTGGACTAACATCAACTAATTCTTCATTCTCGAATACTTGCACGTTACCAGTATAAAGGCAACGGCGAAACAAATGAAAAGGGTGAGATATCTAACGATATAATTGAATGCGTGATAAACAATATATTAGATCAGATTATATTGAATCACCACTTCACAACTTATAATAACAATTATAACAATAAAATCAGCAACAATTATAAAATAATAACAACAACAATTATATTACAACATTTCAAACACAACATAACAACTATTATTATGCAACCTCAAATGCAACTCAACTGTGCACGTGCATGTGGTACCATTGGAGTAAAACTCCCAACTTAGAAATCTTCCAGTTTACTGAGGCATCTACAAGGCATAAGCCTTCAACTTAATATTTTGTGAATCTAGGCCAACATGGTGAGCATTCGCTCCAACTTAAAAATTGTCAATCACAACCAACTTAAATATGCAAATGTATGTGACTCAATGAATGCAACAATCACATACAACAACAACAATCATCATCGCCAAGGCATAAGCCTATATCAACAATGTACCAATAAATAGATATACTCGCATCACTTCAACACTGGCCATAGGCCTACAACTTAGCAACAATTCAACATTGGCTAAAAGCCTACAACTTAGTAACAATTGAACATTGGCTAAAAACCTACAACTTAGTAACAATTCAACATTGGCTAAACGCCTGCAACTTAATTATACCAATACTATTATTATAAGTCTTATTAATACTACTTGCTACCAACATATACTACGTTCATCCAATTAATAACCCACTACTAGTTACTACATTAATCTCCTACCAACTTATACTACAATTCAATTTATAATCATTCGGACTATTTTCATCTAATTCTAGTTAACTACTTATCGGTTAGGATTGCTAGTATTTTGATTCTGCACTGCTATCAACAACCATTCCTCTATTGTTCCTTCATTTTCAAATTAGTATATTAATTCTAGTCATTAAAGTATACAACACTGCAACTAACCGACTTTTACTATTTCAATGCTACCACAATACCCCGGCTAACCAAAACTCTGCATGTTATCTTCAATCATTTTTCTCTTGTCAGTATTCATATAATCTACATAATCCAACTAAACTAAAATAATTTAAAAGAACATCATACAACTATATTATCACTTTACTAATAAACTTTCTACCAATTTTAATCACTTTCTTAGTTGATTCTAATGGCATACTACTTCAATTACCGGAACCAATTTCCCTGCTTTTAATAATAATTATTTACTCAAGGGCATCCTACTATTACTTGAGCCGATCAAGCAATCACCATGGGAAGAACAACGAATTAGAAAATATTCTCAAGAACAACTCAGTACGCGCCGCGACCTAAGGTTGGCGCCGCGAGAATGACAAAAAGACTCAGTTAGCGCTGCGTCCACACGTTAGCGCCACGAACTAAACGGGACAGAAAGGGATTTCTGCGCTGAGAGCTTCTCTCCAACACCATCATCACTAATTTTTTGCATCCAATTCCACCATAGACCAAAACGAATCAACATAGTATAACAACAACAAAAGGAATCAATTTCAAGCAACATATATCAATTCATGCAACCAATTTCATGGGCAACAACCAAAAATTTGGAATCAAACCACAACAATCAAAACACCAAACCAAAGGCCAATCTATAAACCCCATCCCTAATAATATCCATCATGTATCCCATAATAGAGTCAGAACCCCACCCTTACCTCTTTGGATTGATGGTAGCTCAAAACCTTGATCGGATTTCTAGAACCTTGGCTCTAGTAACTTTCTTTGTTCTTGCCTCCTTCTCCAAAACCCTATTCCTCTTTCTCTTTTCTTCTAATGTCTCTCTTTCTTTTATTTTCTTTTCTAATCCTACTAATAATAATAATAATAATAACATTGTTTTATTCAATCTCCTTGTAATCTAAATGGGCCTAAGAGACACACCTCCTTATTACTTTGCGACACCACAATTAAAGCCCAAATCAATTTAATAAAATAGTCCATTATTAATAATAATATTAATTCTAATATTATTTCTTCAACGTATTCAACTTTATTAATTCTCTGACTAACCGAATAAAATCTGACTTTAACTTAATAACCCAAATATGTTTCCCAAAATAATACCGACAAATCTGATTGATTCTCGAACTTCGAGTAAATCCAATAATCAAATCCTTAAATAATTTAATTAACCAATTAATTAAATTTGGGGCGTTACAATTCTATCCCACTTAGGATATTTTCGTCCTCGAAAATTCGCCCAACACAACTATCCTTAATATCGCTTCCTCATTTAACCCTGTTATTCTTAAGTTGCGCTTGACAACACTTCGACTATTACTTTTCTGATACAACTGTAACTCAACACGACTTGAATTCAATATTCACACGTCAATCTCCCGATACTCTTAAAACATGATCCTTACTAACTTGTCAACCATTTTAGCAATATCTCGAAACAACATCTTACAACATAGCAACATCCTTCACTTGCCTATACTTGACTATACAACATCGCGTCATTACCGCCGCAACGTAATCAACACCAAAATACATATACATTTATTATTCCATATTTGAGGTCACTCACCTGCGGAATATTGAGAACTTTATTAATCTCTTCGTATCACTTTTATAGTGACATCGACATAGTCCATTTGATCAACTTCATCATATCATAGAGTATTACTCATCATCTACGGTAGCCAACAACAATGTCATGCAACCGAACAAAATTTTATAACACCAACTTAATAGTAATAATTCGACCACTAACCATACAATCCATCTTAATTCATCGTCCTTATTAGAGCTCCTATCCACTTATAAGGTTCACAGGTTCAACAAAAACTCACACTCCCTTCACATGCATCAATCTTTCACTTCGCGACACTAGCTCACACATAAACCATCTATTCCGAATTGTTTAACGTCCCACGACTTTTCCATGGATACATCTCTGTTAATTCTCATCAACTCAGAGGCAACTATCTTCACGATATAACATCCATTACTTAATGCACTATTGAGATAACAATTCTAGTCTACATCCTCCAACACGATCTCGTCTGCTATCAACAAGGGATGAAGGGTGATCAGTTCCTCAATTTTTCAATAGATAGCCGACAATCATACTGGATTATAAACCATCTTTACTAATTATAATAATGTTCTTTTCCAACTTGTACTCAAGTGCCATACTCCAATAATCTCCAAAGTGGTTAACAGATACCCTCACAACTTCCCTCTCACTCGATCTTGTCGATGAGTTACCAACATTCAACATTTACAAGGTTCAGTATCCTTGAACTCAAGAATTTCTACTACACCAGTACAGTCACGTCGTCTCTTCCCAGTTAAAATTTCAACAATGTCATTCCACACCGTCTTGGCGATAAAACCTCTTCAATTCTTCTTTTACTCATGCCACTACCTTGGCATCATAACCACGACTTTAATTCCTCTTAAAAGCATCGTCCTTTAAAGGACATCTTCATTCCAATCACTAAGGGGTAACAATCAACTTCTGATTTTTTTTTTTTGCAAAAATCACACAGTACGCGCCATGACCTATCCTTGGCGCCGCGATCTTTGCAGAAAAATCTAGTTCGCGTCAGGTCCACATGTTGGCGCCGCGAGCTGAACGAAACAAAAAAGTTTGATGCATGAACAACATTCCCCAATCACAGTTAATGCCATATTTTTCATTCGATTCAATCATAGATCGAAAACCAACTATCACAGCTTATGAGAATGATTACCACAAATAGTCATCCGCATAATATTACCACAAGGTTATTCAACTTAATATCACGACGAAATCATTCAACCTTCCATAAAAACTTATTTATCATCATAAGAATCCCACGACATTGTCTACAACAATATATTACTCTATCGTCGTTCCAACGTCGGCATCCTACGCAAGGCTACACTAACTGACAAATTCACAGTCCACCAACAACGCTAAAACACAAAAACTTACTAAATTCCATGTTATAACAATTATCCTTTTCCAAGACACTCTAATTGGCTAGACAACCAGAATCTTAAATCCATATTACCTTCGAATTTGAGGAATACTAAAGCTCCAACAACACTTGCACTGCAGCCATCAGCAACATACAGAACTAACATCTCACAACCGAACACATCCAAGGAGCAAAGCTTCTCCCCTACTTGGCTTTAACTCAATTCATGCAGACAACAGGTCAGAAACATAACAAGTACCAACAGTGTTTCATACACTTATCGCTTACAGAGGAATAAACAACATTAAACGACACTGGCCGGACGGACCGAACTGCTCTGATACCACTAATGTAACACCCCATTTCTACCCGGTAATTATAAGGAAATCAGAGTGCAAAACTTTCAACAAACAAATGAGATGCCACATTTTCAACTTAGAACAACTTCATATAACCATAACTAATTCAGATACATAACACTGGTTCAGATAAACTGATAACAACCAGATTTATTCTTTTGAAAACAAAACAAATTTTATTAATAAGCGGCTTCACATAACTCAACATATAATGACATAACCTCATGTCAAGCTCAAAACAACTTTAATATTTAATAACAACAACTTAAGATTCAATTACTAAGACGATAACAACAATTAAACAAAAATCGTTCACCCCCCTGAGTGCTACGTATCAGAGCAACTAAACTGACTTGGACTAACAACAACTAATTCTTCATTCTTGAATACCTGCATGTTACCAGTATAAAGGCAACTACGAAACAAATGAAAAGGGTAAGATATCTAACGATATAATTGAATGCATGATAAACAATATATTAGATCATATTATATAGAATCACCACTTCACAACTTATAATAACAATTATAACAATAAAATCAGCAACAATTATATAATAACAACAACAATTATATCACAACAACATTTCCAACACAACATAATAATTATTATTATGAAAATTCAAATGCAACTCAACTGTTCACATGTATGTTGTACCATTGGAGTAAAACTCCCAACTTAGAAATCTTCCAGTTTACCAAGGCATCATCAAGGCATAAGCCTTCAACTTAATATTTTGACAATCCAGGACAACATGGTGAGCATTTGCTCCACCTTAAAAATTATCAATCCAGGCCAACTTAAATATGAAAATGTATGTGACTCAATGAATGCAACAATCACATACAACAACAATCATCATCGCCAAGGCATAAGCCTATATCAACATTGTACCAATAAACAAAGGTACTCACATCGCTTCAACACTGGCCATGGTGTCATACCCCAATTTTTGACCTAAGATACCACCTTACATATGCATCACTGCATCACTAACAGTTTCAGAACAGAATAGATCGTGCGTGGTTTCTAGAAATCAAAATTAGGGTTTCTTCAAAATTTCATATGTTCAATATGTGATCAATTAGGGTTTGAGTTTCCAATTACCTCAATTGATCTATCTTAATCAATCATCAACATTTGATCTTCAGATTCCCAACTTTTTCTCATGATCTACCATGATCGACCAATTAGGATTTTGATCGAGGATAATGAATCATTGACTTTCTGCTCAATGGATGACGTATTAGATTGAAAATTGATCTTAACATCTTCAATAAAACATCTTGACCTAATTTCTTGATTCAAAACATTGAAAAGTCCATGTTTCTTCATCAGACAAATTCTGAACCATCTGATGAAAATTCATCTGCTCAAAAAAGTCAAACTTTGACTTTTGGTCAACTTTTTCAAGACTAAACTTTTTCAATCATAAAAACATTTCAAATAATCCATCATGATCATAAAAAACCAAGAAATGTGAAAAAGTCAACAAAAAGTCAAGATTTGAAAAATTTCTAACACTTAAAATTTTTTTCAAGTGTTAAGAAACATGGTTTTTCTTCACTTTCATGGCCATTTTTCACCTAGATCCATTTGGATTCAGAAAAAACTAAAAACATGAAAGTTTTAGCCCTTGTTACAAGCTTTCGAAAAAGTCTAAGAACTTGCAAAAATACTTTGTCTAGCTATACTTTTGATTTTGAAACATAAAGCTCCAAAACCATGGAATTCCAAGTACATGCTTCAAAATTATAAGTCATTTTTCACAAATCTCCCTTCTAGAAGCCTTGTCACAAGCTAGAGGTAGATTATAACTGATAACTATCAGTTTTGAATGATTGAGAAGTGGATTGAATCAAATAGAAAAAATTAACCATGGTTAGGAAAGTAACTTTTGCATTAAATGCAAAACATTCCTTCTTACCTCTTAAGCAAGTTGCAAGTTTCTCTCAATGATAGCCATGCCATATCATTCAGATTTCTTGGCCTATAAATAGAGGTCATTTCCTCAAATTCAAATCACACCAAAGATATCATAATCAAGCTTTCCTTCTTTCTTTCTTAAATCCCAAGTTTTAAAGTTCAAAGAGGGGAAATTTTGCAATCTTCAAACCTTGCAAAATCTGAGTAAGTTTAGGTTTCTAACATGTTCTAAACATCAATTAAAAGTTGTCTAAAACTTAAAATCATCACAAGAACTGCCCAAACTCAGAATCATACTCAAAAATCCAAAAGCTTGCAAATTGTGCCTTAACATCCAAACTTCCAATTTGCTCGTGCTAACTTTGATTCAACACTTCAAACATCATCCGTACACT
The DNA here is from genome assembly GCA_021764765.1 of Vicia sativa. Taxonomy (NCBI): domain Eukaryota; kingdom Viridiplantae; phylum Streptophyta; class Magnoliopsida; order Fabales; family Fabaceae; genus Vicia; species Vicia sativa. Next base: position 132,235,928 of record CM038794.1, read on the forward strand.
TCATAGAGATGATCCAAACCTTTAGAACATCTCTATAAGTATAGAATCATCATCTTCATACTCAACTTGCTCGAGCTGTAGTTGGACTTGGGTAGGGAGTTCCATATCATTTCAATCCAGGCCAAGCACTTCCACACATTCCATAAGATCCAGTGGTGATGTAGCAATCATCAAATCAGCTCTGTAACACCTCCTTCGAAGAATCAAAATCCAACTTGAAGAGGTAAGTTGTTCAACTTTGAACTCTTTGATTTCTAACATCCAGTTCAAAAGTTACCATTCCATCATGTTTCTGCACCTTTAAGGATCATAAACCCTCAATCAATTGTTTGATTTGTTGCACAAACACGATTTCATGTTAATTTTAAAGATTAGGGTTCATCTGGTCACGTTTAAAATTAATCATTTTAAGCTCAAAATAAATGAAATTAATCATCACCATCGTGTTCCTGGTTAAAAATCGAGCAACTTTGATGTTTACATCTTCCAATTTCATTGAGAAATGAAGAAGTTAAGAAATCAAAATCTTGAGGAAGAAGAAGATGGAGTACGCGCGTTTTCTGTGTGTTTTTCAAATTCAAAAACTTAGTTTATAATATAATAACATGGAAGAGGATAAATTAACGGATGTATTACCGCCCCAGCGGTTGCCAGCACACTTTTCATGTCATTTGCCTTGCCTATGGTCCAGGGTTCAAATCCCCCTGAGACCATTTTGTCATTTTTTTCACTTTCCTTCATTTTTAAACATTTTCAAAGACTTGTTTTTAAATATAATTAAATGAAGGCATGTAAATAACAAGTTAAACACTTGGCTCAGTGGTAAATCTTTTCACTTCTAAGCCAAAGGTCTTAAGTCACTACGCCAAAAATGATTTTTTGTATCACCTAATTTAATAGCACTTTTTAAAAAAAATGCTATTAAAATGGACAAAACACATTTATAATAGCATTTTTTAATCGGGCGCTATTATATAATATAGACTATGTAATTTTGATAGCACTTTGTACCAGAACGTTATTATTAAACTTCTTTAAGATAGCATTTTGTATAAAACGCTATTATTTGACTACCTATATATTAGTATTTATTAAAAAGCGCTATTTTTTATATAATAATTAATTAATTAATTAATTGATAAAAAAAAACAAAACACATTTCCAGAAAATTGGTTTTCCCGCATCCACTCACCGCCAAAAACAAAAACACGATACCATTGATTCTCCCAAGAACTTGAAACATTATCTTCCTCTGCTTCCTTCTTTGCCATTGATTCTCCCAACTGATTCACCGCCACAAATCTTCCTCTCCTTCGTTAGCCATTGATTTACCACCGTCATCCCTTCCTTCGGTTTTCACCGGATCCATTCTTGACCATCGGATTCACCATCGATTGATTGATTCACTTCTAAAACGACACTCAAATAGAAAGAGGAAACACGAAAAGAAAGAACAACCAAATCTCATTCTCCGTCGAACTCAATCCTTTGTCATCTCACCCACGCATCCCTCTCTTCATTTGTATCCGGTAATCTTTCTTTTTCGTTTTGCTATCCGTTGATTCTCTGGTTGTTTGTGAGCGTTATGATGTCTTTGTGTTGACGGATATTCGTGATTTTGAGTAGCTGTAATGAGGGTTTGTGAGGTTAAGTTAGTTGTGAGGGTTCGTGAGATTTGAGTGATAAGGCTTGTGTTATTGATGTGTGCTTGAATGGTGAGAGATGGTGGTTATTGATGTGAGCATGAAGTTGTGTGTAGTGGCATGAAGTGTAAGATATTTGGCCATTGAATTAGTTTTAACTAAGGTCTATGTGTTGAAGTTGTGTGCAATTTTCAATTTCTAGTCCTAGTTAACCGTAAATATCAATGTTGAGAGAGATTACACGGTGGAAAGAGTTGTATTTGAGACCAGCCCATGAGTATGGTTTTGAATGAGAAGGAACTCATGTTGAGTTTATGAGAGGCGGAAGTGATATCTAGTGGGAGTTGAATGATATAAGTGCTATGCCATCTGAGTTGAGTGCAGAAGAAAGAATATAGACATGGAAGAAGGAAGAGAAGAGAGGAATGAAGTTTTATGGAGAGCAAAAAAGTCAGTACATTGGTTGAAGATGAGTTGAAAAGTTTGTTCTAGTTTGAGTGATAAGGCTTCATTGTTTTGGTGTGATTTAGTCACAATTAATCAATTCTTCTTTTCATTCCAAGCAAAATTGGCATTTCGTTAATGTTGGATGTTTTTGATTTCGTGAAAAACTTGATCTGGCTCAGAGAAGCAAGAGGGTGGATCAAGACTTGCAAACTTTGATATAATTAACTACATCTGGTTGGTTTCATCAACGTTCATGTTTTCATACAATGTTGAGGTTTTATTATTGTTCTCTGTTTTATCATTGTCTTTTGACATAAGATTTATGGTCAGCAATATTCAGCAATCTTCATATTGCTACTGTCATGCTTGCAATTTCCACTAGCCTTCTCCATAAAGCTTGTCTTTAATGTCCCTTTGAACTGTCATTTTCTGCAAGTTGCGTGATACACTATAGAAAACATTCTATTTTAAATAAATTATAGCATTCAAATCTATCTCACCAAGAGTGAGTCCAATATGAGCAGTTGAGGAATAAGTTCTGTTTATTATTCTCGAAAAGACTAAATACACCAGTACTAGATTCCTTTTTCATAATGGATACCATATTCCAATTTCCAATATGATTTAGTTAATATCTTACAGCATTAGTGAAAATCAGTTTACTATGTCTGTTTACTAATATCTTAAAGTATTAGTGAAAATCAGTTAATATCTTACAGTTTAGTGAAAATCAGTTTACTAATATCTTACAGTATTAGTGAAAATTAGTTAATATCTTACAACATTAGTTAATATCCTACATACTATCTCTTACCTTAGCTAAGGAACTGCTTGCTTGCTCATTTTGAAACTAACATTTGTCTTCCCAATTCATCAATAACTTTGTTATTGCTCATGCTGAAGACACTAGTAAAATCATATGCCCTTGCTTAGAATGTTGTTATACGGATGTTAGTGCAAATGTTTTGGAAGATCACTTAATATGTAATGGAATTGATAAAAGCTACACATGCTGGATAATGCACGGGGAAAAAAACCAAGCCCACAAAAAGGAGCAATGGGAGAGATTCATCAAATGATTTTGAAAAAGATACGAATTATGAGTTTGATCGAGTTGAAGAATTTGTCAGTGTAATTGAGGAAGATCTTCGTGATTGTCCTCAAATGTTTGAGCGACCAGTAAGTGATGCAGAGACTTTGTTGTATGAAGGATGTACTAAATTCACAAGATTGTCAACGGTCTTAAAATTGTATAACTTAAAAGCACGCCATGGATGGTCTGATAGGAATATTTTTTTGTAGTGTCCTCGTCAAATTAATGACGTTGATTGTGGATATTTTGTAATGCGGTTTATGAAATAGGTCAGCATGGAAAATGAATTTATGATCCCCACAAATGTACGTGATTTTAATTATTATTATTATTATTATTATTATTTTGTAAATTAATGTAATTTAATTCTAACACGATTAATTGTTGATGTTTTAATATTTGAAGTACTTTTTTGACCACATATGTCGTACCTACTCTCATGATAAGTTAACTGAGGTCAAGGAGGATTGGGCTACTTATGTGGTGGATGATGTTTTCGGTGAGTTAATTTCCTTAACTTGATATTTGATAAATAAAGAAAATATTACTCATGGATTTAAAGTTCAAATGTTTTGACTTAGATGTTCAATTTTAATTTTTGAGTTGGATTTAGAGTTATCGTATAAATGATTTTAGTGTTTTATTGGTTTATTGGTTTATACTAACCATTCCTTATTTTATGCGCTTCTTGTTAGACCCATATTAAATGTTTGATTATTCTATATATGTTGAATTAGTTTTTATTGTACAATACATAATCAATATTTCTTCTATGATACAGGAAAACAAGAAGCAGTTATTTTGCCTAGTAAGTGATTGTATCTATGAGTTCAACGCTTTTGGATCATGAAGTGTGGTTACTACGTGGGGTTGTTTTGTTGTCCTTTCTTATTTTTAAGGTGTTTTGTTTAGAGAATTTGATTGTATGTTTTTGGATTTGGATTGAAGTACTCATAGATGGGCATCTACAAATTTGGCTATGCAAACGCCCTCTTAATATTTTAGTACACTAAAGGCCTTCTATATATTATGATATTTATATACAATAGGATTTGGTTTTAAATGTTATTTGGTATTTGATGGATCATAATATATATGCAATGAGTAACTTAAAGCGTTATTTGTATTGAATTGAATATAGTTTTTTGATATTTACACCAAAAAAATGATTGTGTAAAAAAAAAATTGTACTGTACTTATTAAAAATATTGTATCAAATATGTACCATTTTTATTAGCACTTTCTTTGAAAGCGCTATCAAACATATGTTATATATTAGCGCTTTTTGTTTAGAGTGCTATCAAAAACAAATAAAAAACATGCAAAATGCTGACTTCGATAGCACTTTAGTTAAAACGCTGTTATAAATTGGTACTTTAATAGCGCTTTTAAAGTGCTATTAAACAAGAAATATTTACAATAGTGGCACGGTTAATAGCGCTTTTAAGCGCTATCAAAAACAAAAAATAGTGCTATTAAATAGCTTATTTGGCGTAGTGAGTTCAAACCTCCGTAGGACCAAAATCAAATTTTTACTACTTGTTTTCTTCACATTTTCTATCAAACTTTAACATTTTCAAAAACCAATCAAAACTTCTCATTTTGAGATGATTTTTTGCACACTTGTCATTTAATATACCTATTTTATTATTATGTCAAAAAAATCCAAAAATATTTTCTTTTGATTATATTATTATTAAGTCAAAAATGAGACATTTTAAGTATTTTTAATACTTTTCAAAGATGTTTTCTTTCAAACTTACAAACTCAAATCTTTTTTCAAAACTTCTTGTGAATATCCTTCACTTTTCAACATCATTTTCAAAACCTTTTCAAAAACATTTCAACAAACTTACACACCTTTTTCCATGATCGACTCAATTTGAAGATAAAACCGAACCAGTTTTTTCCTCGAATTCTTTAATTGATCATGGGCCTCCCTCACGGTGTAAGTTCCAATCCTTTTTATGTACATATTAAATTTTCCTTGTACATATTCAATCATCTTTGTAAATATTCAAGCATAAACAAACTTCTTTCATTTGTTTTCATTCGCTTGTTTATACACCAATTCCATTGGTATTAAGAGAAGAATTATTCCCGGTGAAACTCCTCTTAAACCAATGGGCCTCCCTTACAGTGTAATTCCCAACCCTCCTATGTACATATTCACTTCCTATGTACATATACACTTGTTTATATTTCCTTCATAAACTCTTGTGAGTACACATCACACACTTGTTTATATAACTGTTCAGTTATAACATAACAATTAGCCTAATAACTAGGTTCCCCTATAGCCTCCTCTTGGGCTTTGTACAAGATAACTCATTCATTGAGTTAGCCTCCTCTTGGGCTTTGTACAAGATATCTCATTTATTGAGTTAGCCTCCTCTTAGGCTTCATATAAGACAACACTCCCCTGCTGAGTCAGCCTCCTCTTGGGCTTCGTTCAAAAGAACTCCTCATTGAGTTTAGCCTTCTCTTGGGCATCAAGCAAGAAAGAGACCTGGAAATCTCTTAACAGCCTCCTATTGGGCTTCCAATACAAAGAATCACCCGCGCTAGGATAGAAACCTAAGAGGATGATTTCCCGGTGAAATCACTCTTGAATCCTAAGAGGATGGTTTCCCGGTGAAACCACTCTTAAAGCCAAAGCCAGCCATACACTCAAGCAAAACACCTATAACTTACGATGAAAGATTTAATCAATCAAACCTTTCAAAATGTATGTGATGAAATAAATTAGACATTTATCATCTCAATGGAAGAAGTATCTCATTTATCACATCACATACAATCAAAAAAATTTCAAACACTTTTCAAACAAAAACATCTCTTAATCGTAAGTGGTAACGCTTGTGCACTCAAGCAAAACACCCAATGCTTACAATTAAAAGATTCAATCATTTTTCAAACATATTTCTTAACTCGTAAGTGGTAACGCTTGTACACTCAAGCAAAACACCTATAAATTACGATGAAAGATTTAATCAATCAAACCTTTCAAAATGTATGTGATGAAATAGATTAGATACATTTTGCATTTAGATGACATTTGTCTTTGTCTCTTAATAACATCCCGTTGCTTCCACAAGCATAAGTGGGAACTACGATTGCTCTGAATTTCTCAACATCCTTTTGAGAATACATAGGCACAAGGTCGCATCCTTGGCGAGCAAACTTCTTTCTCCCTCAAACCAAACAAAACCATAGTTCCCTTTAGATCCGAGCTACAAATGCTCTGATTCCCATTAAGGGATATGTATGCAGAAGATCCCAATGATCTTTGCGAGCATAATAATAACAAAACCTAGGATCCCACATAAACTACCTTTCTTAAAATCCAAAGGAGAAACTTTCCCAGGAATAGAATAGCAAATTAAAATACACAAACATATCAAACTATTCATATATAAAGCTATAGATAACTATATATATTTAGGGTGCCACATCTATTACCTTTATATAACAAACCCCCTTGCCCGGAATCTCCCCAATACGTTGCGTCTAGTTCGAGCTAGTCGTAATGCATATCATATCAATTGAGGGTATTGCAGCTTTCCCCTTTTTCATAATCATATTTCTTGTGTTGAAAATAATAAAGCTTGATGCTTGCGGCATCTTTATAAACAAATCAAAAGAGTAAATCGTTTGGAGCCAGAGAATCCAAATTCAGATTCGATTCCCTCGTGCGTCAGTTTTTAATGCGAACAGAAAAAATGGAGACTCTGCTGGGAAGTGCGCTAAACTTTTATTTTCAAAAAAAAATGTGACTCTGCTCAAGAGCACCAAGCTTTTTTTGTTTTCAAAAAGAAAAAAAAAGGGGTTAAGATTTCATATGTGCATATGTTTGTTTTTTTTTAATTGTGCGTTTCACGATTTCATCTGATGGAAAGAAATCCTAACCCGGATTTAAGAAACATTTTAAGATCAAGGTGGAGGTATAGTCCTATTAACTTGTGGGAAGTTTCATTACTTACTATGTTAATTTGAGATCCCTCTCTCAGTGGAGGTTGTCTTGGGAGTATTTGTGTTTAGCAAGTATTTGCGAAGACATTTTGCTTTCGAGGGAACTTACGGTGAGTGGTCAGAGAACACATAACCCATCCTGGCCATTTAGGATGTAGTGAAGAAGCTATTCATGCGTAAGCTTAGAATAATTGTCATGCGAGACTACGATCAGGCGAGTTTTTCTTGAAAAATATTATTGGACTTCGAGTATTCAACAAATCCGACAATATTTCAAAGAGAAGCGTTGAACTCAGATATCGAGAACCTGCTTCACGATGAATAAGCCCTTAGAACTTACCCAAGTTTGGTTCTTATCGTTGGCCTCATGCTCGTGACTTTAAACGCTTGAACGTGTGTATAACCACTAACCATGTTTGTATCTCTGTGGCATTCATGCATTCATTCAAAAACTTCATTTCTCTTCCCATTTCCAAAGAATTTAGAGATTTTTCTTTGTAAATATTTTAGGTTAGAGTGATGGACGTCAGAGGAAGATTTACCAAGAAATACGTTTAGAATTTCTTGATGTAGGAAAGTTAAAAGAGTTAGCATCCTTGGTAGAAGATCCCTCGATTTTAAAACGCTATGGAACTCTTTTAACTGTCCTGAACACTAACGTTGATGAATGACTTCTCAAAACTTTCGTTCAGTTTTATGGTCCAGTCTATCGCTGTTTCACTTTCCCTGATTATCAGTTGATGCCAACTTTGGAAGAGTACGCACACATCCTAGGTATCTCATTATCAGACAAAGTGCCTTTCAATGGTTTGGAAGCCATTCCTAAGTCACCAGTCATTGCAACAATGACTAACTTAAGGAAATCTGAGATAGACAAAAACCTAACTACCAAAGGAAAACTCTTAGGACTGACTTCAAAGTTCATAATGGAGAAGGCTCTTAAATTCTCTGAAGCCGGTGGCATGGTAGTCTTTGAAGCCATTTTGGCTTTGCTCATCTATGGATTGGTGTTGTTTCCCAACGTCCCAAGTTTCGTTGATATCAATGCCATAAGGATCTTTCTGATTGGAAATCCCGTTCCCACTTTGCTTGGTGACACGTATTTCTCCATTCATCATAGGAATCGTCAAGGAGATGGAACTATCGTGTGTTGTGTACCTCTATTATTCAAATGGATTGTCTCACACCTGCCTAAGTCTCCTATTTTCCGCGAAAACAAAAACAGTTGGCATTGGTATCGAAGACTCACATCTCTTACAAACGACGATATCCATTGGTATACCTTGGTAAACAATGAGATGGAAATCATTGAAAGCTGTGGAGAATTTGCCAACGTACCTCTCATCGGTACGAAAGGAGGAATCAACTACAACCTATTCTTGGCGAGACGTCAACTCGGGTATGAAAACTCTAGTAAACCCCTTGGTTTTACAGTAGAAAGCTACTTTTATCATGAAGGGGAAGATTCCCAAGGTTTGAAAGCCAGAATGATAAAAGCTTGGCATCACATCCGAAGGAAAGAAAAAGGTCATGCAAGGAATTGTGTAGCCATGGAAATCTACACTTCTTGGGTGAAGAAAAGAGCGAAGGAATTCTGAATGCCTTATGCTGATGAAGAACCCATGTTCTCAGCGGTATCTAAATAGACCACGATTCCCGTTGAAACAATGGGAGAATATCAAGAAGCTTTGGCCAAGATGAGGCTAGAGAAAGAAGCTTTGGAAGACAAGTTTCTTAAGACTGACTTTGAAAATGAGAAGCTTATGAAGCAGGTCAAAGAACATGAGAAAACGCTCTACTTCCAAGATGAATGGCTCATGGAGAAAGATGAGAAGATTCGTCGAAAAGATAACGCGATCAAAAGATACATCAAAGAAAAGAAAAGAAAGCTTGAAGAAATGACAGCTAGCAATCCTGCTCCTGACGAGTGGAAGAAAGTCATCAACAAGCTGAAAGCCGAGAAAGCTGAACTGAAAGCTTACTATGGGAAAGAAATCCTGAAGTTGAAGCTGCATCAAACATTTGGTTCTTCATCAGACGAAGACGCTTAATTAGTTTAGCTTTAGCTTTATCATTTATTTTATCATTGTAAGAGCTTTGCTCCAAAAAAAATTGTAATCTTCTTTCAATAATTAATAAAATAAGTGTTTTCCATCCAAATGTTTACTAGAAATTTCTCTTTTAGTATAAATTCTTTGGAAATTCTTTTCTCTTTGCATTCATAATCATGCATCATACTTTGCATATCGAGTTTGTTGTTTAGAGTCTTATCTTTTGGAATTTTTTCCAGAGAGAAAGATCGTCAAGCTGTCGCGTCTTAGAGTCTCTCGACTACGCTCACAATCAACTCGCAGATACAATACTCGTGCAAATAGGAGAAAAACAATGGAAGATTTTGAGCAAGAAAATGTTGAGCTTCGAGGCACAGTGACAACACTTCAAGAAGATGTGGAGAGACTCACTTCTTTTGTAAGTTCGTTGACAACTACCCAAAACCAACAAGCAACGTTAAACAATCAAAATCAAGCGGCGATTTCAGAGATCACTGCTACTCTAGTTTCAGTTGTAGTAGTCAGTAATCCTCTCTTTAGTATGCCATAAGGTTATCCATGGGGCATGCCTTTCAATTTTGGCATTGGATTTCGTCAACCCACTTCTGAGGTATAGGCAACCACGATTGAGGTTCCTACTTTACAGAACTCAGCATTTACTCCGCAGCCCGGGGTAACCTTTCCTCAAGTCACTATGACGGTTTCTCAACCGATCATGACAAACTCAGCTTCTATAGTTCACACTACTGTGGACGAAGAAGTCTATCATAACCCAAGCGACAACACGAATCCTCGTGGCCAAATGGAAAATCTCTAGGAACAATTCCATAAGATGCAGCTTGAGATCAAAACAATCCGTGGAAAGGAATTGTTTGGGAAGAATGCCCATGATCTATGCCTAGTTCCTCGTGTAAGGATACCCGCTAAATTCAAAGTCCCCGATTTTGAAAAATATAGAGAAAATTCCTGCCCGCAGAGTCATCTTACAATGTACGCTAGGAAGATGTCTATATATAATGACAATCACCAATTGCTCATTCACTATTTCCAAGACAGTCTCACCGGTGCCGCACTGAAGTAGTACATGGGACTAGATAGTGCAAATATCCAGACATTCAATGACCTAGGTGAAGCCTTTATCCAACAGTACAAATTCAATTTGGACATGGCTCCAGATCGAGATCAACTCTATTCTATGTCTCAAAAGGAAAAAGAGACGTTCAAAGAATACGCCCAACATTGGAGGGAAATTGCTGCCCAAGTTAATCCACCGTTAGAAGAAAAAGAAATGACCAAGGTTTTCCTGAACACTCTTGGCCCATTTTACTACGAACGCATGGTCGCCAGCGCTCCCGGAGATTTTACCGAAATGGTAAGCATGGGGATGTGACTAGAAGAAGGAGTCCGAACAGGACGCCTAACCAAAGAAATAGGGTCTTCAAGCGGAACCAAGAGAGTCGGAACTGGTTTCCCGCCGAAGAAGAAAGAACATGACGTAGGAATGGTATCCCGAGGGAAACCAAGGGAAAATGTCAGTCGCCGACAACAGGTAGCCACAATAGCACCAGTTGTTAATGCAAGTTCAAACATGGGTATTACCCCACAATTTCAACAAAATCAACAGCCTCGACATCAGGCTCAACAATTCAACAACAATCAGAACCGTACTCCTCGAATCTCGCAGTTTGATCCAATTCCGATGACTTACACGGAATTATATCCTGCCTTGATAGAAAGAAATCTTGTGCAAACAAGGTCACCACCTCCGGTACCAGACAAATTACCTTGGTGGTACAAAGCAGATATATCTTGCCCTTTTCATCAAGGGGCACCGGGTCATGATCTCGAACACTGCATAGCACTAAAAGCCGAAGTCCAAAGATTAGTAAGGGCTAATCTTCTCTCCTTCAGGAATTCGAATCCAAATGTGCAAGAAAATCCATTTCCCAATCATAGTGGACATACCGTGAACTTGAAAATCAGGAATACAGATCGGTATCTTATCACTGACATAAATATGATAAGAGAAAGCTTGGTACAACTCCATGATACATTCAGTACAATGGGCGTCTTCGCTAAACATGACTACACAACCTGCAGAATCTGCTTCACAGATTTTCGAGGATGTCCAACTGTGAGAACAGACCTTCAACGGTTAATAGACATTGGCGACATTCAGATCTTCAGAAACAGGAATGATTATGACGTGAATATGATAGGGCATTATCCGCATGAGCTTTTAGTCTTAGATATCAACTCGGAAATTCCCGAAGTAAACGTCATTATCCCCAAGTGTGTAGAAGTTGAGTACAACGGTGCAAAATTTCTGGAGTCTCCTTTGGTGATCTGTCTACGTGGTCCTGTTCCTTACAATTCTGACAAAGCAATTCCCTATCAGTACAACACAACTATGATAGAAGATGGGAAGGATAAACTCATACCAACTCTTTTAACCGTTGTTAATATCGCTGAAATCGGACGAGTAACACGAAGTGGACGTGTGTATACCCCGTTGCCACCAAAGCAGCCCATTGCTCCCGCTGTTGATACACCTCCTAAGAATCCCATAGGGGATTCCTGTTGGTAATCCAGACATAAACGTTGGTCCGTTTGATGGAACCAACGTCAACTCAGATTTCGACGAGATTCTAAAACTGATCAAGAAAAGTGAGTACAGAGTTGTGGATCAACTGATGCAGACTCCCTCCAAAATCTCAATACTCTCTCTACTTCTGAGTTCCGAAGCCCACAGAGAAGCCTTGATGAAAGTACTAGATCAAGCTTATGTATATCACGACGTGACTACAGATCAATTTGGTGGAATTGTAGGCAACATAATAGTTTGCAACAATTTAAGCTTTAGTGATGAAGAACTCCCAGAGGAGGGAAGAGATCACAATCTTGCTCTACATATCTCTATGAATTGCCAATCAGACTCTCTGTCTAACGTACTAGTGGACACTGGCTCATCCTTGAATGTAATGCCAAAAATTACTCTTGCTCGTTTATCTTACAAAGGAACGCCGATGAAATCCAATGATATAGTGGTCAAAGCCTTTGATGGATCAAGGAAATCTGTTATTGGGGAAGTCGAACTTTCAATGACGATTGGTCCACATACCTTCCAAATCACTTTCCAGGTCATGGACGTGTCAGCTGCTTACAGTTGTTTGCTAGGACGACCTTGGATACATGAAGCAGGAGTAGTGACATCCACGCTCCATCAGAAACTGAAATTCACAACAAATGGGAAGATAGAAACCATCATCGGTGAACAAGCTTTATTGGTAATCCATTTGTCCATTTTTTTTCATCACTGCCGATGATGTTGAAGGGACACATTTCCAAGGACTTTCGTTAGAAGGTGAATCTATAAAGAAAAACAGATCGTCTATCTCTTCTTACAAAGAAGCAGCGCAGATAGTGAAAGACGGTAATGCCGCAGGTTGGGGACAAGTAATAATTTCTGTCAACAACGAGAAAAAAACAAGGCTCGGATTTGTTCCAGTATTTCCTAAAGCTAATCAAAGGGATGAAACTCTTCGCCCAATTAAAGAAGTATTCCACAACGGAGGTTTCTTAAACCCTGTTCTTCAAGAGGTTAATGTTCTTATCGATGATGGTAATGAAGACAATCTCTCTAAATCCAATGAGTGGAGCACTTATCTTGATAGCTCTGAATATGTGTCCCAGGAAGAATCGTACGCGCCCTTCTATCCTCCTATAGACAAATTCAAAGGCATGTTCCTACAAAAGAATGAGAATGAAATTCCACCTATCCCATCTGATGTTTGGGATACCTTGAGAGAACCAAGTGGAAAGTTTGACTACATGGTGAGATATACTGCACGTGAAAGCTCAAAAATCAGAATTTAAGACATCCTACCAACTGGATGGGACGATCCTCTTGAGTATCCTAGTCAACCAGAAGAGTTATACACATCTTCTCGATCTCATCATCAAATTGAGATCCCGAATGAAGATCTCTGCTTTAATACGCCTGCTAAGGATGTTAAGCCAGATTTTGACTATTACTACGTCAACGCAATTACCGAAGAAGAACATGAAGGTAATTCTGCAAATGAGTTGGAAAGCATCACAGACAATGAGTCTCTTCATCCAGAAGATTGGGAAGAACATCCCAAGAATCCAGAATACATGCCACTTGAATGCACATATACTGCATTCTACGCTCCTCGACCTATCAATCAAGCAGAAGAAGATCGCTTCAACAGCACAAAAAGCAAGGTCAACCGACCAGAGTCTTCCAAGCCTGTTCGACCAATGACCAAAGTCTACACAAGAAATAAGCCAAAAGAAAAACTACCAGAGTATCTAGACTTCCAAGGAGTTTGCCACTATTGGAAACTTGTTAAAGCTCAGACTGATGTTCATATTTCTAAGTAGTTTATCTTGCTTTTGTTTTGAACTCTCGCCTCGCCCAAGGCGAAGAGATGTTTTATAGGGTTTAGCTTTTAAATAATTTCTCTTTGTCTTGCCCAAGACAAATGATTTTGTATTTAGGGCCCTGTTTCATATTTTGAATCATAAATATTTTGATTCCACATTTTGTGTTTGTTTTTCGTTTTTACCTTTTATGGAAATGGTAATCCTAAAAAAAACCAAATAAAAACAAACAATCAAAATATAATAAATGATCTGCATACACTTTCACATTGACTTTTTCTATAAAAAAAAGAAAAGAGAGAAAAGTTAATTAATCAAACATGCAGATTAGCAAATGGACAAATCCATTGAACGCAATAACTCTACGCTCTCTCTCAACTTTGAATTCCCTGTGTTTGATGCCGAGGAAGAAGATGAAGAAGAGATCTCGGATGAGATTTCTCGACTACTTAAGCACGAGGAAAGAATCATTCAGTCTCACAAAGAGCCTTTGGAAGCAATCAACTTAGCTTATGAGGAAGACAAAAAAGAAGTGAACATCGGAGCTCTACTCGACAACAACGTCAAGGGAAAACTGATAGATCTTCTCAAAGAATATGTTGATGTGTTTTCTTGGTCTTACCAAGACGTGCCAGATTTAGATACCTGCATCGTGGAGCATCACTTGCCATTAAAACCGGAGTGTCCGCCAGTTAAACAAAGACTGAGAAGAGTTCACCCAGATATGGCCGACAAAATCAAAAAGGAGGTTCAAAAGCAGCTCGACGCAGGTTTCCTCGTTACCTCTGAATATCCTCAATGGCTAGCCAACATAGTACCTGTCTCAAAGAAAGACGGAAAGGTCAGAATGTGTGTTGACTACCGGGACTTGAACAAAGCAAGTCCAAAAGATGATTTCCCACTACCGCATATCGACATGCTAGTGGATAACACTGCAAAGTTCAACGTCTTTTCCTTCATGGACGGTTTCTCTGGCTATATAATCAGATCAGAATGGCTCCCGAAGACATGGAGAAGACATCTTTCATCACGCCATGGGGCACATTTTTCTACAAAGTAATGCCATTTGGATTAAAGAATGCAGACACAACTTATCAAAGGGCAATGACTACTCTCTTTCATGACATGATGCACAAAGAGATCGAAGTCTACGTGGACGACATGATAGCAAAGTCTGACACCTGAAGAAGAGCATATAGAATATCTCTTAAAGTTGTTTCAACGACTAAGGAAATTTCAGCTTCGCCTGAATCCTAACAAATGCACCTTTGGGGTAAGATCCGGAAAACTCCTAGGTTTCATGGTCAGTCAAAGAGGTATTAAAATTGATCCTGACAAAGTCAAGGCTATTCAAGAAATGCCTACGCCACATACAGAAAATCAAGTAAGAGGATTTCTTGGACGGTTGAATTACATCTCCAGGTTTATCTCTCAAATGACTGCTACTTGTGGGCCAATATTCAAGCTTCTCCGCAAAAATCAAGAGGTTGTGTGGACAGAAGATTGCCAAATAGCGTTTGACAGTATTAAGGAATACCTGTCAGAACCTCCAATATTGATTCCTCCAATCGAAGGAAGACCATTAATCATGTACCTTACCGTGCTAGAAGATTCCATGGGCTGCGTGCTTGGACAGCAAGATGAAACCGGTAAGAAGGAGCATGCCATTTACTACTTGAGTAAAAAGTTCACAGATTGTGAAACTCGTTACTCCATGCTCGAGAAAACATGTTGTGCTTTGGTATGGGCTTCGAAACGTCTCCGCCACTACGTGATCAATCACACGACTTGGTTAATCTCCAAAATGGATCCAATCAAGTATGTATTTGAAAAGCCTGCCTTAACAGGAAGAATTGCTCGATGACAGATGCTATTATCCGAATATGACATCCAGTACCGTGCCCAAAAAGCGGTCAAAGGAAGCATTCTCGTCGATCACTTGGCTTATCACCCGATCAACGAATACCAATCTCTCAAGTTTGACTTCCCTGACGAGGATGTTACGTACTTAAAGATGAAAGATTGTGACGAACAATTACCTGAAGAAGGTCTTGATCCAGAATCTAGATGGGGCTTAATTTTTGATGAAGCAGTTAATGTCTTTGGCAATGGAATTGGGGCAGTCATCATTACTCCCGAGGGTTCTCATATCCCGTTTTCTGCCAGATTGCTATTTGATTGCACCAACAACATTGCCGAATATGAAGCTTGTATCATGGGTATCGAAGAAGCCATCGACTTGAGGATCAAGATCCTTGACATATATGGAGATTCAGCCCTTGTGATCAATTAAATCAAATACAAGTATGAAACTCATCATCTTGGTTTGATTCCCTACAGATATTATGCAAGACGTTTGTTGACTTTCTTCAACAAGGTTGAATTGCATCATATTCCTCGAGATCATAATCGAATGACAGACGCCTTGGCTACCCTATCTTCCATGTTCAAAGTCAACCATTGGAACGATATGTTTAAGATCCGTATCAAACGCCTTGAAAGACCTGCATATGTGTTTGCAACTGAAGCAGTCATCGATGATAAACCGTGGTTCCACGACATGAAACGCTTCCTTCAAACTCAGGAGTACCCACTCGGGGCATCGCACAAAGATAGGAAAACTCTAAGGAGGCTTTCTAGAAATTTTTTCCTGAATGAAGACGTGCTATACAAAAGAAACTTTGACATGGTCCTGCTCAGATGCGTGGATAGACACGAAGCAGACATGATAATTCACGAAGTGCATGAAGGATCCTTTGGAACCCATTCAAATGGGCATGCAATGTCCAGAAAAATCTTGAGAGCAGGATACTATTGGATAACAATGGAATCCGATTGCTGTAAACACGTCAAGAGATGTCACAAGTGCCAGATCTATGCAGATAAGATCCATGTGCCACCGAATCTACTCAACGTTCTCTCTTCTCCATGGCCTTTCTCCATGTGGGGCATCGACATGATTGGGATGATCGAACCAAAAGCGTCCAATGGACATCGCTTCATTTTAGTGGCTATCGATTACTTCACCAAATGGGTCAAAGCAGCATCTTACGCCAACGTTACAAGACAAGTGGTTGTGAGGTTCATCAAGAACAACCTCATTTGCCGATATGGAGTTCCAAGTAAGATCCTTACAGACAATGGATCAAACTTGAACAACAAAATGATGAAAGAACTGTGTGAGGAATTCAATATCGAGCATCATAACTCATCTCCTTACCGGCCAAAGATGAACGGTGCCGTTGAAGCTGCCAACAAGAACATCAAAAAGATCGTCCAGAAGATGGTCATCACCTACAAAGACTGGCACGAAATGCTGCCATTTGCTCTGCATGGGTATCGTACTTCAGTACTTACTTCAACAGGGGCAACTCCTTTTTCTATAGTATACGGCATTGAAGCGGTGCTCCCCGTAGAAGTTGAAATTCCGTCAATGAGAGTTCTCATGGAGGCTAAGTTATCTGAGGCCGAATTGTGTCAAAGCAGATACGACCAGCTGAACTTAATCAAAGAAAAGCGCCTGACCGCTCTGTATCATGGAAAATTATATCAAAGAAGGATGAAGAAAGCCTTCGACAAAAAGGTTCGACCTCGTGAATTCCAAGAAGGCGACCTCGTGCTTAAAAAGATTCTATCTTTTCAACCAGATTCTAGGGGAAAATGGACTCCTAATTACGAAGGCCCATACATCGTCAAAAGAAGCTTTTCTGGCGGTGCTATGACTCTCACAACCATGGACGGTGATGAACTCCCGCATCCTGTGAATGCTGATGCAGTCAAGAAATACTTTGTCTAAAAAACAAAAGAACAGCTCGGTAAGTCGAAAACCCAAAAAGGGTGGCTTATGCAAAAATGAGCGTCTCGGTGGACTGAAAACCTGAAAAGGCGGTCCAGGCAAAAACTTAGAGATAATAAACAGAAATTATCCTGGTAGATTGAAAACCTGAAAAGGCAATCTAGGAAAAAATTAAGGATAAAAAATGACAAAGTAACTGCATCAGTCCGTACTTCGTTAATCTGAAGAATATTCCATCAACGGATCTTCAATCAAATCTTCTGAAGCAACAAGCACAGTTGGAATTCAAAGTTGTTAGGGATAATAGTGGTTATTACTTTCAATGTATCATTTTCCCAATAAATTATCATTTCCAACTTTTGTAAATAGCTCGTGGAATCACGCCTTCGGCTGATTACCATTCTATCAATAAAATTTGAGCCTTGTGCCCATTTGTTTGCAATTCTTGCTTTATTCTGTTTTGCAAAATAACGCTTTTTCTTGTGAAAATCACTTTTTGAAACTAAAAAATAAAAAAGTTTTAAATGAATTTTTACTTCAAAATTTTGAAATAAAAGCGAAATTTTCCTTTAAACTATGAACACAGAAAAGAACTTCAACAGTTTTTCTCCATGAGTGTTTCGACCTCTGAAAGATAAAACAACTGCTAAAGAAGTCTTCTTCTCCTCAAAAGATATCACAAAGGACGGTATTCTTATCCGAAAAAGAATCCCCAACCAGGTTGCCAATGAAATGCCTTTTCCAGAAAAGTTTAAAGCATGCAACTCAGATTCATCATCAGTGACGTCTACACCATGGCTGCGGATTTTGCTGAGTATTTGTTTGAACCGTGACGTAGTCCTTTTCCCAAATACCCTTTTTGTTGTCTTTTCAAGTATCGTCAACATGCATATGACATTCATGACATTCATCATTCATACATAATAGCATCATTAATGCATTCCTGCATTTCTCAATGTTTGCTTCTATATCACTTGTTTAGGTCGCATTTATTCCCGAAAAAACAAGTGTGGGTGTGTCATCTCTCCAGTAGATTATCCCCAAGCATAAAAATACATTTTTCTCTCCTGTTCCCCAATCGAGATCATTCCTCATTGGGTACAGAGTCTTGATTGACCGTTTCTTTCCAGTTCATTCCTGGATAGAACCTCGTCTCTAAATCAATTCAGGACTAGATTTCACAAATAAAATCTACCTGCAAACAATAAGCAATAGCCTCGTCATCCGAGCTACTTATTTTCTTTTCATCTTGAACCTTATCATAAAACGATTGTTCTTCTTAGCAAGTTCAAATCCTGAAAGTTCAAGAAATCCCCGCAGTTGTCTTTCTGTCTAAAGGAAAACCTGTGTCTTTTCAAATCAAAATGCCCGCATCTTCTCAAAATAGAGATCCCTGGCAAGATTATAGATGTGAAAATAGAAACTCATTTGAGATCTGTTTCCATCATTGTCTGTTGTTCACAAGGCTGAATACTCAGTAAATTTCTCAAGAATTACCTTGTTATAGCTATCACTTTGCTGATAATTGGTAATATCTTCAGAACTCATTACCATAAACTATCACAAGGCTGATAATTGGTAAAATCATTTTCACTTACCTTAAACATTGTCACAAGGCTAACAAAAGGTAATCTCCTCGTTTCCCAAAGCGAAACAGATATTCACTTACATTGTGAATCTATTTTCCCATTGAAACATATTGCTTGTTTCCCAACAAACAGGATTCTCCTTTCTTAGACAGATTGAGTCATCCTCACAAATGTCTTCCCCAGTATATCAATCTTTGATATCTCCTAGGTGAACTTTTTGCAATCATTTTGCATCATTCGCATTTTTTGGTATCTTAGGTCCAAAATTTGTGTATTCTGATATTTAAGTCTCTTCACACCTATCGAGACTAAGATTTTCATCTTCATATCTCAGGTTAAAGAAACTTAAATAGGGGCATCTGTCATACCCCAATTTTTGACCTAAGATACCACCTTACATATGCATCACTGCATCACTAACAGTTTCAGAACAGAATAGATCGTGCGTGGTTTCTAGAAATCAAAATTAGGGTTTCTTCAAAATTTCATATGTTCAATATGTGATCAATTAGGGTTTGAGTTTCCAATTACCTCAATTGATCTATCTTAATCAATCATCAACATTTGATCTTCAGATTCCCAACTTTTTCTCATGATCTACCATGAATCGACCAATTAGGGTTTTGATCGAGGATAGTGAATCATTGACTTTCTGCTCAATGGATGACCTATTTGCTTGGAGATTGATCTTAAAATCTTCAATGCAACATATTGACCTAATTTATTGATTCAAAATATTGAAAAGTCCATGTTTCTTCATCAGACAAATTCTGAACCATCTGATGAAAATTCATCTGCTCAAAAAAGTCAAACTTTAACTTTTGGTAAACTTTTTCAAGACTAAACTTTCTCAATCATAAAAACATTTAAAATAATCCATCATGATCATAAAAAATCAAGAAATGTGAAAAAGCCAACAAAAAGTCAAGATTTTAAAATTTTCTAACACTTAGAAAAATTTTCAAGTGTTAAGAAACATGGTTTTTCTTCACTTTCATGGCCATTTTTCACCTAGATCCATTTGGATTCAGAAAAAACTCAAAACATGAAAGTTGTAGCACTTGTTACAAGCTTTCCAAAAATTCCAAGAACTTGCAAAAACACTTTGTCTAGCTATACTTTTGATTTTGAAACATAAAGCTCCAAAACCATGGAATTCCAAGTACATGCTTCAAAATTATAAGTCATTTTTCACAAATCTCCCTTCTAGAAGCCTTGTCAAAAGCTAGAGGTAGATTATAACTGATAAATATCAGTTTTGAGTGACTGAGAAGTGGATTGAATCAAAGAAAAAAATTAACCATGGTTAGGAAAGTAACTTTTGCATTAAATGCAAAAGATTCCTTCTTACCTCTTAAGCAAGTTGCAAGTTTCTCTCAATGAAAGCCATGCCATATCATTCAGATTTCTTGGCCTATAAATAGAGGTCATTTCCTCAAATTCAAATCACACCAAAGCTATCATAAACAAGCTTTCCTTCTTTCTTTTTTAAATCCCAAGTTTTAAAGTTCAAAGAGGGGAAATTTTGCAATCTTCAAACCTTGCAAAATCTGAGTAAGTTTAGGTTTCTAACATGTTCTAAAAATCAACTAAAAGTTGTCTAAAACTTAAAACCATCACAAGAACTGCCCAAACTCAGAATCATACTCAAAAATCCAAAAGCTTGCAAATTGTTCCTTAACATCCAAACTTCCAATTTGCTCTGCTAACTTTGATTCAACACTTCAAACATCATCCATACACTTCAAAGAGATGATCCAAACCTTTAGAACATCTATGTAACTACAGAATCATCATCTTCATACTCAAATTGCTCGAGCTGTAGTTGGACTTGGGTAGGGAGTTCCAGATCATTTCAATCCAAGCCAAGCACTTCCACACATTCCATAAGGTCCAGTGGTGTTGTAGCAATCATCAAATCAGCTCTGTAACACCTCCTTCAAAGAATCAAAATCCAACTTGAAGAGGTAAGTTGTTCAACTTAGAACTCTTTGATTTCTAACATCCAGTTCAAAATTTACCATGCCATCATGTTTCTGCACCTTTAAGGATCATAAACCCTCAATCAATTGTTTGATTTGTTGCAGAAACACGATTTCATGTTAATTTTCAAGATTAGGGTTCATCTGGTCACGTTTAAAATTAATCATTTTAAGCTCAAAATAAATGAAATTAATCATCACCATCGTGTTCCTGGTTAAAAATCGTCCAACTTTGATGTTTAAATCTTCCAATTTCATTGAGAAATGAATAAGTTAAGAAATCAAAAGCTTGAGGAAGAAAAAGATGGAGTACGCGCGTTTTCTGTGTGTTTTTCATATTCAAAAACTTCGTTTATAATATAATAACATGGAAGAGGATAAATTAACGGATGTATTACCGCCACAGCGGTTTCCAGCACGATTTTCATGTCATTTGCCTTACCTATGGTCCAGGGTTCGAATCCCCCTGAGACCATTTTGTCATTTTTTTCACTTTCCTTCATTTTTAAACATTTTCAAAGACTTGTTTTTAAATATAATTAAATGAAGGCGTGTAAATAACAAGTTAAACACTTGGTTCAGTGGTAAAGATTTTCACTTCTAAGCCAAAGGTCTTGAGTTCAAACCTCCTTAGGACCAAAACCAAATTTTTACTACTTGTTTTCTTCACATTTTCTATCAAACTTTAACATTTTCAAAAACCAATCAAAACTTCTCTTTTTGAGATGATTTTTTTCACACTTGTCATTTAATATACCTATTTTATGATTATGTCAAAAAAATCCAAAAATATTTTCTTTTGATTATATTTTTATTAAGTCAAAAATGAGACATTTTAAGTATTTTTAATACTTTTCAAAGATGTTTTCTTTCAAACTTACAAACTCAAATCTTTTTTCAAAACTTCTTGTGAATATCCTTCACTTTTCAAAATCATTTTCAAAACCTTTTCAAAAACATTTCAACAAACTTACACACCTTTTTCCATGATCGACTCAATTTGAAGATAAAACCAACCGTTTTTTCTCGAATTTTAGTTGATCATGGGCCTCCTCACTGTAAGTCCCAACCTTTTATGTACATATTAAATTTTCCTTGTACATATTCAATCATCTTTGTAAATATTCAAGCATAAACAAACTTCTTTTGTTTGTTTTCATTCGCTTGTTTATACACCAATTCCATTGGTATTAAGAGAAGAATTATTCCCGGTGAAACACCTCTTAAACCAATGGGCCTCCCATACGGTGTAAGTCCCAACCCTCCTATGTACATATTCACTTCCTTGTACATAAATACCCCTTCGTGTACATATTCATTCCCTTGTACACATTCAAACCTTGTAAATATCCAAGTTACACTTGCTTTAAACGCTCTTTTTATACACTTGTTTATATTTCCTTCATAAACTCTTGTGAATACACATAACACACTTGTTTATATACCTGTTCAGTTATAACATAACAATTAGCCTAACAACTAGGTTCCCCTATAGCCTCGTCTTGGGCTTTGTACAAGATAACTCATTCATTGAGTTAGCCTCCTCTTGGGCTTTGTACAAAATAACTCACTTATTGAGTTAGCCTCCTCTTAGGATTCATATAAGACAACACTCCCCTGCTGAGTCAGCCTTCTCTTGGGCTTCGTTCAAAAGAACTCCTCATTGAGTTTAGCCTTCTCTTGGGCATCAAACAAGAAAGAGACCTGGAAATCTCTTAACAGCCTCCTATTGGACTTCCAATACAAAGAATCACCCGCGCTAGGATAGAACCCTAAGAGGATGATTTCTCGGTGAAATCATTCTTGAATCCTAAGAGGATGGTTTCCCGGTGAAACCACTCTGAAATCCAAAGCAAGCCATACCCTATAGCTTCGTCTTGAGCTTCATACAAGGACCCTCGATGACCCTCGGAATGCCTTCTCTTGGGCTAACAATACAAGGACCCTTGATGACCCTCAGAATGCCTCCTCTTGGGCTTATAATAGAAGGACCCACGGGCTTCTTAAAAGCATCCCCTAATCCAATCAATTTCTCCTCGAGATTTAGACATTTATCATCTCTATGGAAGAAGTATCTCATTTATCACATCACATACAATCAAAAACTTTTCAAACACTTTTCAAACAAAAACATCTCTTAATCGTAAGTGGTAACGCTTGTGCACTCAAGCAAAACACCCAATGCTTACAATTAAAAGATTCAATCATTTTTAAAACATCTTTCTTAACTCGTAAGTGGTAACGCTTGTACGCTCCACCAAAACACCTATAACTTACGATGAAAGATTTAATCAATCAAACCTTTCAAAATGTATGTGATGAAATAGATTAGATACATTTTTCATTAAGATGACATTTGTCTTTGTCTCTTAATAACATCCCGTTTCTTCCACTAGCATAAGTGGGAACTACGATTGCTCTGAATTTCTCAACATCCTTTTGAGAATACGTAGGCAAAATGTCTCATCCTTGGCGAGCAAACTTCTTTCTCCCTCAAAACAAACAAAACCATAGTTCCCTTTAGATCCG
Organism: Vicia sativa; assembly: GCA_021764765.1. Classification (NCBI taxonomy): domain Eukaryota; kingdom Viridiplantae; phylum Streptophyta; class Magnoliopsida; order Fabales; family Fabaceae; genus Vicia; species Vicia sativa. The sequence continues at coordinate 132,259,437 of CM038794.1, forward strand.
AGCTACAAATGCTCTGATTCCCATTAAGGGATATGTATGCAGAAGATCCCAATGATCTTTGGGAGCATAATAATAACAAAACCTAGGATCCCACATAAACTACCTTTCTTAAAATCCAAAGGAGAAACTTTCCCAAGAATAGAATAGCAAATTAAAACACACAAACATATCAAACTATTCATATATAAAGCTATAGATAACTATATATATTTATGGTGCCACATTTATTCCCTTTATATAACAAACCCCCTTGCCCAGAATCTCCCCAATGCAATGCGTCTAGTTCGTGCTAGTCGTAATGCATATCATATCAATTGAGCGTATTGCAGCTTTCCCCTTTTTCATAATCATTTTTCTTGTGTTGAAAATAATAAAGCTTGATGCTCGCGGCATCTTTATAAACAAATCAAAAGAGTAAATCGTTTCGAGCCAGAGAATCCAAATTCAGATTCGGTTCCCTCGCGCGTCACTTTTTAACGCGAACACATGGGCCTACAACTTAGCAACAATTCAACATTGTCTAAAACCCTACAACTTAGTAACAATTCAACATTGGCTAAAAGCCTACAACTTAGTAACAATTCAACATTGGCTAAAAGCCTACAACTTAGTAAGAATTCAACATTGGCTAAAAGCTTGCATCTTAATTATACCAATGCTATTATTATAAGTCTTATTAATACTACTTGCTACCAACATATACTACCTTCATCCACTTAATAAACCACTACTAGTTACTACATTAATCTCCTACCAACTTATACTACAATTCACCTTAAATTAATCATTCTGACTATTTTCATCTAATTCTAGTTAACTGCTTATTAGTTAAGATTGCTAGTATTTCGATTTTGCACTGCTGTCAACAGCCATTCTGCTACTGTTCCTTCATTTTCAAATTAGTATATTAATTCTAGTCATTAAAGTCTACTACTAGGTGTTTGTATCTACTAGTCCACCACACTGCAACTAATCGACTTCTATTATTTCAATGCTACCACAATACCCCGACTAACCAAAACTCTGCCTGTTATCTTCAACCATTTTGCTCTTGTCAGTATTCATATAATCTACATAATCCAACTAAACCAACTTAATTTAATTGAACACCATACAACCATATTATCAATTTACTAATAAACTTTCTAGCAATTTTAATTACTTATCTTAGTTGATTCTAATGGCATACTACTTCAATTACCGAACCAATTTCCCTACTATTAATAATTATTATTTACTCAAGGGAATCCTACTATTACTTGAGCCGATCAAGAAATCACCATAGGCATAAAAACGAATCAGAAAATATTCTCAAGAACAACTCAATGCGCCCCGCGACTTAAGGGTTGCACCACGAGAATGATAGAAAGACTCAGTTGGTGCCGCGTCCACACGTTGTCGCCGCGAACTAAACGAAACAGAAAGGGATTTTTGCGCTGATAGCTTCTCTCCAACACCATCACCGCTAAGTTTTTGCATCCAATTCCATCATAGACCAAAACAAATCAACACAGTATAACAACAACAAAAGGAATCAATTCCAAGCAACATATATCAATTCATGCAACCAATTTCATGCGCAACAACTAAAAATTTGGAATCAAACCACAACAATCAAAACACCAAAACAAAGGCAAATCTATAAACCCCATCCCTCATATCATCCATCATGTATCCCATTATAGAGTCAGAACCCCACCCTTACCTATTTGGATTGATGGCAGCTCTAAACCTTGATCGGATTTCTGGAACCTTGGCTCTAGCAACTTTCTTTGTTCTTGCCTCATTCTCCAAAACCCTATTCCTCTTTCTCTTTTCTTCTAATGACTCTCTTTCTTTTCTTTTCTAATCCTAATACTAATAATAATAATACTATTTTATTCAATCTCTTAGTAATCTAAATGGGCCTAAGAGACACACCTGCTTATTACTTTGCGACACCACAATTAAATCCCAAATCAATTTAATAAAATAGTCCATTATTAATAATAATAATATTATTTCTAATATTATTTCTTCAACGTAATCAACTTTATTAATTCTTTGACTAACCGAATAAAATATGACTTTAACTTAATAATCCAAATACATTTCCCAAAATAATATTGATAAATCTGATTGATTCTCAAACTTCGAGTAAATCCAATAATCAAATCCTTAAATAATTTAATTAACCAATTAATTAAATTTGGGGCGTTAAAACACTGACATGAGGGGAGCATTGTGACTCACACTTAAGGGGGAGTATTGAGAATCAAGTGTGAGGAAAAAGTCTCATGTTAGTTAGAAAAGAGAAGATTGAACATTATACAAGTGAGAGAATCCACACACCTATCACCTTAAGGTTTCAGGTGGATATGTGGTGTTCTTTTCACAAAGGTGTGTCTCAAGTAAATTCTCCCTCCTTAGAATTTCTCCTAACAGTGGTATTAGAGCTCCGGTGGAGTGATTCAAGGGAAGAACGATCAAGAACGATCGTGAAAGAAGAAGAAGATCACGATGGACATGAATTATGCTAATGGAAATTTTCCAACAAGTCTCCCAATTCGTAAAGGAGATAACTATGACAATTAGTGCAAATAGATTAAGGTTATATTCAATTTTCAAGATCTTTAGGATCTAGTGAAATATTGATTACAACCACTGGATGAAAGAGCTTTAGAAGCTGAAGAAGAGGAATACAAATAATTGAGAAGAAGAATTATAAAGCTCTCTTTATAATTCATCAGTATGTTAGTCCAGACAATTTCGAAAAGGTTAGTGATGTAGAATCTGCAAAAGAAGTTTGGGAGATTCTCAAGAAATCATTTGGAGGCACTGAGAAGGTGAAAGAGGTGAGTTTACAGACTCACAAAAGAACATATGAACTGCTTCATATGGAAGACAATGAAAGCACATCTGATTGTTTCACTAGGGTTACGAAGCTAGTGAGTCAAATCAAAACTTGTGGAGAGACGTTAACAACAAGAGCATTTGTTTCAAAGATCTTGAGACCTTTTGCTCTGAATTTCGACCATGTGGTTGTTTCCATAGAAGAGTCGAAGGACATATCAACCTTTTCAAAGTAATAACTTCAAGGGACACTTGAATCTCATGAACAAAGAATGGATGAAAGAGTTGTAGGCAAATTGAAGAGTGATGTGGCTCTGCAGAAGACAAGAAAGGCAAAGGAAAGTGGTTTGACAACAGAGGTAGAGGTGGATACAACAATTCGACTGGTAGAGGAAACCGGCACGAAGAAAACATGTCGAATTAGAGAAGATCATGCCAAGGAAACCAAAGAGGTGGTGGTCGAAAGCCTAACAAGAGTCACATTCAATGTTACAATTATCTGAAGTATGGTCACTACTCGAGTGATTGTCCAGAGAAGAGAAAGATCAAGAAAGGGATGCAAAGTTTGTAAAGTATGAAGAAGAAGAAGAGATGTTGTTGATGGTCACAACAAGAGATGAAGAAAAATTCAAGGATCAATGGTACTTGGATTCAGGATGCTCATCACACATGTCTGGAAGAAAAGATTGGTTTGTTAACCTAAAGCCCTCAATAAATAACATGGTAAATTTACAAATGAAAATACTCTAGCAGTTGAAGTTATTGGAGATGTTATAGTCATGAGGAAAGATGGAAAAACGTCAGTAATTTTGAATGTGATATACATTCTAGGCATGAAGAGCAAGTTTCTTAGCATAGGGCAGTTGGTCGAAAAGAATTACACAGTGAATGTCGAATACAAGATGATCAAAGTCGTTGACACGAATGAAAGATTAATCTTGAAGGCCCATATGTCCCAAAATAGAACCTCCAAGATCAAACTTAATGTGATGGAGCACCAGTGTCTTTCAACTGCACCTAGAAGATACGAATGGATATGGCACTATCGACTAGGCCATCTCAACTTCAGAGACATCGAAAATTTAAAGAGGAAGAATATGGTTTCATGATTGCCAAAAATTGACATTCCAAATGAAGTGTGTGAGGAATGTGTACAAGCAAAGCAACACAAGAATAGCTTCAGCAAAGATGCAGGAAGCAAGTTGAAGGCTATTCTTGAAGTCATATACTCTGATGTATGTGGATCAATCCAGGTGGATTTGTTTGGAGGTAATTAATACTTTTTCACATTCATAGATGATTTTAATATAAAGATGGGGACTTACCTGATCAAGAAGAAAAGTGAAGTGATCGAGGTATTTTCCAAGTTTAAATCTATGTTCGAAAGGCGAAGTGGTCGAAAGCTCAATGTTTTGAGATCTGATCTTGGTGGAGAGTTTGTATCGAAAGACCTCGGCTAATTGTGTGAAAAATAAAGAATTATGCAAGAGGTGGTGCCACCCTACACTCCACAACAGAATGAGACTATAGAAAGGAAGAATCGATCTATCATGAATATGGTTCGAAGTATGTTGAAAGACACAAATTGACCTAAAGAGTTTTGGGGTGAAGTAGTGTCTACTACAACATATATTTTGAACAAATGTCCGATGAAGAAGCTAGAAGGAATTACTCTAGAAGAATGTTAGTCTGGTGTAAGACCTAGTTTGACTCATCTGAAGATATTTGGATCTATTGCACATTGACATGGGCCATATCGTTTGAGAAGAAAACTTGATGAAAAGTTGAGCCAAGTGATTATAGTTGGATATCATTCGACAGGAGGTTAGAAGTTGTTCGACCCGGTGAACAAGATAATTATGATTAGCAAGGACGTGATCATAGGTGGGGTTAAATAATGAGATTGGACATAAAATGTCAAGAAAGATTCAGTGATAGTTTTACTCGAAAAACCAGAAACTCAAGTCGAAAGAGAAGTTCGACAAGAGGAACTAGTAGTTATAGATAAACCAAGTACAAGTACAAGTAGACATCAGAGAAAAAGATGCATGACTTCAAGATTGCAAGATTGTATGGTTACATCAGATGATGTGGGTGATAACGAATGTGAGCTCGTACATTATGCTTTTTATGCAGATGTCGAACCTGTAAACGAAGATGAAACATTGAAGGATTCAATGTGGGTGAAAGAAATGAACGAAGAAGTGAAGTCCATTGAAGACAACAATACTTGGTAACTTGTTGAATTGCCTCAAGGCAATAAGCCAATTGATTTCAAGTGGGTATACAAAGTGAAGATGAATCCCAAAGGGGAAGTAACTCGACACAAATCAAGGATAGTGGCGAAAGGATTTATCCATAAAGATGGAATTTACTTCGATGAGGTTTTTGCACATGTGGCTATAATCGAAACAATCACGTTGGTTGTTGGTTTAGCAGAAATAAATAGTTGGCACATATGTTAGATGGACGTGAAGTGTGAATTATTGAATGGACCCTTAGACAAATAATTTTATGTTAAACAACTAGTTGGGTTTGTGAAACATGACGAAGAGAGAAATTTGTAAAGGCTTCATAAAGCCATATATGAATTGAAACAAGCTCCAAGAGCTTGGAATAAGAAAATTGATAGTTTTCTAAGGGAGAAGGAATTTGTGAAGTGCACAACTGAACATGGAGTATATGTAAGAAGAAGCAATAGGGAATTGCTTATACTATGTCTCTATGTCGATGACTTGTTGATAACATGTAGCTCTAAGAATGAGATCAAAGACTTCAAAGGTGATCTCAACAAGGAATTCAAAATGTCTGATCTCCATGATATTTCATATTTCCTTGGCATCGAATTCTACAAGACTAGTAGAGGTTTTATGATACATCAAACAAGATATGTAGGAGAAATTCTCAAAAGTTTTGAGATGGAAGAATGTAACTCGACTTCGACACCTACAGAACCAAGACTGCAACTATCGAAATATTTAGAAGAAGGTGATGTCGACTCAACCCAATATAGAAGACTTATTGGGTCCTTAAGATACCTTTTCCACACAAGGCCTAACTTAGTATACAGTGTAAGTATGGTAAATAGATTCATGCGGAAGCCAAAGGTATCACACCTAGCAATGACAAAGAGGATATTAAGGTATCTGAAAGGAACTCTCGACTATGACATTTTGTTTCCTGTAGCTGATAAGGAAAAGAGTGAAATTTAGTGGGATACACTAATTCAAGTTGGTGTAGTGATGTTGAGGATCGAAAAATCCATATCAAGATATGTGTTTATGTTAGGTGATACACCAATTACTTGGAATTCGAGAAAGGAACCAATTGTGGCATTATCATTATGCGGATCAAAATACATAGTGAAACTACTGGTGAAATCATCGAACGTTTTTTATCCCGCGAGAGGAAAGGAAAACATCGAGTAAACCTGAGAGGGAGAAATCATAGTCTTATGACCAACAGATCGCGTAAGGGAATGAGTTACACGAGGTTAATGTATTAGCACCCCACACGTCCGTAGTACTCTACGGTATCCACTTCTACTTTATATCTATTGGGTGTGGGTATCTGTCATACCCCAAAATTTGCCCTCCATATTCTCAAGAGATTTCATACATCCATACCCAAGGACTCCTCAAGAGTTGATCAGACAAACTCTCTCCTAGACAATCAACCCAAACTAGGGTTTGGTATCTCTCAAGTCAAGATGGATTTTCAACATCTCCAATGGCCTTCATGCCTCCTCATATGCTTCAAAGATTCTCCATGTCAAGTTTCAAGCCTCACAAGTCAAGTTTCCTCAGACAATTGTTCAGATGGTTGAAAATTGGGTGTATTGGACAAAAAGTCAATCGTGGTCAACATACCAAAACTTCGATTTTGGTCAACATCCTCATTTTGAAGCTACATTCATCATTTGATCAAGGGTTGATCATGATTCATCAAGAAAACTCAAGATTTGCCCAAAAGTCAAACTTTCTAAATTAGGGTTTCTAGATGAAAAGTCAATCGAACTTTGATTGGTCATAACTTTCTCATTTCTCGTAAATTTTCCACCACCTCTTGTTTTGAAGGAAATTCAATTCTCTACAACTTCATGTCTCACAAGAATGTCCAAAAATGCTTCATTTGAGAGGTATAGCTCAAAACATTCTGGTCATTTTCAAAGTCAACAAAAAGTCAACTTTTTGTTTTGAAGATATTTTGAGCATGGTAACTCCAATTGAGATGAGACCAAAGACATTGGTTATAGGACTCTTAGAGCTTTCCAAAAAGTCCAAGAACACTCAAAAATGTGGAAAATTGAGCAAGGTACACTATTCAGAAGTTCGGCAATTTTGGACAATTGCACAAAAGGACATTTTGGTCAAAATGCAAAATTTTCCAAATGGGCCTATAATCTTTTGATCCAAACTTGTTCATAATGTTATTCTTGACCCATAAATACTTGGCATTGGTGATTAAGTTTCTTTTTCAAATAAGCTGGATTTATATCTCTCTTAATGTCCAAGAAAGCCCACAACCATTACCAAATTCGTGGCTCATGCTTATGGAAGGAAAAAATCAAGTTTTAAAGAAAATTTGATTTGAATTTATTGGAAAATATTTGCACATTCAATTTCCAATCTTTTTTCCTTGTTTTTTCTCTTCCAATCTCTTCTATAAATTGCCAGCAATACACACAAGCCTGAGGACGAAACCCTAGCTCAAGCATAACCCTAATTCTTGCAAAATTTTCCAAGAATTGTGAAAAAATCGAATTTCAAACTCCGGCCAGCCCTCAAAACCACTCCATTGTCTTCAGGAGGTAAGTTTGAGTAAGTATACACTCTTGCCATGGTTTAAATCACCCCGAATCGATGCATATACATACATACATATTCAATATTTTCTTGATTTTACACTTTTATTATCTGCTCGTTTCCATGGATTCTAATGTTTTTATCATGATCATGAGATGTCAAGAACTCGATCTGGGTCATCGCTGCTGAGTTTGAACGTTAGAATTGTGAGATGCCATGTCTAGGCATTTTGAACTGTCGAGCTTGAATCAATAGTTACAGTGTTTTCAATCGCGAGACCACCATTGGACTCGAGAGGACCCGATTTAGGGGACAGGTCCTTCTTTCTTGTTTATCGCTCGTGTTTTGCGTGTTCGAGATTTGAGATCGGGAGAGGACGAGCTAGGGCTCGGCGTCGTTGACCTTATGTGGACCGCGAGGATGGCGTGGCGATTCTGCGTTTTGATTAAATCATGCATTCCACAGGCCCCACGTCTTGACTTTGATTTCCAACTCAACCCTGACGCGTCATCATTTATATACAATTGTTTTTCAGTTTTCCAACACAAAACGCCACTTGTCTCAGTGGTTAAGACGCTTCCTGTTGGTAGATGCCTTCCAATGTCACGGGATCGATCCCTGCCAGCACCGGTTTGAGTTTCTTTTTTACAAAACTGCATATTTTCTAACTTTTCCATATTTTCTTATTTTTAATATTTTCCATTCATTTTAATTTCTTTTCTATATTTTATTTTGCATTAAAAAATTACCAAAAACATTTTTTTCTTTTTACATTATTTTCTAAAAATCTTTATTTAATTTAATAAATTAAAAAATATAATTTTTGCATGCATATTTATTTTATTTTTATTTTAGCATTTAAATCATTATAAATTGCATTTTAATTATTAAATCCTTTCCAAAAAATCCCAAAAAATTATTTTAACTTATTTATCTTATTTCCAGCATGTAGTAATTTTCTCATATTAAAAATTGCATTTTTTCTAACATCTTCTCTTATTTCAATTTCATCATATTTCCCGATTTTCTTATTCTTTCACAGGTTGCTCCGATTCGGACGTTTTCTTTTATCGTTTATTTTTCCAATAATGTAATTGCTTATGGGTTGTAATAGTTTAATCTAGGTTTTATTTTCCATAAGTTTAAATTATGTATCTCCTAAAGCCATGTAATAGCGTAGGATTTACCTTTCCGCACTTTACATTCCGCATTTTACTTTCCGCACCCTATAAACTGCTAGTAACTAGGCGTGTATGGCAAGATAAAATTGGACATAGCTCACACTAATATTCAAGATAAAATATCCGAATTCAACACACTTCTTTCACACACGCACTTTAGGGTAATCTCTCGATGCCTTCGATTTCAAAATGGTCATGTCCTCGAACGTAGAGGTATTCTAGCACCTGCCTTCCAAACAAATCATCATAGTCCTTCGATACAAAGATCATAAGACCCACGATGTCGCCTCCGAAAACATGATCTTGACCCTCGATTGTCGCCTACGAAAAATGATGATAGTCCCTTCGAATGTGCTAGGATACTTCCTACAAGTTGCCTTCTATGACCATCCGATGTCCCTTCGAATGTCCCGCTTACATCCAACGAATGGAGCTACTTACTAACTAATGGTATGGCTAGCACTAATCTAAAGGAATGTAGAAGTATAACAAAACGACCAATTCTGAGTGGGTAAATAAGTCTTTTAGTTGCTTGCTCTATCAAATGCTTTCCACACCACACACTTTTTCTTCAAAGTTCAAATTCCTTTCAAAACAAACAAACATTTCCGAACACTTTGTATACACTCCTACATGAGTCATTACAAAGTCAAAGCGAAATGCCTTTTCAAAACATTTTTTGTCAAACACACGAAAGCAATTTTAAAAGTGATCTAGAGCAACTAAGAGCCGTAGAATAAATCACGGATGGAAAGGTGCTAATACCCTTTTCATAACCATTCTCCCGAACTCGAGAATCTAACGAAGGTCTTTTTCTTACTTTTACCTTCCTTAATTGGATAAAATAAAAGTCGGTGGCGACTCTTGCTATCCGCACATTTGGATACAAAATCCTACAAAGTCGGTTCACCGTATACAGAACATGCGACTCTTGGGGAATGACACCCTAAAGAGAGAATTGCCTTAGGGATTTCTAGATAATTTTATTGCTTTCTGTTTGACTTGCTTGCTTTATCTTTAAGGGTTGCTTGGGTATTATATTGTTGGGGATCCTACACCGGATCCGGTTTCCTTTAGGTAAGTAGCATTAGATCATCGCGACCTAGACGATAACTACGGTCAACATGATGGCTACGTTAGCGTGACACTTTGGTTGTCCGATACTCTTCATTCCCAAGTTGAAGATAGTATTTGGCTTCGTGGTGTCATCAAGCGCTAACTAAATTTTAGAACCTTAATTGACCCATCTTGGCCATTAGAAGGTAGTGAGATGGCGGCTTTGGTGTAGACCAAGGTTGGTTGATACTCGATGCTACGCTCATTGAGATCAGACTTTTGGGACATTTTCGATCGACCACTTGGCGTCGTGAAATAAGCGCCACGAGAAAGATCTATGATATGAGATTCCTAGAACCGGTTACTATTATAGGACGGATGAACCAACTCAAACTTTTGGTGGGTAATCACCTATACCTCATGCAAGCCTTAAACCTAGGCTCATTGTGTGAATTGTTTGTGTGTGCTAAACATGACATCATGACATCATTCGCATTGCATATCATTTCTAACTATTTCAAGGACCTAGGGATTTATCTTTGCTCTGTTTTGTAGGGATTATGGCTTCTAGAAAGACTATCCGAATCAACTTCATGGGTATCCCTTCTCAACTCAAAGAATTGGTTTCTGAAATTCCCGACCATGCTCAGTTCATCAAAAGACATGGTTATCTACTTGACTTGGTTATCTCCGGTTTCGAAGAAGATATGATGCATGTCCTATTCCAGTTCTTTGATCCGAAACACCATTGCTTTACATTTCCAGATTATCAGTTGGTTCCTACCTTAGAAGAGTTCTCTAAGCTACTTGGGGTACCTATTCTTGACCAAATGCCATTCACCGGTTTGGAAAAGGTTCCTAAGTACGAAGACATTGCATTCGCCTTACATCTTAAGCGTTCAGATATTGAAGCCAATTGGGAAACTAGAAGTGGAGTTAAGGGTTTACTTTCCAAGTTCTTAATTAAGAAGGCCCGAGAATTCCTCAAAGTTATGAGTTTCCATGCATTTGAAAACATTGTGGCCTTGCTAATTTATGGTTTGGTTCTATTTCCTAACTCGGATCAATTCATAGATGTCAATGCCATCAAATTATTTCTTACCCGCAATCCTGTGCCTACCTTACTTGGAGACATCTTACATTCTCTCCACACTCGTACTACTAAGCGACAAGGAACTCTCATGTGTTGTATACCGTTACTTTCCAGGTGGTTTATTTCGCACCTTCCTCCATCAGTTTTGAAGAATGAACAAAGGTTGAGATGGTCTCAAAGATTAATGTCACTCTCTCATTCAGATATCCGTTGGAATCTTTTCTCTCAAAAGGACTTCACCTTCATTGAGCGCTGTGGAGAATTCCCTAATGTACCACTACTTGGTATAAGGGGAGGTATTTCTTACAACCCTCTCTAGCTCTACGTTTGGTTTTGCTCGAAAGGATGGTCCGCATGATATGCTTCTCCAAGATGTTGTGTTCGACTACAATCACGATCTCCAGAATTACCGACGAAGGTTTATACATGCTTGGGGCATGGTAAAGAAGATTGATACCAAGACTTTGGGGCACCCGAACTCCATTCCTTGGGAACCTTACCTCAAATGGGTGCGAGCTCGAGCTCAAAACCTCATGATGCCATTCACGCCTGTTTTACCTGTAATTATAGAACCTGTTGCTATAGGTGACGTACCCTATACTGTTCTCCATCCTGACATGCCTACTGATTTTGAAGACTTGAAGAGATCTTGGATTCAGATTAAAGAAGAAAGGGATACCTTTGAAGCTCAGTGTTATGCAAGTGAGAAGAAAGTCCTAGAGTTGACCAAGCTACTTCACGAGGAACGAAACATCAACGCTTACATCGGCACCAAGAGGAAGCGCCCATGGGAGACTTAGAGCTTTAGGATGTTTATGTTTTCTTTTATTGTTTCAAACTATCTCTTGTACTTAAAAAGAAAAAGAATAATGAGAAGTACTAATAAATGTTTGTTCATTGCTTGTTTAACAAATTTAAATCTCTTAGGTCCTTGAAAACATTGCATTGCATTCGCATAAACATTGCATAGCATAGCATAACATTGCATCACAGGTACATTGGAGATTGGTTTTCTCATTTGCTCGCTATTTATTTTAGAGGAAATGGCTCTTGAACAGACTGTCAAAGATCTCCAAGCTCGTAATGCTCGGCCAGCAGATGTTCACCAACTTGGTCCAAGGCCAAGAAGATTTGAAGAAGCTCATCAACAAGAAGAAGAAGTTGTTGGTCTCCTCAACATGGGTAGACGTTTCAAAGGGGTCCTAAGGTGGTCACCGATTGAGCTCTCTGAAGGAAGTGTCCATACCGAGGGAGTACCAAGGGTGATGAAGGTGATCAGTGAGCCAAAGAAAGGAGGAGAGGACCACTCGATTATAGCCAACACTGATGAAGATGACAAGTACAAACAACTTGAAGACCGTCGAATCTTGTGGAAAACCTGAAAATGTCCGGGCTAAATTTTGATGATCTGAGTCTTGTACCTGGTGTTGTGATTCCTCCCAAATTCAAAGTTCCTACTTTTGCTAAGTATGATGGCATGTCTTGCCCTAAGCTTCATCTGAAGTCCTATGTCCAAGATCAATCCCACACCGATGAGAAAGTCAGGATGCACTATTTTCAAGAGAGTTTGTCCGGAACCCAATTGGAATGGTACTATCAGCTAGAGAATGACCGTATCCGTACTTGGAGTGACTTGGCTGATGCTTTCTACAGACAATATGAGTACAATGCTGAATTGACACCCACTCGCATGCAACTACAAAGCATGTCTATGGGTCGTGACGAGAAGTTCAAGGAGTATGTGTTGCACCCCAAAATTTGCCCTCCTATATCAATGTTATCTGGCTCAGGCTTTGCATTCATTTGCATACGTTTTCATTGGGCCACTCGTGCTAGACATTCATTCATTCATTACATCTGTATCATTACTTACATCTGAGGCGATCGGATTTCAAACTCGTATCATTTTGTGTCTGGAAGGTACCCGCTGTTGCACGTATGTGCATTGATGTCTTCGGTTCTGTGGTTTTAGGGTTTGGATTGGCTTGAGGTAATTATGTTACAAGATTTAGAAGATGTTTACTTGTTAACCAACCCGGAATTTGGGAATGGCAAAGGCAGTTTGGATGTTTGGGGTTTTCTTTAGATTACAAGTTCGAGTTGTCCTATTGTATATTTGATGCTTTGTTGAGTTGGAAGGAGGATTTAAAGAGTTGAACGTGTTCGTAAGGTTGTTTTTCTCAGATGTTCAAATTTTTCACTCATGGTGTTTCTCAAGACCGTTTATCTCTAAGAACGCGAATCAGAAGCATACTTGAAGTTATGTTTAGCAACCATGTCTTTACTTGTGTACGAGATTTTTGATTTGGTTTGAATTTGAAATTAAATACGCTTTTAATCGATACTTCACCATGTCGAGTATAAACCATTCATTTTAGCACGGTAAGTATGGTTTCCAAATAATAGCTACAAGTTTTATGACAAGAAATTGCATTAGTGATGTGTTAAGTTTCGAAATCAAGAACTCGTTTTGATTATGCTATTCTAAACTCATTTGTGAACATAGACCAAGTTTTTCTGAGCCATTAATTTTCAAGGAAAGTTGTGAAAGTTTCAAATTTCTTTTGTCACATAACTTCTAATCCTCTTACTCTCTTTTCAACTCTACAAAATTGCACAATACCACATTCAAATTCCGAGCCATTTTGTTGAGTACATAATCCATATTTTTATTCAATAATGACAAAGGAATTGTTTCTTTACAAAATTTGAGGAATCTACAAGTTATAACTCACACGTTTGTAGTTTCACAAATTTCCAAATTTCTATCCTAGTCATATTTACAAAATGCAAACATACAAGTAAAAATTACAAACGCTATATCCTATCCTATCTTCTATTGGAAATCCTTATTGTTTCTTTGCTTCAAAGCTTTCTTGCTCCATTTCCACACCTTGCCTTCTTGTCCAACTTTCCTTCACCGCTCCCCGAGCTCATGCCATTACTTGCATTCATGAAACAAAGCAAAGAAATGTGATTAGCAATAAACGGACAGCAATGATAACATAAACAAGATACAAGATACGCAATTTTCAAATCATCATTAGGGTTTTCTTTCCGGAATCAGGTTGTGCAAAGGTTTCGATCATTCAAAACCGAGGCCTCATATACAAATCATCGACCATAAACTCACTATTGCAAATCCTCGGGTGTACCCTTGGTTCTACAGGAGAGTGTGGAAAGAAGATGAGGAAAAGCGTTTTCAAAAGCATGGCATGACAAGATCGTGGTTTTATGCGAGATGCAAGGGTAGGCACTGAAAAGGCAATGTTTACCAAAAACAATTACACAACCAAGGCATCAATACACCAAAGCCTAACACATCGAAATGCAACACGAACAGAAGAATCAAAACCATCACCAATACCAATTGATGCAAGCCCATCAAGCAAAGGTTTTGTTTTTCCAAAAGATCGAACAAAGAAACCCTAATCACGACAAGATAAAACATTGAAGTTTTAACACAAGAGGGACAACTGTTCAAAACCCTAGCCGAAATTCCCCAATCAAAACCCTAACAGCATACTAACAAGCCAAAACCCAGAATACGTTCATCAAAACCAAACACAGAACAACACCTATCTACAGATACTCATCATTTTCCGAAAGAAAACCCTTCAGAAAAAGCAAGACGAAGCAACGAAAGCAAGGTTTAAGGTAAATAGATCGATCTCACCGGGGTTGCGGTTATAAACCGCCGTCCGCCGCCGTTTCGACCTTTGAATCATCACCATAGCCCTTTCGCTTTTCGTTTTGTCGCATATCCATCATAGTTTCTCCCTCTGACGGCGCCGATTTCACTAAATAGGAGTTAGGGTTTCACCCCTTTCCATTCCCAATCTGTAAACAACAAAAATCAAAACGGTTTTCGAAGTCAGAAACCATTAAAATAGAGTAACAGAGACATAGATGAGAGGATCGTGAGGAAATCGCGATTGAGAGAGGGTGAGATCGTGAGCGACGTCGAGTCCGACGGCGAGGTGAACCGCGAGAGAGATCGTGAGCGACGGAGTGAACATCAGTGAGGACCGGAGCGGCGATGGTGAGGTGACGATGAGAAACCGGTCGCGATCGAGAGAGCGTAACGGCGAGGTGAGGATCGTGAGAAGGAGAGGATGAGAGACCGAAACATTTGAGAGGGTGAGAGTTCTTGTAAAAACTGATTGGATTTTGTTTTACGTTTGTTAATCTAAGTTTAAAATAAACTCAGGTTAGTTTTAGTTTATAAACTTAGGTTAGTTTTAGTATTAGATTAATTAGGATTAGTTGTTTTTTTTTAATATATTGTTTAAGTTATGATAAAAACAAGTTTAATTAGGATTAATATTTTTTTGGGTAAGTTTATCTTGTTAAAACATAACTTATTGTTAGTCAAAAAAAAGTACTTAAGTTTAGTGTTTGTGTAGTTAATTAATAAATAAATAAATTTTTTCTAGTTTAAATACCAGTTTTTTCTTTATGGTTAATGTTTTAATTAATTTGTAAGACATAGATCAATATAAGCTTAATAGGATGTTTAGTTCTTTGCTTTGCTGTTTAGTCCAGTGGTGACACTTGTCACCGTGTGGTCCGTCGAACCGGCGTGTATATGTATGATAAGCAATCTTGCACCCTCCTTCACAACCATAGATCATTCAAAAAAGATCTAATGCTCCAGTGGTGGACCACACTTTCTTTCCATGGAGCTTCTACATAAGATCCAGAGATTGCTTTTGGGCTTGGGCTCGAGCTATCTACACCCTCCGACTTAAAGCTTCAAACAGGCCCACTCCTAAACTTTTCTCTTTAAATTCAATATATTGCAAGTTTTTATTTATTTTTTTATGTAATGATGTATTAAATAATATTTTGGCATATGGTAGTTTTTTATTTGTTGAATTACCAATTAAATTGTTAATTGATTTTTCATCAAGTAAAAGAATATCTATACTAATAATTATTTAAATTCCGATATTGTATTGTGTGTTAATTTATTTTATTTTTTATCCGCTATTACATTATCCGCTTGCATGTTTATTACGCGATTGAACACTCCGCTCTCACATTAATATAAAAACAACAACGTCTCCACTATCTCTCTCATTTTTGGTTACCCACACCAAATTCCCTAAGGGTCTCATGGTTGGGGGTGGGCATGGCCATCCTCACGAGGTTAATTAGGCCCTTGCCTTGATTAATCATAACCCGAAAAATAATTGGTCCATATACCAATCACCATGCACCAGGGTCTCATGATTAATCAAGTCCATATACTTGGTTAACCATAACCCGAAATATCATTTCTCGACGTCCAACGCCGCAATTTTCAAAATAGTGATATGGTATTTAATTAAATTGTTAGAGGTTCGCCCAACGATTTAATTAAAAATGTAAAGTATTTGGGCCATTAGAGGGAAACCCAATGACTCGAATACTTTATTCCATACACTTGAACATTTAAAACACTTTCAAATTAAATTAATTAATTGAATTTGTTTTCAAAAATCAATTTTTCTACAAAAACAAAAAAAGACCTAGTGATATGGTATTTAATTAAATTGTTAGAGGTTCGCCCGACGATTTAATTAAAATGTAAAGTATTTGGGCCATTAGAGGGTAACCCAATGACTTAAATACTTTATTCCATAACACTTAATAAAAGTGAACTTTGTTTCACCTCACTCTTTTCATAATAAAGATTTTGGATGAGAGAAGATCGGTTGACCTCAATCACCAATCTCGAGTATCGAATCGTTAGAGGATATCCCGACGTTTTGGTACTTGTCATCTACAATTAAAATCAATTCAACCCATTCAATTCCTTTTCCGCTATACGCGGTCATCAAAAACATTTTCAATTAAAATCAATACAAACAATCCAAGACATTTTCAACCGAACTACGGAGTTTTGACTTTCCCATTGCACGAGGGAATACGAGGCACGGTTTCAAACCGTGTCAAACTCAAAATAATAACAAACAAATCCTTTTCTTCTTTCTTAAATTCATGATTTAGAAATTAGCGATACACACACAAACACATTTTGAACTAAATGGGTCCCATCGAGTACGATGGACGTAAGGGTGCTAATACTTTCTTGCGTAACCGAACCGAATCCATCCTTTTGGTCTTGTAGACCGCCTTATCCGATTTTTGTGGGTTTTATCTATATTTCCCGCTCTTTCTAGAACAAATAAAATTAGGTGGCGATTTCATTGTTTTTGAAAATTCATTTTTAATGATTTTTTGAAAATCGAGTTGCTTCATTGCGACTTCAACGGGATGATATTTTAAAATCTTTTGACTAAGCGAGTCAACCCTAGTTTAGTTCTTCGCATGTTTGTGTGTTTGTTTATCGCTTCTTCTTTATGCTTATCTATTGTTTATTGATTATTATTCTCCTTACACTTTATGTATATTATTTTGTTGATATATTATTGTGATGGGAATTCATGGGCATTGATACATAGATAAGCCCACTACCTGTGCTTCTAGGTCACCTTTAGGAATAGAGGGGTTGTAGCCTAGGTCCACCGACTCCATTGTCTTGTTGGCCCGGCGAAGACTCCGGCTTAGAGTTGGTTGTTTTAAGGAGGTTGTTGGCCCGCGTTAGCGCAGGACATCAATCTTTGGACAAATGACCTATAACTCTAAGTTTGTTCATGTTGTCCTAACCGAGACCAAACGCTCAAATTTTGGATTTCGAGCATCCTGTTAAGAGCCGTTTCTTGGGGTATACTTTTACGAATACTATCGCCACGTAGGCCTCTCGCGCGATGATAGTGTTTGTAAAAGGGGATCTGAGACCCCAAGAAACATTTAGCCAAAAACATAAGATTAGCCTTACCCGGGAATCGTTGGGTAGACGTCGAAACCATGACCGCCGATCCTATGAACCGCTTCTATTTAATTTGCAACATGCATTGCATACATTTGCACAAAACCATTTAGCATATAACTTTTATTTTCTGGAACCTTATAGATTTTGTTGGTGCAAGAAGCGTAAAGGAAGAATGAATCCAACTGTGAAGATCGCTCCATGTCTCAAATTCAAAGAATCAAGTTGGGGAATGATAACTCAAAGTGAAAGAATTCACTGTCAGAGAGCTTATTTTGGGAAAAGATTTGGGAACATGGAAGCTTTGATTGCTCGCAAAGTACTATGATCCTCCTCTCCGATGCTTCACATTCCAAGACTTTCACTTGTTCCTACAATTGAAGAGTTCGAGAATCCTTAATTGGCCTTTGAAGGACGACACCCTTTTCTCAACATAGGGAAGACCTCGATAAGGCTAAGGTGGGCCGCTTTGTTTCTTCCTGTAAGGAGGTGGCACCTTGGATTACGATAAAGGTATTCAGGCAAAATTTGGAAGATAAGTTGTTAAGTTTGAGTGTTCAAGACGATTGGCGACTTTCACTCCATACTTGCTTTGCTCATCTTTGGGGTGGTCTTGTTTCCAACTAATGAAATTGGTTACTTGAGCCCTGCTATTGGCATATTCATGTCGAAGAACCCTGCTCCCTTGCTATCGATGTTCTTTACCATCTCCATGAGAGACATCTGAAGAAGCGAGGGGTGGTTCTGTGTTGTTCTCCACTGCTGTATTTATGGTTGACTTCTCATATTCCTCAAAGTGGACCGTGGGGAAGATCCTGAGAAACTTATCTTGGTCTCAAAAATTGGCTTCACTAACAGCCGATGGTGTGATGTGGCATTCTCGGGTTGGGGATTCGTTGATGTTATCACTCACTGTGGTGGATATTCTAATGTTCCTTTGATTGGGTCTATGGGTTGCATCAATTATAACCCAAGACTTGCAACAAGACAATTGGGGTATCCAATGGAGAATGAACCAAGGCTTGAGCACTTGGAAAGCTTCATTGTGCACGAACTTGGTAAAAAGGACCGCAACGAAGTATTGAAGATCCGAAGAGCTTGGGGTCAAATCCATAGGGAAAGTCGAGAGTTAATCAAGAGGGGCGGAATTGATGGAAGGTCTTATCGCGGGGATAGAGAGAGTCCAAGAAATCAAGTTGCTTTACTTTGTGGAGGTACCTTTGATCATCCCGAACAGTAATCACTCATGTGCCAATAGAGGAGAATATGAGGCTTCGTGAAATTATCGAAAGATGGAGGAGGAAAGATTGAGCTACAAAGCTCTAATTCTCGCATTTTCTCAGAGCTGAAAATTTGGAGGCTAACCTCAAGGAGGTGAAAGAAGAATTAGAGGGAGAAGAACAGAATGAAAAGGATGAAGAGCTCCGATGAGATGTTCGAGAACTTGAGGAGGCTGCAAGGGGCAAGGGACCTCCGTCGACAATGAAGACCGCCAAGATCAAAGGGCCAGCTTATCTAGATGAAGAAAAGGCCGTTGAAGAAAAAGAGCATTGAAAGCACGCCTCAAGCAAAGATTTCAAAATTAGAAGCTTTCTAGCACGAACCAATAAAATGCTAGAGAATGAGATAATCGCAAAGAAGAAGTCTGACGCCCGAGAATTGGAAGCAATCGAATTAGTAAAAGGTTCGAGAGTGAACATTACGAGGGAAGAAAGAAATAGTAAAAGGGATGCTTACGAAAGCCTTAGAGAGCAATGCCAAGGTTGGATTGATGAGATCCAAAAGTGAATCGTCTGTTAGATGAAAAGGATGAACTAGTGTCCTTTCTAGAAGAAGAATGGGCATTTCTATTGGAAGTACAGTGAAATGGTTGACATGTGTAACCGTTTGATTGTTGACGTACCTTGAGACTCAGTCGGCCCTAGAAGACCTCAAGGCAACCCGATACCTCCCGCTGTGAGTGATTTCTCTTCCTCTCAAGAGGCGGTGAATGTGTTCAAGGCGGAAACTAGAGATTTGAAGCCTCGTCGGACACAGATTTCTAGTTTTTAGCCACTTATCTTATTTGAATATTTGAATCTAATTATTATTGTAATGATTTAAATTCCAAGATGAATCTTATTGCTCTGTTTGAGCTTGAACAGCCTTGTAGTCACAACTAACACTTTGAGTTTCTATGAGATTTCGTTGAATTGCGGTTTAATCAGTTTTTTCTAATGTTTATTGTTAACTAACGAGTCTTCAAAGAGTCCCTGAAAATAAAATGTACAAAACATATCATGGGCATGCATGCATACCACATAGCATATCATACATACGGTATTGAGACCACCATCTTACTTCGCCGCTGATTTTTCTTCTCCATGACGAGACTACATGTTTCATTGTTCATCGTTACCCGACAAGAAGTAACTTGAAGAAATTGATGGAGAAGATGGAAGTCGACATGGCCGCCTAGGGACAAGAATGGATACTCGTATGGGGCAATTGATGGAGATAATTGAACATGGCTCGCAACAAGAGGAGTTGAGAGCTCTGGTTGTGAGGCCTGCTGTGGTCACCACTGAAGAAGCTGCTCATGGGAATGCTTTGTCTGAAATTAGCTTGGAAGTCAACGCCGGTCTTGCTGATCTTGCCGGCGAGAATCAGGCTGCTCAAACGGATCATGCTGCGGTGGTTCCTCCTCCGCCTACCCCCACACGCCGGCATGCCAAACCCGTGTTGGTGCCTCAACCAGGAAGAAGGACTATTCGATTCGATTCCTCAGCATGATGAAGATAACTTTGAAGATTGGTTTTCCAATGTTGAGGAGCCAACCGAAGCTGATAGGAAGTTGAAGATGCTCGAGGAGCGCATGCAAGCCTTTGAGAATCAGGATGTTTTGGGGTTCGACATGTCCAACTTGGGTTTGGTTCAAGGAGTGAGGATTCCTCCAAAATTTAAAATCGAGCCAAGTACAAGGGCAACTCTTGTCCTAAAACTCACTGAGGTATTACTATAGGAGGATGTCTGCATACACGAAGGATGAGAAGCTCTTGATGCATTTTTTCCAAGATAGTTTGACTGATGGGCCATTGGATTGGTATATGGGCCTTGATAGCTCCCAGGTGCGAACTTGGAGAGAGTTGATTGTAGCTTTTGTTCAACACTATGGCTTTAACATCGATATGGCGCCTACGAGAACCCAGCTGCACAACCTAGCTCAAGAAAACCGAATCTTTCAAGGAGTACGCAAAGGTGGCGCGAGGTAGTGCTAAAGTTCAACCCCCATGGTGGAACGAGAGATGGTGGAAATGTTTACCGCACACTAGATGGGCCGTACTATGCCTCTTGCTTGACCAAGATTACCGACATGGTGATGTTTGGTGAAAGAGTTGAGATGGGGATCAAGCTAGGAAAGATCCAAGATGTTGGTACTGACAAGAATCAAGTTGGTGGCGCCAAGAAGGCTTTTGGTGGTTACCAGAAGAAGAAAGAAGGTGAGTCAAGTGCACTGTATGAGCGAAGAGGAAAGGAGAAGCGCCAGAATTCAATCGCAAGTTGCTTGTAACTATTCCGCTAGTGTTCCAAAACAAGATGTTGCTCCGAGACAATACCAGCCGAGACCCATGAAGAAGTTTGACCCTTTGCCAATGTCTTATGCAGAGGTATTCGCCCATTTGCAAAGTCTGAATATGATTGAACTACGCCATCTAAAGATTGACCCTGACAACCCGCCGAAGTACTTCAATGCGAATGCCCGCTGTCTCTATCATTCTAATGCTCCGGGGCATTCCATTGAGAATTGCTATGCTTTCAAGTACAAGGTGCAGAATTTACTAGACACGGAGGCAATCAACTTTGGACCTCCTCCCACTCCCAATGTCATTCAGCACCCTTTACCTCCTCATGGTGGAAATGCTGTTAATGCAATTTGCGAGGATGGAAGTTTGAACCTGATAATGGATGTTAATGATCTGACCACCCCGTTGTGGTGGATAAAGAAGAAATTGCTGTTGAAGGGAGATTTCCCTGGTTGTGATGACGGTTGTAAACAATGTTTAATCCAAATTGAAGGCTGTGATAATTTGAGAGACGAGATTCGTCGTCGACATCAAGGGACTCTTGATTCGTAAAGAACTTGATATGCAGAATGTTGAAGATGAGGTTGACGTGGTCACTATCCCCGTCACTTCTAGAAGGATTCCCGTTACAATCCCTGTGCCGACTAAGAAACCTCCTGTGATTATTACTTTGCCGGGTCCAGTACCCTACACTAGCGAAAAGGCCATCCCGTGGAATTATGGGTCTGAGTGCTACCGTGACGGCAAGAAAGTGAATGTGGAGACTTTGAAGGAGGAAAGTCCGATGAAAAGAAGATTGAAGGTTTGAGCTCGCAGCATGACATTGCGGAAGAAAGTCGGATTACCCGAAGTGGACGAATCTTCTCTCCACCCAATCTAGTTGAGAAAAATCCTGAAGCTTTGGCCAAGGCTAAAGCAAAAGGGAAGGGAGTCATGATTGGGGGTGAGTCAACACCAAAGATTCGTAACCTGCTCGAGCCCGAGATGACCAAAGATGTTGAAGAACCGATGAGGTATATAAGGAAGAGCGATTACAAGATAATCGACCAGCCGCTGACGCCCGCCAAGATTTCTATCTTAGCTTTGTTGAGGATTCCGAGCCTCACCGCAACGCCTCGATGCGCTATTAGAACATCCTTCGTTCCCCAAGAGATCTCGGTTAACCAATTTGGAGGCATTGTGAACAACATTTCGGCAAGTAATGGTCTCGGTTTTACTGACTTCGATTTACCTCCCGAGGGAAGGAAGCATAACAAAGCGCTACACGTTTCCGTGGAGATAGCGAGAACTACTTTATCCCGTGTGCTGGTTGACACGGGATCATCCCTCAATGTTCTTCCAAAGTCTACTCTCTTGAAGTTGGATTATGAAGGTGTTGTGCTGAGACCCAGTGATCTGATAGTTAAGGCGTTTGATGGGTCGAAGAGGTCAGTGTTTGGCGAGGTGGACCTGCCTATTAAGATAGGCCCACAGGTTTTTGATGCAACTTTTTTCGTCATGGATATTAATCCCTCCTACTGTTGTTTGCTTGGACGCCCCTGGATTCATGGGGCTGGTGCTGTGACATCCACCTTGCACCAAAAGTTGAAGTTCTTAATTAATGGAAAGGTGGTCACCATTTATGGTGAAGAAGATTATGTCGTCAGTCATCTGAGCAACTTTCGGTATGTTGAAGTTGAAGGAGAGATCCACGAAACTCCATGCCAAGCTTTCGAGGCCGTATCAGTTGATAAGATCCCTTTGCAAAAAGGTGAAGTCTCCATGGCATCCTACAAGCAGGCTCAGGCTATTGTCAAGTCAGGACATCCCGAAGGGTGGGGAAGAGTGCTAGAACTTCCTACCCAGACGGATAAGAGGGGTTTGGGTTTTGCTCCCGGAATGAAGATCTCCGTCTCCACCCCAGTGGGCAAAGGGGTGTCTCCTCCTGTCAAGTTTGTCAAAGGTGGAATCCAGATTGAAGATGTTGATGCCATTGATGGTGAAGCGGATGGTGACTATGATGTGGACAAGTGGATCTACCCAACCGCTCCAGACGTGAGCTTTCAAATTGGCTCGTTGAAGATGTTGTGGTTACCGCTTTGAAGAGTAATTTTCTGCTTTTATGTCATTCCATAATTCCTACGTTATGCCCAAGACGTAGTGATCATGCTGTAGGCCACCATGTTTTTAACTTTCAAGTTTATCATTAATGAAGGACGTCCTTTTTTGCATTCAAATTTTTCTCTCTTTGTTTTTTTTCTTCACCCATTGCTTTTAAAGGTGACAATATCAAATCTTATTTTCTTTTTTATACAAACCTTTTGTCTTTTCTTTTTTTTTTTTTTAAAAAAAAACTTAAGTAAAAAATAATAATAAAAATAAAATTACCAACAACGCAGATGTGGTCCTTCGACGGACCCGAATTTTGTCGACGATGACTCCGCTGTGGCTCATTATGATTTCAACGAACCGATTTATCAAGTCAAGAGGAAGCCAAGAGGACGTGAATTACCCAAGAACTAGCGATGTTGAGGCAAGAAGAAAAGGTCATCCACCGCACCAAGAGGATCTAGAAGTGATTAATCTGGGAACCGAGGATGCCGAAAGGAGGTCAAGATTGGGGCAGATTGAAGATGGAGTTAAGCAAAAGCTTGTCGAAATGCTACATGAGTACGTAGACATCTTTGCTTGGTCTTATGAAGATATGCCCGGTTAGATCTCGATATCGTTATGCACGAGTTGCCCTCAAAGAAGGCTGCCCACCGGTAAGAAAGCTTCGAACACATCCGAAATGTCAAGAAAGATCAAAGAAGAGGTTCGAAGCGGATGGAAGCGTGTTTCCTAAAGGTTGTTTCTTATCCCCATGGGTTGCAAACATTGTACCAGTCAAGAAAGACGGCAAGGTAAGGATGTGTGTTGATTATAGGATTTGAATAGAGCTAGCCCTAAGGATGACTTCCTCTCCCGCACATCGACATTTTGGTCGATAATATCGCCAAGCTAAAGTATTCTCCTTCATGGATGGTTTCTCCGCTACAACCGATTAAGATGGCCCAATGATATGGAGAAAACTACTTTCATTACACCGTGGGGAACTTTCGCTACAAAGTGATGCCTTTCGGTTTGAAGAACGCAGGGCAACGTGTCACGCTATGGTTACTCTTTCATGATATGATGCATAAAGAGATTGAAGTATACGTTGATGATATGATCGCCAAGTCCCGCATGTAAGAAGAACACCGTTCACTTGTTGAAATTGTTCGAAAGGTTGAGAAAGTTCAGCCGAGGTTGAACCCGAGTAAGTGCACCTTTGGGGTGAGATCGGAAACTTTAGGCTTTATTGTGAGCGAGAAAGGGATCGAGGTGGACCTGCAAAGATAAAAGCGATACAAGAGATGCCGAGCCAAGGACGTAAAAGGAAGTGCGAGGTTTCTTGGGAAGACCGAATTACATCGCTAGGTTCATTTCTCATCTCACGCCTACCGTGAACCCATTTTCAAGTCATAAGAAAGAATCCAACGACCGGTGGAACGGCGATTGTCGACGGCTCGAAGATAAAGAGGTACCTACAAGAGCCTCCAATTCTCTCACCCCCGGTGGAGGGTAGACCGTTGATTATGTACTTGACCGTGTTGGAGAATTCCATGGGCTGTGTGCTCGGTCAACATGATGAGACAGTGTAAAAGAGCACGCCATATACTATTTGAGCAAGAAGTTCACGAATGCGAATCGAGGTATTCATTATTGAAAAGACTTGTTGTGCACCGCATGGGCAGAAACGCTCGAACAAGATATGCTAACTCACACTACCTTCTTGATCTCCAAATGGACCCGATAAAGTATATCTTTGAGAAGCCACTCACAGAAGGATAGCCCGTGGCAAATGATCCTGATGAATATGATATCCAGTACACTACTCAGAAGGCTATCAAAGGTAGTGTGGTGGCGGACTATCTCGCTCAGCAACCGTTAGATGATGACTATCAGCCGATGAAGTTTGAGTTCCCTGACGAGGATATTATGTATATCAGAGATTGTAACATTCCGTGGCTCGAAGAGGGACCCGAGCCGGCTCGTGGACGATGGCATTCGATGGAGCCTCAATGCATTAGGAAATGGCGTCGGCGCCATTATCACTTCTCCAACCGGCTTTCATATTCCATTCACTGCCAGAATCTGTTTCGATTGCACCAATAATGTGGCCGAGTACGAAGCTTGTATTTTTGGGATTGAAGCGGCCATCGACCTAAGAATCAAAATCTTGGCAGTATATGGAGATTCCGCTTTGGTGATTAGTCAAATCAATGGAGATTGGGAGACCCGCCATCCGAATTTGATTCCATACCGAGATCATGTCTTGAAGTTGATCCCTTATTTCGACGAGATCACTTTTGATCACATCCCAAGGGAGGAGAACAATTTGGCAGATGCTTTGGCTACTCTGTCATCCATGTTTAAGGTCAGATGGGCGAATGATGCCCCGTCTATCACTATAATGAGGTTGGATGAGCCTGCTCGCTATGAAGTAGAAGGTGAAGCGATGAAAAACCTTGGTTCTATGACATCAAAAGGTATCTCGAGACGAAAGAATACCCTGATGATGCTTCCATCGTTGATAAGAAGGCCCTGCGCAAGTACTCGGCCAAATTTTTCCTCAACGGCGGTGTGCTGTACAAAAGGAACTATGACTCTGTTTTGCTCAGACGCGTGGATAGACACGAAGCAAATAAGATTATAGAAGAAATTCATGAAGGTTCCTTCGGACGCATTCTAGTGGACACACCATGGCCAAGAAGATCTTGAGAGTGCTATTATTGGTCCACCATGGAGAATGATCGCTACAACCATGCTAAAACATGTTACAAATGTCAAGTTTACCGATAAGATGCATGTGCCACCTTCTTCATTGAATGTTTTGACTTCTCCATGGCCTTTGCGATGTGGGGCATTGATATGATTGGAGAAATTAAGCCCACCGCTTCTAATGGACATCGATTCATCCTTGTTGCCATTGACTACTTTACCAAATGGGTTGAGGCAAGATCTTATGCTCGTGTCACTAGACAAGTGGTCACACGCTTCATCAAGCATAATATCATTTGTCGCTATGGGGTTCCCAGAAGATCATTATCGATAACGGCTCGAATCTCAACAACAAAATGATGAAAGAGTTGTGCGACGATTTCAAGATAAAACATCATAACTCTTCTCCATACCGTCCAAAATGAATGGTGCCGTGGAGGCGGCAAACAAGAATATCAAGAAGATTGTAGAAGATGGTTGTCACTTACAAGGATTGGCACGAGATGCCATTTGCCTTGCACGGCTATCGCACTTCAATACGCACGTCAAGGGCAACTCCTTCTCCTTGGTATACGGTATGGAAGCCCCACCGTGGAAGTTGAAATTCCTTCCTTAAGGATTTTAACAGATGTGCAACTCGATGAAGTGAATGGGTTCAATGATTGATCAATTGAATCTCATCGACGAGAAGAGATTGACAGCTATTTGTCATGGACAGCTATACCAGAAGCGTATGAAAAGGGCTTTCGACAAGAAAGTGTGTCCTCGGAATTTCCAAGCTGGTGACCTTGTGCTGAAGAGAATTTTGCCTCCCAATAGTACCGACGCTCGGGGCAAGTGGGCTCCAAATTATGAAGGACCGTATGTCGTAAAGAAAGTCTTCTCTGGAGGAGCTATGTTGCTCGCGACTATGGACGGAGAGGATTTCCCTCACCCAATCAATGCAGATGTAGTCAAAAAATACTTCGCATAAAAGAGACCCGTTAGGTTGACTGGCCTAAGCAAAATAAGGGCATCCCGACGAACCAAGAGGTTCGGGCAAAAGTTAGGGATAAACATAAAAGATTGTACACCCGGCAAGTCGAAAACCTGAAAGGGCGGCTTGGACAAAAAAGGGTATCCCGGTGGATCGAAAACCCGAAAGGGCGGTCCAGGCAAAAATTAGGGATTCAAGGCGAACGACTACAATCTGCACGACGCATGTTTTGGTCAGCTTTTTACAATAACTTGATAATCCAGAGAGATGGAGGGTCAGTCTAATCGGAGCATTTTACATTGGCTCGATATGAAGGGATGTTGAAGTTGTGAAGAGCATGGCGGATTCAGGATTCGACAAAATCCATGATTTTTATTGTCACCTTTTCTTTTAACTTTGATGTATAAGCAATTGCCTCTTTTCAGGATTTGCTTCTTGATGTAAATGCTCATTTACGGGCTAATCAATCAATAAAATTACTTTCGTCCAAACTGTGTTTTTCTATCATTTATTTCGCCTTATTTTCATGTATTTTTAACTGCTTTGTTTGCAAAACGACGTCCGATATTTTTAATAAACTTCTCATATAAAACATCGTCCAACAAAGACATGGCATAATCTCGGTTACTCGAATTACGGGTACACGGCATTAACAATTGAAACAGTTGATCACCGTAGCGTAATTATTGTTATATCTTGCTTTACGCTTTTGTTGTGCAAGGATTTTAAAAAGGAGCGTTGCGCTTGAGCTTGAATCTCCAACAAAGCTTCTTTCTCTCCACAAGAGTTATCCATGGCATATGTTACCCTTGGATGTTATCACTCTTTCCTGACGCGGAAGATTGCAAAGAATGGTCTACACCAGAAGATCACTTTCCAAAGATCACTTGTGCGTAAGATGTGGTCGGCCCTCTTATGCTAGAGCTCGTATTCAGAACTCTACACACACGATTGTCATCCCGCATGAATGATAATCTCAAGAGTTACTTCCCAATGATGTTAATCATTGAAAGATGATACTTTATTCCACAATCCCCTATCGTGGTCCGGACTATCATCTCTTTGATGAAGACCGGATCATTGTATTCAATTCATGGATGGTTGATGTTCCCTCAGCAGCTCATGATCGCTTTTAGTCCTGGGTGAATCATTAAAACATGCATCATTGCATTGCATAGCATCCAAAAAAACGCGTAGCATTTCCATTGATATGGAGCACGCTAAAAATAATAATCTCAAACATGCATCTAAGCATAAGCGATTAAAATGTTTCTAGTACCTTTTGCGTCTCCGAAGAGAAGTTTTTCAATAAAAAATCCCCAAGTGGTATTCCCAGTCAGAGTTCCTCAAGAAATTCTTCTTGTTGTTGTTATCTGCATTTTTGACCCCGTGTCGGTCTCCTACATCATTCAAATTCAATATATTTACCAAGCGTCTTGCTTTTTGCAAATTCTCATTTTGGTTATCTTACCCGTGTTCGCCTCTGTCGTTAGAGTGCGAGTAAGAGTTGGTGTCTAACCTTTCTTGCTTCTCAATTGTTTGAGTACCCATACTTGGTGTGTGGTAATTCATATAATTGCCACTCTTGAAGAATTACACCCCGCCTTTGGCCTGAGGAATATTGTATTTCTTGCACATTTGCAACCTTTTAAAGTCCAACATAGTTTGGCAATCCTTGCTAGAGTCCCTTTGTTTGGCCTCTTTCCCGTGAATTGCCTTCGATCGACGATTTTACCATTCCATATATCTTTCCCCCAGTGAGTCTGCTCCAGTCGGTCTCATTCTTGTGTATGTCTAATATCCTTACCTGACATATACTCCCGTTTGTTCTCATTTTTGATCTGCGATGCAACTTATTGAAGTATGCGCGTTCCAAAGGTCTATGAGTTCTTACCTTTCCGATCTGAAGCAACTTATTGAAGTATGCTCGTTCCAAAGGTCTGTCTGGTTTCATTTTTGATCTGCGATGCAACTTATTGAAGTATGCACGTTCCAAAGATCTACCTGTTCTCATTTTTTGATCTACGATGCAACTTATTGAAGTATGCTCGTTCCAAAGATCTATGAGTTCTTACCTT
The DNA here is from genome assembly GCA_021764765.1 of Vicia sativa. Classification (NCBI taxonomy): domain Eukaryota; kingdom Viridiplantae; phylum Streptophyta; class Magnoliopsida; order Fabales; family Fabaceae; genus Vicia; species Vicia sativa. The sequence continues at coordinate 132,288,620 of CM038794.1, forward strand.
TCGATCCGCTAAGCAACTTATTGAAGTATGCTCGCTCCAAAGGTCATCTAGTTTCGTTTTGATCTCGACGCAACTTATTGAAGTATGCGCTCCAAAGATCTCCTGTTCTCATTTTTGATCTGCGATGCAACTTATTGAAGTATGCGCGTTCCAAAGATCTATGAGTTCTTACCTTTCTGATCTGCGAAGCAACTTATTGAAGTATGCTCGTTCCAAAGGTCTGATTGGTTTCATTTTGATCTGCGAAGCAACTTATTGAAGTATGCTCGTTCCAAAGATCTATCAGTTTTCATTTCTAGTCTGTCGCTTATTCAAGCGCATTCGTTTCTCGATGTACCGACACTGTTCAAAAAAAATCATCACAAAAAATATAGAAAAATAAGAATTTTCAAAAAAAATTTTTGAAAATCCGAAAAAACCATAAACATTTTTATTTGTTCTTCGGAGCGCAAATTTTTGGGTTCTTGTAGTATTTAATCTTCTTCTACCTAAAAAGCTCGAAAGGCTATCGCCAATCTCACTTTCAGGTTTAAGACGATTAAATAGGGGCAACTGTTGCACCCCAAAATTTGCCCTCCTATATCAATGTTATCTGGCTCAGGCTTTGCATTCATTTGCATACGTTTTCATTGGGCCACTCGTGCTAGACATTCATTCATTCATTACATCTGTATCATTACTTACATCTGAGGCGATCGGATTTCAAACTCGTATCATTTTGTGTCTGGAAGGTACCCGCTGTTGCACGTATGTGCATTGATGTCTTCGGTTCTGTGGTTTTAGGGTTTGGATTGGCTTGAGGTAATTATGTTACAAGATTTAGAAGATGTTTACTTGTTAACCAACCCGGAATTTGGGAATGGCAAAGGCAGTTTGGATGTTTGGGGTTTTTCTTTAGATTACAAGTTCGGAGCTGTCCTATTGTATATTTGATGCTTTGTTGAGTTGGAAGGAGGATTTAAAGAGTTGAACGTGTTCAGAAGGTTGTTTTTCTCAGATGTTCAAATTTTTCACTCATGGTGTTTCTCAAGACCGTTTATCTCTAAGAACGCGAATCAGAAGCATACTTGAAGTTATGTTTAGCAACCATGTCTTTACTTGTGTACGAGATTTTTGATTTGGTTTGAATTTGAAATTAAATACGCTTTTAATCGATACTTCACCATGTCGAGTATAAACCATTCATTTTAGCACGGTAAGTATGGTTTCCAAATAATAGCTACAAGTTTTATGACAAGAAATTGCATTAGTGATGTGTTAAGTTTCGAAATCAAGAACTCGTTTTGATTATGCTATTCTAAACTCATTTGTGAACATAGACCAAGTTTTTCTGAGCCATTAATTTTCAAGGAAAGTTGTGAAAGTTTCAAATTTCTTTTGTCACATAACTTCTAATCCTCTTACTCTCTTTTCAACTCTACAAAATTGCACAATACCACATTCAAATTCCGAGCCATTTTGTTGAGTACATAATCCATATTTTTATTCAATAATGACAAAGGAATTGTTTCTTTACAAAATTTGAGGAATCTACAAGTTATAACTCACACGTTTGTAGTTTCACAAATTCCAAATTTCTATCCTAGTCATATTTACAAACATACAAGTAAAATTACAAACGCTATATCCTATCCTATCTTCTATTGGAAATCCTTATTGTTTCTTTGCTTCAAAGCTTTCTTGCTCCATTTCCACACCTTGCCTTCTTGTCCAACTTTCCTTCACCGCTCCCCGAGCTCATGCCATTACTTGCATTCATGAAACAAAGCAAAGAAATGTGATTAGCAATAAACGGACAGCAATGATAACATAAACAAGATACAAGATACGCATTTTCAAATCATCATTAGGGTTTTTTCCTAATCAGTTGTGCAAAGGTTTCGATCATTCAAAACCGAGGCCTCATATACAAATCATCGGCCATAAACTCACTATTGCAATCAAGGTGTACCCTTGGTTCACAACAGGAGGTGTGGAAAGAAGATGAGGAAAAGCAGTTTTCAAAACAGTTTTGGCATGACAGTACTGTGGTTTTATGCAGGACAGCAAGGGTAGGCACCTGAAAAGGCAATGTTTACCAAAAAACAGCATTACACAACCAAGGCATCAATACACCAGCAGCCTAACACATCAGAAATGCAACACAGAACAGCCAGAAAGAATCAAAACCATCAGCCCAATACCAATTGATGCAAGCCCATCAAGCAAAAGGTTTTTGTTTTTCCAAAAGATCAGAACAAAGAAACCCTAACTGCTGACAGTATAAAAACATTGAAGTTTTAACACAAGAGGGACAACTGTTCAAAACCCTAGCCGAAATTCCCCAATCAAAACCCTAACAGCATACTAACAAGCCAAAACCCAGAATACGTTCATCAAAACCAAACACAGAACAACACCTATCTACAGATACTCATCATTTTCCGAAAGAAAACCCTTCAGAAAAAGCAAGACGAAGCAACGAAAGCAAGGTTTAAGGTAAATAGATCGATCTCACCGGGGTTGCGGTTATAAACCGCCGTCCGCCGCCGTTTCGACCTTTGAATCATCACCATAGCCCTTTCGCTTTTCGTTTTGTCGCATATCCATCATAGTTTCTCCCTCTGACGGCGCCGATTTCACTAAATAGGAGTTAGGGTTTCACCCCTTTCCATTCCCAATCTGTAAACAACAAAAATCAAAACGGTTTTCGAAGTCAGAAACCATTAAAATAGAGTAACAGAGACATAGATGAGAGGATCGTGAGGAAATCGCGATTGAGAGAGGGTGAGATCGTGAGCGACGTCGAGTCCGACGGCGAGGTGAACCGCGAGAGAGATCGTGAGCGACGGAGTGAACATCAGTGAGGACCGGAGCGGCGATGGTGAGGTGACGATGAGAAACCGGTCGCGATCGAGAGAGCGTAACGGCGAGGTGAGGATCGTGAGAAGGAGAGGATGAGAGACCGAAACATTTGAGAGGGTGAGAGTTCTTGTAAAAACTGATTGGATTTTGTTTTACGTTTGTTAATCTAAGTTTAAAATAAACTCAGGTTAGTTTTAGTTTATAAACTTAGGTTAGTTTTAGTATTAGGATTAGTTGTTTTTTTTTAATATATTGTTTAAGTTATGATAAAAACAAGTTTAATTAGGATTAATATTTTTTTGGGTAAGTTTATCTTGTTAAAACATAACTTATTGTTAGTCAAAAAAAAGTACTTAAGTTTAGTGTTTGTGTAGTTAATTAATAAATAAATAAATTTTTTCTAGTTTAAATACCAGTTTTTTCTTTATGGTTAATGTTTTAATTAATTTGTAAGACATAGATCAATATAAGCTTAATAGGATGTTTAGTTCTTTGCTTTGCTGTTTAGTCCAGGCGGTGACACTTGTCACCGTCTGTGTGGTCTGTTCGAATCCGATGCAGGTATATGTATGATAAGCAATCTTGCACCCTCCTTCACAACCATAGATCTGTTCAAAAAACAGATCTAATGCTCCAGAGTGGTGGACCACACTTTCTTTCCATGGAGCTTCTACATAAGATCCAGCAGCATTGCTTTTGGGCTTGGGCTCAGATTGCTATCTACACCCTCCAGCTTAAAGCTTCAAACAGGCCCACTCCTAAACTTTTCTCTTTAAATTCAATATATTGCAAGTTTTTATTTATTTTTTTATGTAATGATGTATTAAATAATATTTTGGCATATGGTAGTTTTTTATTTGTTGAATTACCAATTAAATTGTTAATTGATTTTTCATCAAGTAAAAGAATATCTATACTAATAATTATTTAAATTCCGATATTGTATTGTGTGTTAATTTATTTTATTTTTTATCCGCTATTACATTATCCGCTTGCATGTTTATTACGCGATTGAACACTCCGCCTCACATTAATATAAAACAACAATGTCTCCACTATCTCTCTCATTTTGGTTACCCACACCAAATTCCTAAGGGTCTCATGGTTGGGGTGGCATGGCCATCCTCACGAGGTTAATTAGGGCCCTCGTGCCTTGATTAACCATAACCCGAAAAATAATTGGTCCATATACCAATCACCATGCACTGTGGTCTCATGATTAATCAAGTCCATATACTTGGTTAACCATAACCCAAATATCATTTCTACGTCCAACGCCGCAATTTTCAAAATAGTGATATGGTATTTAATTAAATTGTTAGAGGTTAACGATTTAATTAAAATGTAAAGTATTTGGGCCATTAGAGAAACCCAATGACTCGAATACTTTATTCCATACACTTGAACATTTAAAACACTTTCAAATTAAATTAATTAATTGAATTTGTTTTCAAAATCAATTTTCTACAAAAACAAAAAGACCTAGTGATATGGTATTTAATTAAATTGTTAGAGGTTCGCCCGACGATTTAATTAAAATGTAAAGTATTTGGGCCATTAGAGGGTAACCCAATGACTTAAATACTTTATTCCATAACACTTAATAAAAGTGAACTTTGTTTCACCTCACTCTTTTCATAATAAAGATTTTGGATGAGAGAAGATCGGTTGACCTCAATCGCCAATCTCGAGTATCGAATCGTTAGAGGATATCCCGACGCTTTGGTACTTGTCATCTACAATTAAAATCAATTCAACCCATTCAATTCCTTTTCCGCCATACGGTCATCAAAAACATTTTCAATTAAAATCAATACAAACAATCCAAGACATTTTCAACCGAACTACGGAGTTTTGACTTTCCCATTGCACGAGGGAATACGAGACGCGGTTTGAAACCGTGTCAAACTCAAAATAATAACAAACAAATCCCGCTTTCTTTCTTAAATTCATGATTTAGAAATTAGCGATACACACACAAACACATTTTGAACTAAATGGGTCCCATCGAGTACGATGGACGTAAGGGTGCTAATACCTTCCTCATGAACCGACCGAATCCATCCTTTTGGTCTTGTAGACCGCCTTATCCGATTTTTGTGGGTTTTATCTATATTTTCCGCTCTTTCGAGAACAAATAAAATTAGGTGGCGATTTCATTGTTGTTTTGAAAATTCATTTTAAATGGTTTTGAAAATCGAGTTGCTTCAAGATGCTCAAGTGGAGAGATCTAGCAGCGAGTTCAACCACCCTTGTCCAATAGGGAGTTGGTTGATATGTTTATGGGAACACCGACAGTCTGCTTTTCAATCATCGATTGGAAATTCTTCATCCGGATTCACCGAGTGATATTGACAAAGAGCGCATGAAGTGGTATCAAGAGTGGGAAGATCCATGTAGTCATCTTCAAATCGCAAAGAGATCTTTTGGTAGTAAGAAAGAAGCCAATGCTGTATGGTCGAAAGGCCGAGCCAAGACCGACCGTGCTCGCTCGGGGCCAGATCTCAATCCTACAAGACAACTCGGTGAGACAGAGCGTAACGCCAGCCGAGGCTTTACTAAGATCAACATGCCTTTTCGCAAGCCTTGCACATGTTGAACGCAGTCGATTACCTTGAGGATCCTCCTCGAATGTCAACACTTCCTCTCCGGTACAATCCTAATGCTATGTGCTTATCATTCCAACAGCCTGGCACGACACGACAATTGTTGGGCTCAAGAACAAGATTCAAGATATGATTGAAGCTAAGCGATCGAGTTTGATCCTCGCTGAGACTCGAATGTGATCAACGCCTATGCCTAACCATGACAAGAGTTCCAACTGTTGGTGACGATACTTATGTTTTCAACATAGATGACTTGACCATTCCTCCGATGTAAGAAGAATTTGTTGCAAGCGGTGTCAATCCGGGATGCCCGAGAATTGTCGTTGGTGCCCATCTGCACGATGGTTGTGCTTGGTTGAGAAGACGTGTTCAAGGCATGATGGATAACCGTGAGATACTATTTCGAAACCACCTGCGGAAGTGTGAAGAAATGTCTAAGTGAAGATCGACAATGCAAATGTAACTGTACCATCTGTGTGGGACACCTTGGGGCAGCCAAGTGGAAAGTATGATTACATGGTGAAGTACACTGTTCCTGAGAGCTACAAAATTCCTATTGAAGATGTTAAGGCGTCGGATGGGGTGACGATTTCAAGACTATGCTGATGTTAACACGATAAGAATTTCCTCCGCTGATCCTGTGCCTAGAGTGGCACCTCTCATTATTACTTCTCCAAGACCAGTTCCATATTCCTCTGACAAGGCTATCCCTTGGAACTATGGAGCTGATGTTTACTACCATGGCGTCAAGGAAGACCCTTTGACTATTGAAGATCTTACCATTGGTGTTTCTATTCCTGACATCGACAACATCACCGGATCCGAAGGTGACCGTAAGGAAGGTATTCTCCGGAGATCTCTCCTCCAAAAGACATCATGACTCCACCGCATTCCAACTACTCAATCAATATCCTACTAAAGGGAAAGAACCGGGACTCATCCTGCTCAACCGTAGTACCAAAGGAAGTTGTCAAGACACCTCCAAACAAGAAATGGAGGAAATTCTGAAGATCATCAAGAAGAGTGATTATAATGTTGTGGAACAATTGGGACAGACTCCGTCCAAGATATCCATGCTCGCTTTGCTCTTGTGCTCTGAGGCTCATGCTAACGCCTTGGTGAAATTTCTGAAGAATGCTCATGTGCCGCAAGACACTACCACCGATCAAGTTTGTATTGCCTGGCTGCCAACAACGGCCTAGGCTTCTCGATGTCGATTTATTCTGCCGAAGAAACACAACAAAGCCTTGCACATCTCTGTTGAATGTAAGGGTACTACATTGTCTCATGTTTTGGTGGATACCGGTTCTGCTCTGAATATCCTTCCGAAGACTGCTTTTGATCGGCTTGATGTCGAAGGGTTGTTTTGAGACCCTGACATAATCGTGAGAGCTTTTGATGGTTCTAAGCGAACGGTACTTGGAGAGCTCATCAAAGTTGGTTCCAGTTTTGAATCTCCTCTTTGTCATGGACATCCGTCCACTTACTTTGCCTACTTGGACGCCCTTGGATACATGGGGCGGTACCTCTACCTTACATCAATCAAGTACCGGTGAAAGGGAAGGTTGTCACAAGATGTGGTGAAGAAGAATATATGGTCACCATCTCCGTCATTCCGATACCTCGAGATGGAAGGTGAATTCTTTGACTCCCGCCAAGCTTTTGAGACAATACCCGAGTCATGCCTGTTGACTCTCCCACCACTGGTTACACAAGCTCCGCCTAGGATGGCCTCGTTGAAAGATGCTCTGCCGTTGAAGAAGGTAGTACTATTTGGGGCCACTCCCGATCTTCCTTTCAAATTTGACAAGGCTGGTTTAGGCTTCACCATCAAGGTCGAAGATACGCCAACGCGTGCTGCCAACTTCCTTTCCGCATCACCAAAGTGGAATCCATGCTATAGAAGACACGACAACGGCTTCGACATCGCAAGTGGATCTTCCCAACTCGGATCATGGGCTCGAATTGGAAGACCAAGACGCTATACCAATCTCCTTTAGCCGGGAGTAATTGCTCTTGTTTTGTTTGTGCTTCGTATTTCTTTATGTTTTGAACAATAAACTTTGAAAGCCTAGTGCCTTGCAGGGGCATCATGGCTCGTTTGCGAGGGTTATTATCTTGTTTGCGTATTTTCATTCAATAAATCGTTGGACTTTTGCATTCAATTGTTTGTTTTCTTTTACTTTATCACCCTTCAAAAGCTATGTGTTCTTACACACACCCACGTGATACACTGCAGAATCACTCCGAATCTCGTTAATAACACTATGCTAGTGCTAAATATGACTTCGATAATCCGATCTACCAAGCCGACGAAAGTGAGGAAGATTGTGAAGTGCCGGAGAACTTGCTGATCTTACAAAGAAGAAGAGCGAGTTATACACCACACGAAGAGCAAGTTGAGGTTGTGAATTTGGGTACCGACGAAGATGAAAAGAGATCAAGATAGGAGCGGTCTTGAGAACAGTGTTAAAGAAAGGTTGGTTCGGATGCTACGAGATTATGTTGAGGTTTTCGCTTGGTCATACGAAGACATGCCGGTTTAGACATTGATATGGTACACCGATTGCCGAAAAAGAAGGTTTTCTCCCTGAAATGTAGAAGGTTCGTCGTATGCGTCCCGAGATGTCGAAAAGATCAAAGCCAAGTTATGAAGCGTTCAATGCGTGTTTCTTAGTCACTTCTTATCCACAAGGTTGCAAATGTGGTACCGTACCCAAGAAGGATGGCAAAGTACGAATGTGTGGATTACGAGATCGAACAAAGCAAGTCCGAAAGACGATTTCCCACTTCCTCATATTGATGTTCGTTGACAACACCGCCAGATAAGGTTTCTCCTTCATGGATGGTTTCCGGTTACAATCGATCAAAATGGCTCCTCAAGACATGGAGAAGACTACTTTCATACGTGGGGCACTTTCTCGCTACAAGGTTATGTCGTTCGGATGAAGAACGGGCGCCACTTATCGCTATGGTAACATTATTTCATGACATGATTCATCACGAGATAGAGGTCTACGTCGGCGATATGATAGCTCGATCCGCATCAAGAAGAACATCTTGGATCATTTGCGTAAATTGTTCGACGGGTTGAAGAAGCAGATCGAGACTTAATCCTAACAAGTGCACCTTTGGAGTCGATCCGAAAACTCCTAGGGTTTGTTGTCGTGGAAGAGGTATTGAGGTTGACCCGAAGGTTAAAGCTATTCAAGAGATGCCGCCTCACATAGAAGGAGGTCGAGGTTTCTTGGACCGATTGAACTACATTGCCGTTCATTGCACACCTAATCGCTACTTGTGAGCCAATCTTCAAGTTACTAAAGAAAGATCAAGTAGTGGAATGGAACGACGATTGCGGATCGCTTTTGACAAAATCAAGGAGTACCTACAAAATCCTCCTATTTTGATGCCCCCAAGGAAGACCTCTTATCATGTACTTGGATGGTGTTAGAGAACTCAATGGGTGTGTGTTGGGGCAACATGACGAGTCCAGTCGAAAAGAGCATGCAATATACTACCTTAGCAAAAGTTTACCGACCGTGAAACAAGATACTCACAGCTTGAGAAAACTTGCAACGCTTTTGGGCTCACGCTAAGACAAAGATATGTTGTCTCACACTACCTTATTGATTTCAAGATGGATCCGATAAAATACATATTTGAGAAACCAGCTCTCTCGGAAGAATAGCAAGATGGCAAATGATCTTGACCGAATACGACATCCAAGACACTTCTTTAAAGCGATCAAAGGAAGTGTGGTAGCCGATCATTTGGCTCATCGTCAGATGACTATCGCCTATGCGGTTAATTTCCGACGAAGATGTTTTACTAGTTACAGATTGCGAAGAACTAGGCCTGCATTTAAGGACCGAACAAGGATCCCGATGGACTATGGTTTTGATGGAGCCTCAAACGCACTTGGCAATGGCATTGGCGCCATCATTGTGTCCCCGCAGCGGACATACTCCTTTCACCGCCAGATTATGTTTCATTGCACGAACAACATGGCGAGTACAAGCGTGCATCATGGGTATCAAAGCTATTGACTTAAGAATCAAGTTCTTACAAGTGTATGGAGACTCGACTTTGGTGATCACGATAAAGGGCGAGTGGGATACTAGCATCCGAATCTCATTCCAGATCGAGAGCATGTTCGAGTTTGATTCCCTACTTGAAGAGATCACTTTCAATCATATTCCACGAGAAGAGAATCGGTTGGCGGACGATTAGCTACTATGTCGTCTATGTTCAAGGTCGGATGGGACAACGAGGCTCCCGGATCACCATCGAGAGGTTGACGAACCAGGTATTGTTATGAGCTTGGCGAAAAGAAACCTTGGTACTATGACGTAAAGAGGTATCTTGAGACTCAGAATATCCAGAGGGCATCCATTAATGATAAGAAGTTCATGAGAAGATTTGCATCTAAATTCTTCCTCAGAACGACATCTTATACAAGCGCAACCACCGACATGTGCTTACTCTACTGTAGACCGAAAACAAAGAATGCGTATCATGGAAGAGTTACACGAAGGTGAATTTGGTACCCACTCCATTGGACACACCATGGCTAAGAAGATTTTGAGAACAAAGTTACTATTGGTCCACCATGGAAGTCGATTGTCACCGCTATGCTCGATCTTGTCACAAATGCCGATGCGGACAAAGTGCACATACCTCCGACGAATGTTTTAACTTCTCCGTGGCCTTTGCAATGTGGGGCATTGACATGATTGGAGAGATTAAGCCCACGACTTCCAATGGACATCGTTTCATCCTTGTGGCAATTGACTATTTCACCAAGTGGGTAGAAGCGACCTCGTATGCATCTCGTTACCAAGAATGTTGTGGCTCGATTCATCAAGCATAATCTTATCTGTCGGTATGGCACTCCGAAAGGATTCTCACATAACGGCTCTAATCTCAACAACAAGATGATCACCGAACTCGCACGCAGCTCAAGATCAAGCATCACAACTCTTCTCCTTATCGGCCTAAGATGAATGGCGCGATGGAAGCCGCCAACAAGAACATTAAGAAGATTATCTGAAGATGCGGTGACTTACAAAGATTGGCATGAGATGTTACCATTTGCTCTTCATGGTTATCGACTACAAAGACGAACATCAAGGGCAACCCCTTCTCTCTCTCGGTATGGAAGCCGTCTTACCCATCGAGGTTCGGATACCCTCAACGAGTCCCCAGAGGCAGTTAGGTGAAGACGATTGGGTCGCACTTCGACCGATTAACTTGATTGATGAGAACGACTCGCATCCATCCGCCATGGATGATTTATCGAAACGAATGATCGAGCATTTAACAAGAAGGTCAAGCACCGAGTCTACCAAGTCGGTGACCTAGTAGTCAGCGCATCATTCTTCCACAAGGTGATCTGGGCAAATGGACTCCCACCTATGAGGGACCATTTGTAGTCAAGACGATTTTCCGGCGGAGCTATGATACTTAGCACCATGGATGGTGAAGACTTCCCACACCCCGTGAACGCAGACATAGTCAAAAATACTACGATAAAGAGACCCGCTAGGTCGGTGACCTAGGCAAAAATAAGGGCATCTGGCGAACCAAAAGGTTCGGGCAAAAATTACGGATATATACAAAACATGTACACCCGCAAGTCGAAAACCGAAAGGCGGCTTGGGCAAAAAGGGTATCCCAGAGAAACCCGAAAGGCGGTCTAGGCAAAAGTTAGGGATTTAAGCGTACGACTATGTCTCTTCCGGATCATCTTCTTCCGGACTACTATCGATTCAAGATTCAAATGGCGAAGATCGCCTACTCACTTTCACCGAAGAAGGAGATGAGATAGTCGAAATATATGAGTACTAGCATAGTTGGGACTTAACGAGATTGTTTCATAGCTTTTACCTTTCTTGTGTACAAACTACTTGGCCATACGCCACCTTCCAAAATAAATACAGCTTCTTTCTCTTTCTGTTGTTGTTATTTGCAATAAGTCCAACGTTTGCTTTGAATGACTATACGCATTTGACAATAAGAATCTGATCACAAACATACGAAAAGTGAACATACAAAAGTACTTACTACAGGTTCCAGGAATTGGGATGACGACGAAAGTCACCCACACAATTCCCCACAGAGCATGATCCCCACAAAGGTGTCACTCACAACACACCTACCCCAGCGGAGTATAAGGGAATCCACGAGCAGCAATTTCACCCAATCGAGCAACGTTACATCAGTCTCTAAGCAGTAACACTTCATCCCCAGCGGATATTTCTCAGTCCTCCCCTTTCTCCCAGCAGCGGTATCCAGACTCAAAACTTGGTTAGATAGTGCATCGGAGGAAGCATACACCTTTTATTCCCCAGCCAGAGATTACAACGGACCCCAGACTCTTCAAGCCTGGTCTCTCAGCAACCATCAAATGCTCTCCAGCGAGATCTACACTCGAAATCCCCAGTAGAGCACCTCCTAAATTTCCTCAACAGGGTCTGCATACAAGGTCCCCAACGGATCGCCTTCCAGATTCTCCTCAGCAGGGTCTATATATGAGATCTCCAAACAACGAGCTTCTCAGTTTCTACCCTCCTCAACAATGTCTAGGTCCAGGACTTGGTCAGATAGTGCATCGGAGGAATCCAGGATATCTTCCTTCTCCTTCAAGAGCAGGGTTCTCACCTACTCAATTCCCCAGGCAGAAATCAGAAATCTTCAAACAGAATATCTGCATCTTCTTCAAGATGGATATGTTTTGAAATATCACAACACTCATCATTCATACATTTCTCATAAAAGTCATAATTCATGCATATGTCATTCATATACACTGTCATGCATCATACTTTGCATAAGACTAACAAATATTCTATCAAAGTTTTTCTTGTTTTCCAAACAGTAATACATTTGACGCAAACAGTCGAGATTAAGCCCCGAGCCGACGGAAAACTATCAAAGACCGCCCGCAAAGGTCCAGATTAAGCCCGAACCGACGGAAAACTATCTCGAAGACCGCCCGACGACTGGTCGAGATTAAGCCCGAACCGACGGAAAACTATCCAAAGACCACCGGTTATCCTCGATAATGCAATGGATCAACATCCGACACACAACAGGGAAGCTATCCACATTCTGGCCAACTACAATCTCTCTCAGAGTAATCAGCGCGAAGATTTATTTTGATTATCAACAGCAACTACAGAGTCTAGCGTACGACTCAGTTCCCTTCGGATGGCATCTTAAGCCCATCTCCTCTCCATTCCAGGAACATCTACAGAGTCTAACGTACGGCTCGCTCCCCAGCATCGACTTTTCCATATGGCATCTTAAGCCCATCTCCGTCAGCTCTCCTATTTAACGACTCGTTCCCCTAGCGAAGTCTCCAACTTCTCCAAATGGCATCTGTAAGCCCATTCCCGCATCATCCACCAACAGTGAGTGCAAATTTTCAGGTGTACTCGGTGTTCAATCATCTTCTACCTCCAGGTCACGAAAGACAAGCATGTCAATCTAACCCTTCCAGTACAAGAAGATTGAACAGGGGCAGCTGTCATACCCCAAAATTTGCCCTCCATATTCTCAAGAGATTTCATACATCCATACCCAAGGACTCCTCAAGAGTTGATCAGACAAACTCTCTCCTAGACAATCAACCCAAACTAGGGTTTGGTATCTCTCAAGTCAAGATGGATTTTCAACATCTCCAATGGCCTTCATGCCTCCTCATATGCTTCAAAGATTCTCCATGTCAAGTTTCAAGCCTCACAAGTCAAGTTTCCTCAGACAATTGTTCAGATGGTTGAAAATTGGGTGTATTGGACAAAAAGTCAACTGTGGTCAACATACAGTCAAAACTTCTGATTTTTGGTCAACATCCTCATTTTGAAGCTACATTCATCATTTGATCAAGGGTTGATCATGATTCATCAAGAAAACTCAAGATTTGCCCAAAAGTCAAACTTTCTAAATTAGGGTTTCTAGATGAAAAGTCAATCGAACTTTGTTGGTCATAACTTTCTCATACTTTCTTAGAAATTTTTCCACCACCTCTTGTTTTGAAGGAAATTCAATTCTCTACAACTTCATGTCTCACAAGAATGTCCAAAAATGCTTCATTTGAGAGGTATAGCTCAAAACATTAGTCATTTTCAAAGTCAACAAAAGTCAACTTTTGTTTTGAAGATATTTGAGCATGGTAACTCAATTGAGATGAGACCAAAGACATTGGTTATAGGACTCTTAGACAAAAGTCCAAGAACACTCAAAATTGAGAAAGTTCGGGATTTTGGACAATTGCACAAAAGGACATTTTGGTCAAAATGCAAAATTTTCCAAATGGGCCTATAATCTTTTGATCCAAACTTGTTCATAATGTTATTCTTGACCCATAAATGCTTGGCATTGGTGATTAAGTTTCTTTTTCAAATAAGCTGGATTTATATCTCTCTTAATGTCCAAGAAAGCCCACAACCATTACCAAATTCGTGGCTCATGCTTATGGAAGGAAAAAATCAAGTTTTAAAGAAAATTTGATTTGAATTTATTGGAAAATATTTGCACATTCAATTTCCAATCTTTTTTCCTTGTTTTTTCTCTTCCAATCTCTTCTATAAATTGCCAGCAATACACACAAGCCTGAGGACGAAACCCTAGCTCAAGCATAACCCTAATTCTTGCAAAATTTTCCAAGAATTGTGAAAAAATCGAATTTCAAACTCCAGCCGTTTTCAGCCCTCAAAAACCACTCCATTGTCTTCAAGAGGTAAGTTTGAGTAAGTATACACTCTTGCCATGGTTTAAATCACCCCGAATCGATGCATATACATACATACATATTCAATATTTTCTTTTATCGTTTTATTTTTTCCAATAATGTAATTGCTTATGGGTTGTAATAGTTTAATCTAGGGTTTTATTTTCCGCAAGTTTAAATTATGTATCTGCCCCAAAGCCATGTAATAGCGTAGGATTTACCTTTCCGCACTTTACATTCCGCATTTTACTTTCCGCACCCTATAAACTGTTAGTAACTAGGCGTGTATGGCAAGATAAAAATTGGACATAGCTCACACTAATATTCAAGATAAAATATCCGAATTCAACACACTTCTTTCACACACGCACCCCTTAGGGTAATCCTCTCTCGATGCCTTTCGATTTCAAAATGGTCATGTCCCTCGAACGTAGAGGTATTCTAGCACCGTTGCCTTCCAAACAAATCATCATAGTCCCTTCGATACAAAGATCATAAGACCCACGATGTCGCCTCCGAAAACATGATCTTGACCCTCGATTGTCGCCTACGAAAAATGATGATAGTCCCTTCGAATGTGCTAGGATACTTCCTACAAGTTGCCTTCTATGACCATCCGATGTCCCTTCGAATGTCCCGCTTACATCCAACGAATGGAGCTACCTACTAACTAATGGTATGGCTAGCACTATTCTAAAGGAATGTAGAAGTATAACAAAACGACCAATTCTGAGTGGGTAAATAAGTCTTTTAGTTGCTTGCTCTATCAAATGCTTTCCACACCACACACTTTTTCTTCAAAGTTCAAATTCCTTTCAAAACAAACAAACATTTCCGAACACTTTGTATACACTCCTACATGAGTCATTACAAAGTCAAAGCGAAATGCCTTTTCAAAACATTTTTGTCAAACACACAGAAAGCAATTTTAAAAAGTGATCTAGAGCAACTAAGAGCCCGTAGAATAAATCATGGATGGAAAGGGGTGCTAATACCTTCCCTTTTCATAACCATTCTCCCGAACTCGAATCTAACGAAGGTCTTTTTACATTACTTTTACCTTCCCTTAATTGGATAAAAATAAAAGTCGGTGGCGACTCTTGCTATCCGCACATTTGGATACAAAAATCCTACAAAGTCAGTTCACCGTATTACAGTATCTACTTACAATTTATGTCTAAGGCAAAATGAATGAATGCAAAGTATTATGTACAAAAAGAAATGTTTTATTAGTCGTGCTTTCCGCGGTTGCGAACCTTTAGTGCCTACGTACCTCATTCATGCCATTAGGGATCAAACTCTCTTGAAAGAAGTGAATGAGCAGACGCTGGTCTTCAGTATGATTGGACATCCTTCTCAAATACATCATTAAATGGTCACGGGGACAAGAGTTGCCCTTGTACTTCTCAAACTCGGGAACTTTGAACTTAGCATGCACTTTCGCATTAGGAACCAAGCACAGATCATTGACATTATAATATAAGAGCTTTTTCCCCTTTAGGGCCTTTAGCTCTTTCTACATCTTGTCAAACTGTTCCTGGAAACCATCCATTCAATCATAGAAGTCTAAGCTTTCACTCGGAGAAGGAAGTGGATTATCAAATTCTTTGTTGAAAATAAGAGTAGCATGCACCACAGGAGGTGTAGAAACAACAGCAGGTTCGAATAATGAAGTCACTTGAGAAGCATGATTGTAACCTTCAAGCATGAAATTCTCTGGCATTCCCCAAGGATAACCAGGAGGCATACGATTTTGGATGGTAGAAACCACTAGCACAACAAAAATATGAGCATCTTGAATCTTGGAGATAACAATTGTCTGTTGAGGTTGGATGATACGAGGAGAAGGCGGAGGAGGTAGTGGCTGATTCTGAGCAACCACCAACTATTCCACCATAACAGTCAAGTTGGCCATACCGACTCTCAAGGAAGTAACCTCTTCGCGCAGCTCGCGATTCTCTTGCTCTATATTTTCCATCTTCTTCTTGGAGTTGGCTCGAGTGTTATACCGATGCAACAACTTCAAGACGAAACGAAGAAGAGAAATATATAAGACACCTGGGATATGCCATAAAATGAAAAATGATGCATGATATGAAAATGTTGGTTTTATTTGATTTTCAAGGAACTCAAGATGGAAAGTAAATCCCGAATTGGATCAAAGCAATGATCAAGTTATCATCAAAATCAATCATCCATTTTAGTGGATTAGAGTTTTCACCCCATCAACACTCAAGATCCATTGAGTTTGAAGAAACTTATGGAGGTTTACATAAAAAAATCTCTAGGTCCCTTGAAAACTGATTGAAAAAGAGTTTCATGGATGCATGAATGCATGGTTATGCAGCAATCACACACAAAGATCACAGACATGGGGGTCCATAGGTACGATGTCACGAGCATGGAGTCAAGAGGTTCTACCCACAAGGTATTCTAAGCTTTGTCACCTATAGATCAAGGTTCTAAAGGAATCCCTAGAGTTTTCATTCCTCCATCCAATACTACCAACTTCCCGATGTACTCGGTAATCAGTAATACCTTCAGGTGAAACTCGTCTGAGTCCAGTATCAGGTAGAAACTACTTCTGGATAACTCCGTAATAGTCCCTGCACTACCCCTAAAAATGCCAGGATGGGTTAAGGGTTCTACGGCTGCTCAGCTTCAGGGACTCTCAAGTCGAAAGTAGTCATGTCTTCCCGATCGCTCAGTAAAAAAAATACCACAGTCAAGGAGGTCTCCACTAAGTGGGGGATCTCATGTCTCCTTCTTCGAGATTACTCCCTAAAAGTTAACATGACTATACCGCTCGTCCTATCTTAAGTTTGCCCGAGTTCGGGTATAGGAACTCAAAAAGAAGATCACCAAGAACCCCTGAAAACCAGAAAAACATCCAGACAAACAAGCATACAATATATACAAACAATATAACACATATATACAAATAAACAAAAATAGGGTCAACCCACTTAGAGATGATCCAACAATAGGTCAAACATCCCCAACAGAGTCGTCACTTTTTTGTAGCGGCAAAAACTGCGAGTATAAGCCATTGAATTGACTTAACTCAAAAATTAACAAAAGAGTCGCCACCGCGCTTTTATTTTATCCAAAAGTACTAGGAAAAAGAGAGAATAAAATCCTAACAAAAAAAGAGATCAGAGATCTGGGACCGGGGATTAGTTATGCAAAGGGAAGGTGTTAGTCACCCAAAGCATCTACGGTACTCTGCATGAACCTTTTTGAAAATTTGTATATGTGTGCTAAAAAAGTATGTACAAAATGGATGGTGGGAGAGAAAAAGAAGTATTTTTTATAATTTTTTGGTTTGATAGAACTTCCAATGAGTTCCAGGCCTACATACCAACAATGCGCAATATTAAAATCAAAACCAAGTAGTTCGGCTAAAAAAGACCAAAGTTGTGTGTTGGTTGATATTAAGAAAATGTTAGTTTAGAAAAGCTACAAGGAGCTCAAAAAGTTTGAATGAGGTTAGGTGTGTTTTAGTCTTATGAAAAGAAAAGTCAAAGTATTATTAGATGAATTGAAAGTTTATTAAGAAAGCAAGTTTGAAAATTCATGGACCTAAGTCCAAGTTTTTTATGAAAGCAGTTCGAGTTTTGAAAATAAGAATCCTTTGGAAAAGAGGGAAGATTTTGAAAATTAAAGAATGGGGAGGAGATGAAGAGGTTAACCCAAGTGCATAAAGTAAAAGGTGATGGTAAAGAAAGATCTAACCGGGTGAGAAAGCTAGTACTTGACATTAAGAGCCAATACCACATCCCATCCTTTGGATTACCACATAAGGAACAAATAACCAGACAAAAAAACCAAACTTTGGATAAGTCAATGCATCAGATGAACTCTCTTGTATTAAGAAAAACGGGCAGAGTAATGACTGTATTTTGAGGAAATCCACTCTTGATCGAGTATAACAAAATAACATGCATACAAAGACAATAACCAGACAAGACAGAATAACACCAAGGACACAAAAATCTCTGAGCTGAGGTAGAGGTCCTAATCCTAAGTCAAAAGGTCAAGCTCTAAGTACAAGGATAGTAACCAAGTCCAATTAAGAGTTTTTTATGTTTAAGTTGAATTATTAAGTGTTTTGGAAAATAAAAATAAAGCTCAAGTGAGCAAAGGAAGAATGACATAGAAAATAAAATGCTCAAGTGAGAAAATAAAATGACATGAAATGTAGCTGCTAAAATTAAAGTGCGTAAAATAAAGAGCATAAAAGTAAATGTGGAAAGTAAAGAGCGGAAAATAAAAAAAGAAATTAATAAAGGTTAGCAAGATAACCATCTTGAAACTTGTCAAGTATATCATCGAATTGTTAATTGTTAGTCGTCAGCAAGGTGACCATTTTGAAACTTACGTATGAAGACTTGCCAGAAGCTTGATAGAATCAACGCGGCCACACGACAAGTTTCAATTGTTTTTTGTCAAGTATATCACCGGTTTTGGAATTATCACATCACTTGATCAAAGATGATTGACAATTTCAAATGGTCAAGGTTAGTGGAAATTTGCCACAATCTTGATTAGAAATCAACGCGACCATACGACAAGCGCCACAAGTGTTGAACCAAGATCAAAGCTCAAGTCATCTTTTGGGGCTTATATTAGAACATTAAAGTTCATGCCACCAATTGATCACTTTCTCCGAATCGAGACAAAAGAAAAATAAGATGGAGAAGAAGAAAACATTTTCAAATTTATTTTGCATCAGATGAATTTTATTCGGTCTAACTTCGTCAAAATCAATCAACTTTCTTGGTGGATTTGGTCAAGAGACCAATCAACACCCAAATTCCATTGATGTTGAAGAAATTTGTGACTCCAAATTTAATTCAAAAGTCAGCAAAGTAAATTGAAAATAAAAATCAAATAAAAGGATTAAAAGTAAATTTGAAATTAGATTATTTAATTGTACTTTATTGACGAAATATATAAATAGTATTTTTTTCATCAAAATAAAATTCTAAGAAAATTACCTAAGGTCAAACAAAGGTCAACAAGTGTTGGAAATTTTTTTAAGAATTTTTCTAAGTCAAAAACTATTTTTAAAATAAAAAGAAAATGATGAAATAAGCCAAAAATAGAAAAAAAATAGTAAAATCATAAATAAAAATAAAATGAGGTCACCAATATTTATCAAATGACCATTGGATCCTTCCATAAATTTTTCAGAATTTTAAAATGTCAAAAAAATTTTTAAAACAATTAAAAACATCAAATAAAAGAGAAAAATCATAAAAAATATCAAATATGAAAATAAAATCATGAAAAAATAAAATTCTGAAAGAGAATATTTCAAAATATTTTTGTGAATTGTTTCATAATGTTTGGACTAGAAATGAATTTTATATGATTTTTTAAAGTTTAAAACATTTAAAATATAAAATTAGAAAATAAAATAAAAGCAGAAAAAAAATATGGACCATTTGATCATAGTCAAAACGCGTTAGTAAGTTAATCTAATAGATCAGACGCGTTGTGCTTGATATGGATCTCCTTGGTTTTCACACCGGATCACCAATTAAATTAAACTTAAAAAAGTAAAATCTGAATTAATGTCTCGCGTTTGATGGAGTCTGACTCAAATCACGCTCGTATGGTAAAATAAAAACACCATATTCAATTCAAAAAAGTTACACGTCAGACCCTCATTTGTTGAAGACAGACACATAGGTCGTCTTCAACCTCCAACCATCTTTCATGCTCAATTCTCAAACTGTAAAATCAATAGCAATGGGTGGTATCCTTGGATTCGTCTCTTCAAGACAATCTCAACCACATGCTCGCGAAAAATTTATTTGCACTGAGTGAAGAGAATTTTGGAAAAAACTCAAATAATAGCGAATAGGATTTTGATGGATTTCTCAGTCAATACTTGATGAAACTGCAAACGGTGAAGATCACAAGGATCAGGGAGATGAGGAGAGTGCTGTTGTAGGATTTTTCCGTAAACAAGTATTTTTAATTATCGATTCCACAGGTATTGGTGTATGTTATAGTCTTTCAATAGAAAAGTGTATTTTAAGATATTGTAACCAAAGGGTTTGTTATCTACTCTACTAGAACCATGAGTTTCCAAATAATAACTAAATTAATTCATTCAAAGAGTTATAGTTTGGATTAGAGAGAGTTTGAGATTGTTTTCAAATTAAGAAGGCATATCAAGATTAGTTTCATTGATCTAGTTTCATACATATTCATTTAATCAAGTGATGAACATAATAGATGATTTCTACAAATACATATCCTCTCAATCTTGTAGATTTCCCACCAAGATTGTGAATGTTATCATGTTAATCCTTGCATGATTCCTCACTACAACTATTAACATGATAATCATTAAGTTTAATATTTTGTAAACACTAACACACAAATCTATTCCTAGCATTTGTTTATTAGAGGATGAATATCCTAGGTCACTTTGAAGTATTCTTTTCCAAGCAAAACTCAAAGCATAAAGATGAAGAACAAAGATATTCAACTATATTAATCATCAACCATGTTCATACACAAATGGATTAATATAAATACATACTATATAGATCAACTACCTCTAATCTTGACACAAAAAGAGCTTAGCCACTCATTTCCATGGTTGCTTGCTCTCAAGATTGTAGGTAGGAATGATGAAAATCCAAGAATCAAAAAGGAAAAGCTATATTGTTCTTCTACTACTTGCCCTAGATTTTTTACAAAGATGAAAAGATAATGATGGATGTGTGTTTCTTGCTTTCTTTACAAGCCAAAAAGTCAGCTGAAATGATGGGTTGGTGGCTCAAAAGTGAAAGCATGGGTTCTGTCCTTTTACGCTTTTTGCAGACCGCTAAGCCCGCCGGAGCGATCATGCTTACCATGAGCGACTGTAGCATGCTTCCTTCATCCATAATTATCTTCAAAAAGAATCATCCCTAAAGCTCTTCAAAATTCTTGAATCCAAGCTTGGGAGAATTGGTCAATAAATTCCTACAATTAAGAGTGAAATAAGTTAAAGAATATATATTAAACAAAAACTAAATAAAAAACCTAATTAAACAAAAATACTAGAATAAATAATACTAATTAATTAAAAAGACATTGTTAAGGACCACAAAATAATGTACAAAATAACTACAATTTGGTCCTTAACAACTCTCCCCAACTTACTTCTTTGTTTGTCCCCAAACAAAAGTCAATAATCTTACAAAGCTAGAAAGAACAAAATGCAAGCATGTAAACTCACACAAGGATAATGGTTCAAACTCGACATACCAGGCAAAAGCACACATCAATCGCTTCTTCTAAACACAACATGGCCATGAATTAAGTTCTAAACACAATATCTCAAAACATGTAACAAAATAAAAGATATGTTCACACTTGAATCACCTAATCATTTCTTCAAAATTCAAGAAGAACAAAATGTATATTCACAAAGGACTAAACACTCTCACTAATAATTATGCACATCCAGAATAATTCATGCATTCATCGAAACAAGTTAAATGATAAAATGGAAACGAAGATCATTAAGGACTTTCAAGGTTGTAACTTGGCTTAGGTTAGAAACAAGGGATATTTAAGTACACGGCCATTGAAACGAATCGGGTAAAAAGATATGAAGAGCATTTCACAACTAATTCTCATCTTATTATTCACAACATCTTTTCTTTCCACACAATGATCCTCTCTTTTTTTTTTCTTTCTTTTTCTTTTCATAAACAAATTTCTTTCTTCTTTCTTCTTTTGTATTTTTCTTTTTCTCTATTCTTTTTCTTTCTTTAGGATCATTGTGCCATCAATTCTAGGTTCTTTTTGATCCACCTCCCCAACTTCATTTATATCAATCCTTTTTTATTCAAGACATGCTCTTCAAGGGTTAATTAACAAAAGGGTTGGTATTCACAAACAAGAAAATTTATAGAATGAATTATCATTGAATTTTTCAAAGATCATCAACAACTATTAAGTGGCCTACTTAACAATTAGTCGATTTGATACATTCATCCTACAAATACTATTTAGCTCAAAAGGGTTCACAAGGATTCACTCACTCACGGGTAATTGAAGCCCTTTTAGAATTGGTGGTTTTTCTCATAATGCACAAAAAAATGCCTTGATCATTTCTAAGTTTCCAAGTTATCATAAACAAGTAAAGATTAAGCATGAATCACACGAGTTAACACAACTATTAGACACTCAATATATGGTAAAAGTGGAAGCTTCTCACATATGTGGTTTATGTCCTAATGATTCGAATGTGAACACAAATTTTTTTTTTTTGTACATGCCAAAATATCTTGCATAAAGAACAAATTTCATAGACATGTTATGTTTCTACAAAACGATTAAATGTGTACCTTCTTTGTGGAATGAATCGAGAATTTTATCATCACCATCACTTTGGTGAAACACGCTTACTAGCTTTGAAGAACCGTTTGAACAATCCGGACAAACCACAAGAAGTAATAATTCAAACTAAACAAACTATAATCTAAAAAAATAAAAATAAAAATAAAATAAATCAAACTAAAAGAAAATAAAACAACTAAAATAAAAAGACACCCCAAAATGGTGTTTAAAACTTAAAAAGAAGTACTTAGGCTCCATGCCTACAAAATATTAATTGGAATTACAAACCAATCCCCAAAAATGGATGGCAACCAACAAAATTCAGAAGTTTAAAAGTAAAATGCGAAAATAAACACTAAACTAGAAAATGCTGAAAGTAAAATAAAAACAGGAAAATAAAAGAGAACATCAATCAGTGGTCTCGAGAATCGAATCTCCAATAGACCCCGAGTCAGAACCGGAACCAGAATCAGAATTTTCTTCACCATCATCCTCATCTCCCACCTCCTCCTCAGCATTTGGCCCGACCCCGGGCCAACCAGCATATGCACGGAGCTGCTCTCCCGTGCGAGTGAAATGGTTCACTCCGGGCTCTCTAATTTGTAGAGCAAGGTGCTCCATGCTCTCATGCATAAACATGAATGCTCTCTGATGAGCGAGATGCATCTGCCTGTTCCATTCTTCTGATGGACTAGCGTGAGGAAGTGCCGCTGCAACTGGTACAGCCTGGGCAGCAGTATTATCATCTAGGGCCCTACAAAATCGATCACAGTAGTGATCATCAATAACTCCACCAATGGTTAGGTGCCCCACAGCAGGAAAGGCAACCTTCGCCCTCTTCAGCAAACCCATGATCAACCCAAGATATGTGAGAGCACACTTTATACGCTCCCCCTGGAGGTATAACTAAGCGTAACCCTCTTCAGCTCATTCGCGATCAGACGGCCAAAATCAATTTGCTCCTCATCGAGCATATAAGCAATCAAACCCCGTCTCCATGGTATCGAAGATGTGTGGCTCTAGGTTTGATTGTAAAGAGCCCACACATCATAACTCGGCACTAGTTTTCGGTAGCCTGTTGAATTTCAAAGGTTGACCAGCCCGATTCAACTCGTATGAATGCCCAGACAAACAGAGCTTACTCCTCAGCATTTTGAAATCCCAATTACCACGAGCCAGGTGCTCATGGTAGACATCGATTGGTCCTCCGGGCTGTCGATTGATGCCCAAACTGTGATTGCAGTGCGAGAGAAAGAAACTGATTTGCCTCGAACAACGGAAGCAAATCTAAACTCACATCCCTCGGCCGGGATAGCATTGGCATAGAATTCTTGAACAAGCTTCATGTTCACCTTTTGCTGAGGCTCACAAAGAACATCCAAGCCGTAGTTATCAAGGATGACATGAGGCGTGTGGTAGTGCCCTTGCTCACGGAGGCGGATGGTTCGCTCAGTCCAAATATTGCGCTCCTCGAGCTCTTTGTATCGAGCCTCCTGAGAAGGTCCCAAAAATCGAACAGCGTCGAAAGCAGCGGGCCTAGAGGGCCCAGCCCCAGCAGAGGAAACTCTTTGTCTCTTAGGTGCCATCTGAAAATTCAACGCAAAAATCAACAGAAAAGTGACACCGAGGTGTCCATTAGCAAATAATCATGCAAACAGCAAAGCAAATCAACCAACCAAAGCATTACGATTAATCGGAAAACAGAAAAACACAGCAGAAGAATTTTACGAAATTAGACAGCAGAGCCTCTGCGATTTCGAAAAATTCCTCTACAAAACAGAATTTTTCTCCACAAAAACACTTGCAATGGCAGCGAAAATAACATCCTATTACTTCTCTATCATCTAAACAACCTAATTCAAAGAGAAAATTCGAAAATTCCTAACCCTAAGTTTTCAAAATCTAACCTAAACATGCAATATACACGAAATTGAGAGAAGAAAAACATAGAATACTTACGAGGATGCCTTGGATGATTGATTTGACAAAGAAATTCGCAAAGATTCGAAGATTTTTGGTTGGGGATTTTTAGGATTTTGAGAGAGTGAGGAATTGTGAAGAAAAGAGGGAAAAAGGGTTGAAAATAACCCTAACCCCTTTTAAAACTGATCAGGCCACGAATTGGGCCTCCAAAATCTGATTTTTTCAAAATATTTTTTTTTAAAAAAGTCCCAGACCTTGCCTTGAAACTTTTCATATATAAATCATGCTTGCGCGCTCGAAGTCTGCGAATTTTGATTTTCAAAGAAAGCAGCAAGGGGCATGCGAGAATGAGTTCAAGGAAGAATACTTACAATGTTGGGGTGCCTCCCAACAAGCGCTTTGTTTAACGTCGGTGAGGCTCGGCGGTTCATGATGATCATTGATCATCAAAGAAGGATCGGCTATGTTGCGGCTCACTTCTCCGCCAACGCATCGTTCAACCGCTGCCCATTTACCGTTCATTCTTTTGTTCTTTCAAGATCTTGCAAGACTATTGCACCGTACTCTTTGACTTCTTTGATTAAAAACGGACCGGACCACTTTGTTTTGAGTTTTCCCGGAAAAAGCCTCATCCAGGAATTGAACAAGAGAACTTTTTGCTCCGGCCTAAATTCCTTGATCTTTATCTTCTTATCATGAGAAACCTTAACTTTTGCTTTGTACCTCCGGTTTGAATGGTATGCTCCCTCGCGCATTTCTTCCAATTGAACAAGTTGTATTTTTCGCTTTTCACCCGCCAAGGATGGATCGAAATTCAAGAATCGGAGGGCCCATAATGCTTTGTGCTCCATCTCTACCGGGAGGTGACAAGTTTTGCCATACACAACCTGAAACGGGGTTAGTCCAATAGGAGCTTTTTAGGCGGTACGATACGCCCATAAAGCTTCATCTAATTTTTGTGCCCAATCTTTTCTAGAACCCGAAACAGTTTTTTCCAAAATCTTTTTGATTTCTATTAGACACCTCGGCTTGGCCATTTGCTTGAGGGTGATAGGGGTCGTCACTTTATGCTTTACACCAAATTGTTTCAAAGTTTTGTAACAATGCATTACAAAAGTGCAACCCACCATCACTAATGAGCACCCTAGGCACCAAAACGAGAAAAAATGTTTCTTTTCAAAAATTTGATAACGATTTTGGCGTCGGCCTTAGGCGAAGCAATGGCCTCTACCCACTTTGATCGTAATCACAGCTACAAGAATATATTCATTTGAAAGCGAAGATGGAAAAGGACCAACAAAATCAATCCCCCAACAATCAAATACCTCCACTTCCAACATATTGCTCAATGGCATTTCATCTCTTTTCCTATCCCGCTTCTTTGGCATTTGTCACAAGACTTAGCGTGAGCATCGCATCTTTGAATAGCGAATGCCAATAAAATCCGATTGTAGGACTTTGGTGGCGTCCGCATTCCATTATAGTGTCCCCACAAGGGAATTGTGACAATGCCAAAGAATGTTTTGGCCTCTTCATCACTCACACACCTTCTTAACAATCCATCGCTACTCAACCTAAAGATGTAAGGTTCATCCCACACATAATACTTAGTATCGGCTAAAAATTTCCTCTTCTCATTCCAAGTCAAATCTTCCGGCATTAATCCCGCGGCCTTGTAATTTGCCATGTCGGCAAACCACGGTCGCTCTTGGATTGCAAATAACTTCTCATCCGGGAATTCCTCCTTCTTTTCCTTGTTCGTAATTTTACGTTCACTAAGCGAGACAAATGATCCGCTACCAAATTTTCCGAACCTTTTTTATCACGGACCTCTAAATCAAATTCTTGCAAAAGAAGAATCCATCGGATTAGCCTTTGTTTAGAGTCCGGTTTGGTAAGCAGATATTTTATCGCGGAATGATCCGTGAAAACCACAACCTTTGAACCAATTAGGTAAGGACGAAACTTTTCCAATGCATATACAATTGAGCAACTCTTTTCGGTTGTTGCATAATTGATTTGAGCATCGTTCAAAACTTTGCTCGCATAATGTATAGCATGGAAGATTTTGTTCTTCCTTTGGCCTATCACTCCTACCGCATAATCACTAGCGTCACACATTAGTTCGAAATCAAGTTTCCAATTCGGCGCGGTGATTATGGGTGCATTATCAAATTCTCCTTTAATTTTTCAAAAGCTAACAAACAATCATTATCAAACAAGAAAGACTTATCTTTGTTGAGCAAGTTGCTCAAAGGTTTGGCTATTTTGGAGAAGTCCTTGATGAATCTTCGATAGAATCCCGCGTGACCCAAAAAGCTCCGAATGCCTTTGACATTGGTAGGTGGGGGAAGCGTCTCGATAACATCAATTTTTGCTTTGTCAACCTCAATTCCTCTTGAAGATATCTTGTGACCAAGGACAATTCCCTCGGTCACCATAAAGTTGCATTTTTCCCAATTCAAAACCAAATTGGTCTCCACACACCTCTTCAAGACGGTGTCCAAATTTTCCAAACATAAATCAAATGAAGCTCCAAAAACGGAAAAGTCATCCATAAAAACTTCAATTGTTTTTCAATCAAATCGAATATAGCTTGCATGCACCTTTGGAATGTTGTCGGCGCATTGCATAAGCCGAAAGGCATCGCCTATCTGAAAATTCCGGACATGTGAAAGTCGTTTTCTCATGATCTTCCGGATTCACCGACATTTGATTATATCCGAATAACCATCAAGAAACAATAGTATTGTTGTCCCAAGCCTTTCTAACATTTGGTCCATGAGCGGAAGAGGAAAATGATCTTTCTCGTTGCTTTGTTAAGCCTACGGTAATCAATACACATTCTCCACCCGTCACTTTTCTTGTTTGCACTAGCTCATCCTTATCATTAGACCTGACCGTCAAACCTCCTTTCTTAGGAACCACATGAACCGGGCTCACCACGTACTATCCGAAATCGGGTAAATCATACGCTTCAAGCATCTTCACTACTTCTTTGCGAACTACCTCCTTCATCACCGGATTCAATCGTTGAGGTTGGGATACCGGTTTGTACTCATCCTCCATCATAATATTGTGCATACAATAGGCCGGGCTTATGCCTTTCAAATCGGCTAAGACCCAACCAATCACATTTTTGTTCGATTTCAAAACTTCAATTAAGCTTTCCTCCTCATTCTCCGACAATGTATAACTAATGATTACGGGCTTTTTACCTCCCTCCTCAAGAAACACATACTTTAAATGAGACGGTAGCTCTTTCAACTCAAGTTTTGGTCTTCATCTTTTAGATCTTTTTTCAAACTTTCCTCTTCTTCCTCCCAAGGGTGCATTTCCTTTGAAATCTCCATTCCTTCCAAACACTCCTCAATATCTCGACTATCATCATCATCATTCACTTCTTGTGTTGCTTCCTCAATAACGTCAATCTTGAAACAATCTTTCTTATCCATGGGATGCTTCATTGCTTCAAAAAGATTAAAGCAAATCTCTTCATCTTGAACTCTCACCTTCATTAGGCCATCATCTATATCAATCATCATCCGGGCCGTCTTCATGAATGGTCTTCCAAGAATTAAAGGTGCATCCACATCTTCCTCCATGTCTATGACAACAAAGTCAACCGGAAAAAAGAATTTGTCCACTTTTACCAACAAATCTAAAGCTACACCATGCGGGCGAGTAATAGACTTGTCCGCTAATTGCAATGTCATTTTTGTGGACTTTAATTCAATCTCCCCCAATCTCTTCACAATGGATAATGGAATCAAGTTGATACTTGATCCCAAATCAATTAATCCTTTTCCAACATATACATCCCCAATAGTAACGGGCAAAGTTACACGCTCCGGATCACTCTCTTTCTTCGGAATAGTGCGTTGAATTATTGCACTACAACT
Organism: Vicia sativa; assembly: GCA_021764765.1. Taxonomy (NCBI): domain Eukaryota; kingdom Viridiplantae; phylum Streptophyta; class Magnoliopsida; order Fabales; family Fabaceae; genus Vicia; species Vicia sativa. The sequence continues at coordinate 132,316,978 of CM038794.1, forward strand.
CGCATCCACCATTATGGTTTCTTGATCCGTGTATCTCTTCTTTTTCGTCAAGATATCCTTCATGAATTTTGCATATTTGGGCATTTGCTCTAATGCTTCGGTAAATGGAATATTTATTTGCAATTGCTTGAAAATATCCATAAACCTAGCATAGTGCTTTGCATCGTCCTTTTTAGAAGGAAGGTGAGGATATGGTAAGCTTCTCAATGGATACGTTACTTCCTTCTCTTTTCCTTTTTTCATTTTCTTCTTTTTTTCCTCTATTTTCTCCTTTTCAACTACACCATTTTCTTTTTCATTTTCAACTAACACCTCATTTTCAACTAAATCATCCTCCACATCAACATTATCATTCTTTTCAACTACAACCTCCTCATCTTTTTCAACTACCTCTTCCTCCACTATTGCTTTTTCATCCTTCTCCACTACTTTTTTTTCTTTCAAACACTTTCCTTTTCTCATCACAAACTCTACCACTTCTTGTTGTTATGGCTTTGCAATGCTCCTTAGGATTTGTTTGCGTAGTTGGGGAAAATGATGTCGAAGCACTTTGTTCGAAAAGTTGCTTAGCTAGTTGTCCCACTTGTGTCTCCAAATTCTTGATGGACGCCTCCGTGCTCTTTTGATTAGCCATAGAAGCTTGCATAAATTGAGCTAGAGTTTCTTGAATGTTGGAAGATCTCACTTGATTTTGAGGTTGGTTTTGTTGTTGACTTTGATTTTGATTTTGTGTTTGATATGGATTTTGCCTTCCTTGGTTATTGTTATCTTGCCTCCACCCTCCTTGATAACCTTGATTACCCCTTTGTTGGTAACCTTGGTTTTGATTTTGATAAGGGTAACGAGCTCGTTGTTGGTACCCTTGGCCTTGGTTGGCCATATAGTTAGCTTCCTCATTCTCCGGAGGATAAAATCCGGTTTTATGATCTCCTTTGCACAATTCACAACAAGCTATTTGGTGAGCTTTCTTATTTGATGTTCCTTGTAACTCCATGATTTGTTGAGGGAGTTTAGCCATTTGTTTTGTCAATTCTTCAACTTGTTTCGCAAACAATTTGTTTTGCGCCACAAGTGCTTCATGACTCGAACCAATTTCTAAAACTCCCGTTTTCACTTGTACACCTCCTTGATCATGTTGAGTTTGATGATCATTCCTACCCATCTTCTCAATTATTTGGATTGCTTCATATGGTGTTTTTGCCATCAAAGAAACCTCCCGTCGTGGCATCCAACAACAATTTGTGTTGAGGTTGGAGACCATTTCGGAAAATATGAATTTGTGTAAGCTCGTCAAAACCGTGGCTAGGACACTTCCTAAGCATAGACTTGTATCTTTCCCACGCCCGATTCAAAGGCTCGTTTACTCCTTGTGAAAATACCGAAATAGCGGTCTTTGCCTCCATGAAACGTGATTGAGGGAAAAAGCGTTCAAGAAACTTTTCCTCCAAAACATTCCAATTAGTCATTGTCTCTTGCAATTGATCAAGATACCAATCTTTTGCCTTCCCCACTAGAGAATGAGGGAAAAACCTTTGGAAATATTGTTCTTCTTGGTCTTCCGGAGCACCCGCCGCTCCCGCGATCTCGTAAAACTTGGTAAGGTGAGTGTAAGGGTCTTCATGGTCGTGGCCATGAAATGGACTTGCATAGAGAAGTTGAAGCAAGCCCGTTTTCATTTCCGCGACCCTTGCATTTGCTTGTCGGGCAAATTGAGCATTGTGACGAGGGCTATTGACACACGGCCCCCGCGGTGGTTGTGGTGGTGGTGGTGGTTGTGGTTGATACACGGCGCCATTTTGTTGTAGGATTTTTCCGTAAACAAGTATTTTTAATTATCGATTCCACAGGGATTGGTGTATGTTATAGTCTTTCAATAGAAAAGTTTATTTTAAGATATTGTAACCAAAGGGTTTGTTATCTACTCTACTAGAACCATGAGTTTCCAAACAATAACTAAATTAATTCTTTCAAAGAGAGTTATAGTTTGGATTAGAGAGAGTTTGAGATTGTTTTCAAATTAAGAAGGCATGTCAAGATTAGTTTCATTGATCTAGTTTCATACATATTCATTTAATCAAGTGATGAACATAATAGATGATTTCTAGAAATACATATCCTCTCAATCTTGTAGATTTCCCACCAAGATTGTGAATGTTATCATGTTAATCCTTGCATGATTCCTCACTACAACTATTAACATGATAATCATTAAGTTCAATATTTTGTAAACACTAACACACAAGTCTATTCCTAGCATTTTTTTATTAGAGGATGAATATCCTAGGTCACTTTGAAGTATTATTTTCCAAGCAAAACTCAAAGCATAAAGATGAAGAACAAAGATATTCAACTATATTAATCATCAACCATGTTCATACACAAATGGATTAATATAAATACATACTATATAGATCAACTACCTCTAATCTTGACACAAAAAGAGCTTAGCCACTCATTTCCATGGTTGCTTGCTCTCAAGATTGTAGGTAGGAATGATGAAAATCCAAGAATCAAAAAGGAAAAGCTATATTGTTCTTCTACTACTTGCCCTAGATTTTTTACAAAGATGAAAAGATAATGATGGATGTGTGTTTCTTGCTTTCTTTACAAGCCAAAAAGTCAGCTGAAATGATGGGTTGGTGGCTCAAAAGTGAAAGCATGGGTTCTGTCCTTTTTCTGCTTTTTTCGCAGACCGCGCTAAGCCCAGTTAGGCGCGCTGAGCGCGATCATGCTGGCACCGCACTGAGCGCGACCTGTAGCATGCTTCCTTCATCCATAATTATCTTCAAAAAGAATCATCCCTAAAGCTCTTCAAAATTCTTGAATCCAAGCTTGGGAGAATTGGTCAATAAATTCCTACAATTAAGAGTGAAATAAGTTAAAGAATATATATTAAACAAAAACTAAATAAAAAACCTAATTAAACAAAAATACTAGAATAAATAATACTAATTAATTAAAAAGACATTGTTAAGGACCACAAAATAATGTACAAAATAACTACAATTTGGTCCTTAACAAGTGCAATGATGTTTTATTTTACAAGGTTTGATGGAGATTCCTACCTGAACGAAGTTCACTTTCAGAGCTCTAAAACTGTACTTGGATAGCATGATTCAGGAAGCTTCAAGGCACTATTCTTGTTCTGTTAGCTTCAGTGAGGTTCAAGGAAGAAGAATGAATGATTAATTTCAAACTGGAAGTGGTCTAAGAGTGAAAACGAAACCTCGAAAATATGAGGTTTGGTGTGAGTTTAACAACGATTTTATGGCTCTCAAAGCTCGAGGAAATGAGTGGAATAGGTCCCTCTATTTATAGGAAAGTGAATGGTGATGAGAATTGAGAGAATTAGTGAGTTTTTGAGTGATTTCGTGCAAGTAGTGTGCACGAGTGAAGTCTGACTCGTTTTGTGTCAAAATACGATCAAAACTTGTGTTTCAAGGTGCTAATCACTTCTGAAAGGTTTCTAAACATGATTAGAAGCAAAAACACACAAGAATTATGTGTTTAGAGGTCAAAACAATCCATTCTAAATCTGACTTTGAGGAAAACTTCAGTTTCAAGGCACCTATTTTGCAACCATGGTTCTCATCACTCAAGGACCTTTATGGTAAACTCTTGGACTCTTTAGAAAGATGAGATTAGAAGCTTTGCAATGCACTTGGAAAGTTAGCATTTGGCATCATGAGCAAAAAGTTATAGCCTCTTGAAATCATCAAAAACAAACTGATTCTTTCACACTTATAAAAATTTCTAAGTTTGCCAAAAAATGACCTATAATGTTTTCAATCCAAACATGGCCTTCCATTCAAAATTTGCTCTAGATTTTCAAGGATGAAATGAAGTAGATCTCTCAAAGAACATTTGGCAAAAAGAATCACTAAAAAATTTCAAAAATTGAGAAAGTTATGATCTTGTGAATTTGATGAAAATTTGTGAAATGACCTATAATCTTTTGACTTCTTCAAGCAACTTTCAAACACTTTCAATCTTCAAGGCTTATATGGAGATAAAGTTCACATCTTCAAGATTGTTGTGCAAAAATAATGACCTCAAAATGATAAATGATGATCAAGATATGTTCATTTGAAGTTGATTGACCAAAAGTTGAGGAATTCATCAAGGACTTGTGTTCGTTTGACCTCATAGGAAAATGAGCTCAAGGAGACAAGGGATGGCCAAGATATGATCCTTTGAAGTCATACAAGGTAGATGAAGCATGAATCTAGAGAGTGGGCAATCATAGACCTCCAAAACAATATTATCATCACTTAAACTTCTTGGATCCAAAGATATTCAATTGGAAGTCCTCTTAATAATCAAATGGCTTTGAATTCATCCACAAACTTCTCATAGACATCAAGATATGGTCCTCAAAAGTCCAAAACCCTAGTTTCAAGAGAGATGGCCATGGGATGGAGAATTTTTTGAATTTGATGATCTCTTTCAAGCATGAAGCATATATTCAAGATAAGAGAGCATGGTTGATGATAAGAGAAGTATTCAAGGAGAGACAATACTTTTAAAATCTTGAGAATTGATGAGAGAAGGCATAAAGATACACTCATGGACCTATCAGCTCTTTGAGGATCTTGTGCACCACTCACCTGCAACATTTAGAGAGAAAAGTATAAACATCATGGTTAGTCAAATATCAATCATCACACACAAGCAATAATCACTTCCACAAGGTGCTTGGTGCTCTCCCAAAGGGCAAACCCTACAAATAAGAGAGTGAGAGAACCAATTTGTGATCTTTGTGCAATGCAGTTGTATGAAATATGAGAGAATCTTAGGGGCAAAAATTGGGGTACAACATATGTTATGGTTCATCTATTGACTCATTTGGCAAATGAAGCAAAACTCGAAGGTCCAGTTCAATATAGATGGATGTATCATATTGAAAGGTTTGTTAACAAAATATTTTGATGCCTAAATTTTAAATATTTTATTTTCAATATATATAATTATGTATTTACTTGAAGATTTTTACGAGTACTTAAAAATTATGTGCGTAACAACGCACGTCCAGAGGGTTCCATAGCAGATGGGTATTTGGCTGAAGAATGTATGATATTTTGTGTCAGATATATAGTTGATATGGACTCTAGACTAAATCAACCTGATAGATATATGGATTGCACAAATGACAATTACACAAGTTTATCAGTTTTTTAAAAAAATGGTTGACCTATAGGAGGAGGCACTTGGGAAAATATGACTCTTTCTGAAATTCACCAAGCTCATTTTTACATATTACAAAATTGTGAAGAAGTTAGACCATGGATCGAGTAAGTATGTTTACTCTAACTTTATTTTAATTTAAAAATTATAACTAACCATATTAATATCTAACAAATTTATATTTTTAATAATATGAAGGAGCACATGACAAAGATAAGAAGTGAAAGTAATGTAAATGTTGAAAAGAGACATATGGAGCAGTTTCACATGTGGTTTGAAAATGAAGTAAGATTTGTCAATAATAAAAGTTGATGACACTAATTTAGGTTTGCTAATTGTTTTTATAAATTGATTTTTTATTTCAACGAATTATTATGTAGGTCATTAGATTAAAGAAATTACAAGATAGAAGAATCAATGACCAACTTGTTGCACTATCAAGAGGGCCAGATTCTCGGGTACTCATTCACAATGGATACATCCTTAATAGCGGTGTGGTAGTAAAAGGAGACGAGCTAGCCGGACATGTTGACTACAATGGAATGATTAAAAAATCATTGAAATAAGGTATTTGGATAATAACTTTGTGATATTATTAAAATATGATTGGTATGAGGCTCCTTCTCAAGTTCGAAATCAAGGTAGAGGATATAAAAAAGACGACTATGGATTTATTAGTCTTGATATTACAAAGGTATTTTACAAAAATGGTCCATTTGTCTTAGGTTCTTAAGCTGGATTAGTTAATTATATCAAACATAATGACAATGAAAATTGGCATACTGTGGTAAAAGTAAAACCAAGAAATGTTTATGATTTTCTATATGACGAAGATGCGTCAGAGCCATATCAATTAAACGAGTTCAACAATGACAATGCACAGTCATTAGAAGCATCATTAATGGATCAAAGAGATATTTTAAATAGAAATGATATTGATGGAACAAGCTATGAACATACTGTAATCGAAGAAGAAGTGCTCAGAGTATCAAACGATGCAAGTGTCTATGATACTGATGATTACAAATATGAATCTTCTATAAATGATGATGACTGTTCGGAGAATGAAGACAGTGACTCAGATTATGAATAATTTGTTTATGTATTATTTATTTTATAAATATATTTGATAAATTACTATTTCGCGTCTATTTAAAATAAATTTAGTCTTTCAATTATAAATTTGCACAACTACTAAATTTAGAGCTTTATAATAATAATAATAATAATAATAATAATAATAATAATAATAATAATAATAATAATAATAATAATAATAATAATAATAATTATTATTATTATTATTATTATTATTATTATTATTATTATTATTATGTGTGTGTGTGTGTGTGTGTATTATTATTATCAATATTCTCATTTAGTTTAATTTAAATCATGTGTTTAATTTATATGCATATTTAACATAATTTTCTTACTTATGAAACATTTATTTATATTGAAATTGATTCTTATAATATATATGTATAATATTTAACTTTAATCTCTAAAATGTAGTGGGATAAATCATTAAAGTAAATAGTACACCATGTTAATTAAAGAGAATAAAATTAGAATCAAATAATAGAAACCAATAGCAAATTTAACGTGTATATATTTCTAAGGGTTTGGACTCTTTCAATCTAATTTATTGATCAAAAGCGGTACATATTGAAGAATGTTGACAAAAATATTTATAATTAAAATAATTTGATAGCAAAATTTATAACTATCATTGATTTTTTTTTGAAAATATATTTATATTAGTAAAATATATTAATTAAATAAAAAACTATGATTTTTAAACAACAACTATAATTTTTTCATAATACAGAATCAAAATATACCGAGAATAAAAATATACCGAGAATAGCTTTGTTTGTCAGGTCGTTTTACTGCCTCCATTGAATGGGAGAAACAAATTCATCAAAAGGAATTATGTTTGAAAATTGTGTCTGATTTATTGTCTGGAAGCTATTTGTTTAAATACCACAATAGCCTAGCTGGGTTAATTTTCATCATCTCATGTTTCTTGCTATTAGAAATATCATATCATAACATTCTATTTGCAGAGGATCTGCTAGACCTCTGTGTGATAGGTTCTCTGTTAACCAACAAATCCATAAGGTTTGTGGCTCTGAAGGACATGCTGGCAAGAATTTGGCAACCGGGGCAAACTATGAATATCACATGATTGGAAGACAATAAGTTCCTATTCCAATTTTATCATGCTTGGGATATGGAACGTCTCATTCAAGGAGGACCATGGCTATTTGACAACTTCATGCTGGCGACCGAAAACTGAGTGTAGGAGAGGATCCACTATTAGTGCCTTTGAATATTGTTGACATTTGGGTCCATGTGTACCATCTTCCTTTTCGCTTCATGAATGAGGAGGTGGGCATTTTGATTGGTAATTATATCGGGCAGTTCGTGAAGTATGATGAACAAAACAATTATGCTTTGTGGAGGAAGTTTATGTGTATTAGAGTGGTTGTCAATATTCAGTTGCCACTCAAGCAAAGCTTGAGTTTCGACAGGATGGTTGGGGCAAAAATACAAGTCGTGTTTAAGCTGGGAACTTTTTGTTTTTTGTGTGGTATTATAGGGCATTCGGAAAAATTTTGCCCTCTCAAATTCAACTCTGTTTCAAGTCCATATCACAAGGGCTGGGGGAATTTCATAAGGGTAGAGTCGGGAGCGTTCAAAGCTTTCGGCACTGAGAACAAGTGGATTCGGAATGGGCGGTATAACTGCAATGAAGGAGGTGCAAATGGAGATGGCAGTCGAAATCTTAACTCAGGCAGCCCCAATGCTGAATATGGATTGGTCGGAAATAATTTGAATTCAATTCCAGGTATTAACAGTGTTGTTGAAGAGTAACATATAATTTACGACAAAGTTATGGTGGACAGGGATGTTAAGACAAAGAAACTGGTTTTCTTCAAGGTTGTTGAGGACAAAGTGGCTCAAATGAAAACGTGGGTCCAATTTAACCCAGTAGCTACCATTCAAACTGAACCAGATAGCTCGGCGGAGTTGCAAGCGAGTAAAATCAACCTGAATGATGAACTAGAACTGGTTGCATCACTTACAAACAAGGTGGTAGTGAGTTCAAGAAACCCATCTGTGCTGAATGAGGGTAAACTTCAATCTCCATCTCAAAGTCGCATTCAGTCGAGTTGCCAAAATTTAACAGCGAAGTCAGTTGGACTGTTGAACTCGGGAAACTTTTCATTATCGACGAGCATTTTTAATAAGTTTCAGGGAAATTCTCCAATTGGGCTTACAGAACAACTTCTGCTCAAAGCTGGGGGTGAATCCAAGTTTTCACAAGAGTTAGCTATGACAACTGCTATCCATAAGGAAAGCAGTTATACCATGGAAGGAAGGGTCGAGAAAGGATCTATGCAAGCTGATGAACGTTACAGAGTAATGCAGAAGGATCAAATCGAGGTTGCACCTGTGATTAGCAATGCTTTAATCCGAGAGGGTTGCTCCGCGGGCATTCCCGAAAGAGCTGTGGCAAATGTGATTTTGCAGCCATCGAAACAATTATTTGTCTCCCAAGATTACACTAATGGGGACAACCTGATGCTAGGTAAGATCAATGGAATGTCAAAAGCTATTACACACACTGGTATGGAAATAAATACTAGTACCAGAAATTCCCTTAAGGCTCAAGAGCGGCGTAAATCAATCCTGAAAAGTACCAGAATTATTGAGAAGGATGTGAAATTGGAAAAAAAAAAAGCTACAAGTGAAGAAAGAGTAAAGGTGAAAATTCGAAGCCTCCAGTGAAACGAAATGTTGTTGCTACTGCTATGATTACTGAAACGGATCTTGTCTCTAACTGTTGGGAATGACATAGGCCAGCAGTATAATCCAAATCCTGTTGTCAATATTGTATTAGCAGAGCCTGAGATTCAGGCCTGCCAGGAAAAATGAAAATAATTAGTTGGAACTGCCGGGGCTTGGGTAATCTGTGTAGTTCCGAATCTTAAATACCTCATTTGTCGCCATAAAGCGGATGTAATATTTCTATTTGAAACAATAAGTATGTCCAATAAAGTTTAAGCTTTGTGTTGTTCGTTGGGTTTCGATTGTTGCTTTTCTATTAATCGCGAGGGTATGCGGGGTGGTTTAGCAGTTTTGTGGAATCAGTCCGGTAACTGCTCTATTCAACAATATTCAATTAATCATATTGATATTCTAGTACAAGATTCTCGTGCAGGAAATTAGAGACTTACGGGGTTCTATGGTTTTCCAGAAATTTCTCGCCGTAGAGATTCCTGGAATTTTATTAGAAATCTGCAAACTCCAATTTACCTTGGTGTATGATAGGTGTTTTAACGATATTATTTCCTCGGTGGAAAAACGAGGGAGCGTAGAGAGACAAAGTTGGTTGACTAACGACTTCCGTCAAGCAGTGTAAGATGCGGGCTTGACTGATGTCGATATAGAAGGACACATGTTTACCTGGTTCCGTAGCCTGGGCACTAATAGAGCAGTAGAAGAAAGACTTGATAGAGCCATGAAAAATAGTGACTGGATGTCTCTGTTCCCGGAAGCGAAGCTTAAGTGTCTTACGACAACTTCATCCGATCATTATCCGATTCTATTAAACAATGAGTCCGACTATATCCCGATACCGAGAAATAATCGTTTCAAGTTTGAAAATGTGTGGTTACTTGAGGCTGGTTTTAAAGATCATGTTCATGATTTCTGGGCAAACAATAATTTTTTCCAACTCACATAAAAGTTGGAATCCTGTGCAGAAAATTTACTACAGTGGAGGAAGCATCACTGGAATACAAACAACAAGGAAATTGATAAACTTAGCAAGAAGTTAGAATTAATGCGCAAGAATGTTAGTGCTGGAAGTGTTCAGCAACTCAATGATATTAATAAGAAACTTAATCATTTGCTTGTGAAGGATGAGATGTATTGGAAACAGCGAGCGAAAACTCATTGGTATAAAGACGGCGATCTTAATACTCGTTTTTTTCACGCGTCAGCTTCAGTAAGAAAGAAGATAAACACTGTCAAATCTCTTGTTGCCGAAAACAGGGAAGTTATAAACTCTACAGAAGGAATGTGCAAAGTTGCATACGATTATTTCGTAGAGTTATTTCAAAAGAAACAAAGTCCACGCGATCAAGTAATTCAAAGGCTGCACTCTTCCATTTCAGAAGAGGACAATATTATGTTGACAATACCCTTTTCTATTGATGAATTTAGAGAGGCAATTTTTTCAATGAAATCTGACAAAAGTCCAGGCCCAAATGGTTTTAATCCAGGTTTTTATCATCATTTTTGGACTTCTTGTGGAATGGAGGTTTTTCAAGCTAGTTGCATATGGCTCGAGAGTGGTAGTTTTCCCGAGAGTCTTAATAAGACTAATATTACTCTTATTCCGAAAGGGGACTCTCAAACTAATATGAACTATTGGAGACCGATATCGTTGTGTAATGTTTTATATAAAGTTATAGCAAAAATGCTAGCAAACTGTTTGAAGAAAACTCTGGATAAGTGCATATATGACAACCAGTCAGTGTTTGTCCCAGGAAGATCTATTCTGGATAATACAATGGTAGTTATTGAATTTTTTCATTACATTAGGACCAAAACAAAAGGGAGAATTTGTGATATAGCTCTTAAACTTGACATTAGTAAAGCTTATGATATAATTGATTAGGAATACTTGAACGATGTGATGTTCAAAATGGGATTTTGTGAGAAGTGAATTGGTTGGATCATGCTTTGTGTGGAATCTATTGACTATGATATGGCGTTGAATGGTAAAATGGTTGGTCCGATTATTCGTGGTCATGGGTTGTTGTACGTATATTTCGTAAACAAGTATTTTTAATTATCGTTTCCACAGGGATTGATGTGATATTGTCGTCGTTCAATAGTTAAAGTGTATTTTATGATTTGGTAACACAAGGGTTTTGTTTTCTAACTACAAGTATCATAAATTTCAATCAAACAAATTTAGTATCTGTTATACCCCAAAATTTTCCCTCCTATCTCTCAAGGACATTTCACATATCCATGCTCAAGGATTTCACAAGGATTGACCAGACAAATCATCTCCTAAGCAATCAACCCAAACTAGGGTTTGGCCATCCTCAAACCAAGGTGGGCCTCCAACATTTCAAGTAGTCATCATGCCTCATTATATGCTTCAAAGAATCTCCATGTCAAGTTTCAAGCCTTACAAGTCAAGTTTCCTCAGACAATTGCTCAGATGGTTGAAAATCAGTTGTATTTGACAAAAAGTCAACTATGGTCAACATACTGTCAAAACTTCATAATTTTTTGTCAACACCAATATTTTGAGGTAATATTCATCATTTGATCAAGGGTTGAGCAAGATACACCTTGCACAAGTTGAGCATTTTTGAGGAGGTGCACAAAGAGAAATACTTGACAAAACCAAAATTTTTGCAAATGGGCCTAACTTTTCTTGATTCACACATGTTCCTTAGCTGAATTGGAACCTCCAACCCCAAGGCCACAAATTTATCTTTTATTTTTTATTTATTTTGGATTTTTAATCATTTAAAACCAATTTAATTAAAATAAAAGATAGAAAATAAAAAATTAATTGCAGGATGGATTTTCTCTCATCCTTGAGGTCCAAGCAAGCCATTTAATTTGATTATTTCGAAATAATCATGATTGGTAATGAGATTTGATTGAAATTGGCCAAAAAAGGAAATATTTGGTTTGATTCCAAATCAAATAATTTCTCATTGATTGATTTGATTTTTTCTCACAATTCTTGACCTAATTCACTCTATTATAAATACATGATGCATCCACAAGCACAAAAGAAAAAAATTCTGGCCTCAAGAACCCTATGCTAAGCTTCATAAAAACGTGCATTACAAGCTACTAGCATCCAGGTTTCCAGCCCAATTCAAAGCATTCTAAGGATTCTAACACATTCCTGGAGGTCCTGTGAATCGATCCAGATACTCACAAGCCAGCCAAACGTCCAGAATCAAGAAATCACGATTTCGGTTTGCACATTCTAACTCAAAATTGATTTCTGATTTTCATGCATATTTAACATGTTTTGATTGTTTGTTTGTGTTTAGAATGAAGTTTCGAAGCTTTCTGCATAAGTTAATTGAAGTTTAGACACAGGAATCACAACTTGCCATTGTTAGGGTTCATAAGCTCCAATTGGGGTTTTCTGAAATAGGAAAAATTGGACGAAACCAATGATTCCAGCATGTTCAGGGGATCAAACCGAGTTGATCCATGTCCCCATAGCAAATTTATGTTGCATATTTTTGGATTTTGATTTTTACAGGTGTTATAGCTACGAGCAGTAACCGTAGCTAAATATTCAAAAATTTGAAAGAAGAAGATGACTCCTACGCGTGTTTTCTGATTCAATGTTTCCTAGAAATCCATTCCCTTTGTATTCTTTTTGTGTCATATTGCTAACAGATGGTCGACTCAGCTCAGATGGCAAGGCAGCGCGTGTTTGTTTGAAAGGACATGGGTTCGAACCTTGTCCTTTTTACTTAACATTTTTTCTGAAATTTCAGGTTTCCAAAAGACATCCCCAGAAGCTCCAGCTTCTGACCTCCATTGCAGCACGCTACGCCCCAGAAGCTCCAGCTTCTGGGCGTATCTTCCCCAGAAAGCCCCAAAAGTGCATACTTCTGGGCGTCTCCAGGCCAAAAGCCCCAGAAATTCCAAGATTCTGGGCACCTCCAGCGCAAGAACCCCCAGAAGTGCTTACTTCCTGGCACGGTCTGCAAGAGGCTCCCCAGAAGCCCTAGTTTCTGGGAGAGTTTCATCCAGAATCACTATGACCCTCCTCTCTAACATTATTTCTTTTTTCATATTTTCCATTTAATTTATTCCTTTTTAACTAATTTTCTGATGCATTAAAAATCACTAAAAAAAAATATTTCCTTTTTGCATTTAGGTCAGAAAAATACTTATTAAATTTTTTATATAAAAATTAATATTTTTGCATGCATATTTTAATTAATTGTTAATTAACCATAAAATTGACTTTTAATTATTTTTCTTTACTAAAACCAATCCAGAAAATTCCCAAAAAATTGTTTTATCATCTAATTAGGATTACTAACCTACAGACTTTTTCCTAACTCAAAAATCCTTTTTACTAACACATTTTCTCTTATGCGAAATTCTTTTCTTTTCCGATTATTATGTATCTGCTTCCAGGTTGTAATAGTTAGGATTAATTTTCTCGCATTTCTTTTTTCCAATATTATGTAACTGCTCATGGGATGTAATAGCTTAATTAGGGTTTACTTTCCGCACTCCTATATTATGTAACTGCCCCAAAGCCATGTAATAGCGTAGGATTTACTTTCCGCACTTTACTTTCTGCAATTTACTTTCCGCACCCATATAAACTGCTAGTAACTAGGCGTGTATGGCAAGATAAAAATGAACATAGATCACTTCTAATTTCAAGATAATATATCGGAATTCAACACACTCTTTTCACACACGCACCCCCTAGAGTATTCTCTCTCGTTGCCTTACGAAACAAATGGTCAAGTCCCTCGAACGTAGAGGTATCCTAGCATTGTTGCCTACAAACATATCATCATAGTCCTTTCGAATCAAAGATCATAGTCCCTCGATGACCCTTGATGTTTCCTACGAATATATGATCTTGTCCCTCGATTGTTGCCTACGAAAAGTGATGATCGTCCCTTCGAATGTGCTAGGATACTCCTACAAGTTGCCTTCTATGACCATCTGAAGTCCCTTCGAATGTCCCTTTTACATCCAACAAAGAGGGTTACCTACCAACTAATGGTATGGATAACACTATTCTAAAGGAAAGTAAAATAACACGGAAACGACCGTTCTGAGTAGGTAATAAGACTTTTAGTTGCTTGCTCCATCAAAATATCATTTTCACACCTCACACTTTTACAAAGTTAAAACACTTTTTCAAAACGAAACATTTCCGAACACTTCGTATACATTCCAGCGTGAATCATTACGAAGTCAAAGCGAAATGTCTTTTCGAAAACATTTTCAAATACACACACAGAAAGCAAATTTTAAAGACAAGCTAAAGCAACTAAGAGCCCGTAGATAACTACGGATGGAAAGGGTGCTAATACCTTCCCTTTTCATAACCTTCTCCCTTACTCAGAATCTAACGAAGGTATTTTTCAGTTCTTTTCACCTTCCCTTAATTGGATAAAAGAAAAGTCGGTGGCGACTCTTGCTATCCGCAACATTTGCGATCAAAAGCAAAACAATCCAAAGTCAGTTCTCCCACTGTATTACAGTATCCTTTTCAAAAGAGAGATGTTTGGATTAAAGAGAGTTTTGAGTGGTTTTCAATTGATAAAAGCATGTCAAGATTAGTTTTATTAACCTACTTTCATATAAATTCAATTAATCAAGCGGATGAACTAGTTGATGATCGATATAATTACGTATCCTCTCAATATTGTTGATTTCCAACCAAGATTGTGAGTTTTATCATGTAAATATTTAGATGGTTTCTCACTCTAACTATTGACATGATAATCTTAAAGTTCAATACAAGTAAACACTAGCTCACAAATCTATCTCTAGCATTTGTTCATTAGTGGAAGAATATCTTAGGTCAACTTTAAAACATATTTGTCAATCATGATTCAAAGCATAAAAAGATAGTAAAACAAAGATATTCAACATATATATATATATATATATATATATATATATATATATATATCATCAACCAAGTTCATAGACATTAAGATAAAAAGAAATACATAAAATTTAGATTAACTACCTCTAATCTTGACACAAAGAGGAGGTTTAGCTATCCATTTCCATGGTAGCTTGATGATCAAGAAATCTCCAAAGCTTTATGAACATCAACCTTGAATGATCAAAGATTTAGGTGATCAAGCTTTGATTTTTGTAACAATGGAAGAAAATGGGTTTTTTTTAGGGTTTTTCTCTCAAACTTGCCATGGAAGATTGTTAGAATGAAAGAGTATGGTATAAAATATCTTTAAAGTAGCTTAAAAGCATGGGCTAAACACTCTCACTAGTAATCATGCACATTCGGAATAATTCATGCATTCATCAAAGTAAGTTACATGTACAAAATGGAAACAAAGATCACTAAGAACTTCAAGGGTTGTAATTTGGCTTGGGTTAAAAACAAGGGATATATATACAAAGCCATTGAAGCAAAATGGGATAAAGACAATGAAGAGCATTTCATATTCACAAAATCCATTCACTTCCTCCTTATTTATCACAACCACTTCTTTCTATATCTCACACAATGATCCTCCTTTTCTTTTCTTTTTCAAGTTCTTTTCATATACATTTTTTTTATTCAATCTCTTTTTTTTTCTTTTTCTAGGATCATTGTATCATCAATTCATGGTTTATTTTTTATCAACCTCCCTAACTTTCAATTCATCAATCCTTTTTATTTAAGAATATGTTATTCAAAGGGCTAATCAAACAATTGGAGTGGTGTTTACAAACAAGAAAATTTTTATAGAATGAATTATCATTGAATTTTCATAGATTATCAACAACTATTAAGTGTCCTACTTAACAATTTGTTGATCTTGATAAATTCATTCTAAAAATTCAATTTTTAAGCTCAAAAGGGATTCACTCACTCACGGTTAATTGAGGCCCTTTTGGAATTGATGGTTTTTCTCGTAGTACACAAAAAATTGCCTTGATCACTTCTATGTTTCCATAATTGCAATAAATAAATTAAGATTAAGCATGAATTAAATGAGTTAACACAACTACTAACACTCTCAAATTTTGTACAAAGTGGAAGCTTCTCACATATATGGTTTATGTCCTAATGATTCAAACATGAACAAATATTTACACAAAATGCATAACTTAGGTAATTTGCATAAAGTACTATTGTCACTATAGTGTTAACATTCTACAAAGCGGTAAAATACTACCTTGGTTGCGCAAGGCAATTGAGAAATTTAACATCACCACCCAAATTAAACATTATGCCCCAAAACTCATTCTTGCTCCTTGAGCACATACGTCCACTATTTTTCCAAGACAAACAATTCACATTTTTATGTACAAACAATAATTAAAATATAATGTACTAATTTAAATTACTAATAATAAAAATAAAAATAAAAATAAAAACTTAATTAAACATAATTAAACAATATTGTTTTGGTGTAAAACACCAGAAAAAGGGAACCAATCCCAAAATACAATCAAAATAAGTTCAAAAGATAACAAACTAAATTGACAATAAAACTGGAAAAAAAATTAAAAATTCTTTACTTTGAAGCTTAGTTCTCCATATCATCATCACCAACATCATCATCAACATTCGCATCAACATCCGTAGGTGCTGCCCCCTTCGAAAAGAAAGGCCGCCTGCCCACAGGCCAAGCACAATATGCATCATATTTCGCACAGGTCGGAAAAGTGAAATTCTCCTGAGGAGCAACTTGATTCTGATAAACAAGAGCCATGGTGTCATGAAGGAAGCCACCGGACCTCTGATGCGCTTCTAACATGTCCCAGGTGTAGTTGCAAGTTTCACGCATCCGAGGATCCTAATTTCCATAATCGAGACCCTCGGGTGCCTCAGGTTCAGGTTCAAGTTGAGTACCTAAGGACTCACCCGTACGGACACCCTTCTTTTTAAGACCTAGCTTACCCAAGCAATAGCGGTTTACATAGTCATCATCAATAATTCCCTTAACTTTCTCACTAATTTCATTCGACATCGATATACCTTTATCAAGACACATTTTAGTGATTAAGCAAGGAAATATGATAGGGTGTCTAGCATTTACCTCCTTTGTTTTAAGTCCTTCAACAAAATTCCTCATCTCCCTTGAAATCACGGAAGCAACATTTATGGCCTTTTGCTCCATGATACACTTAACCAACACCGCCACATCAATTGGAATTGTGGATAGATGCATCTTTGGTTTTATGTTGTTCAGAATTAGGAGATGAATAATTTGTGCCTCTGAAGTCATGTCTTCTCGGAGGTACCTTAAGGGATGGTCGGTTGCATTTCTCTCCACACTTCGTCCCGGCAACAAGATTGCTCTCGCAATAACATCGTGATCTCTTTCACTTTTGAGCTCATTGTTATAGTCATCTACATTGCCCTGTGTATAGAGGTATGGAGAACCCAAAAAATCATTAATAGCATTAATAGAAAAAAATAAAGCTTTTCCACGCACGGTGGTCCGGTAATAGAATTTCTCTCCCTCAGTTGGAAGAGCGTTTGCATAAAATTCTCGGACCAGATCATAGCTCACGCAGTTAATTGGATCAATTAGAACATCCCACTTTTTTTTCTGGCACAAAAGACCTCCCAATCAACAGGTTGTATCGAGCCTCAGCGTCGGCACTCACAAACCTCGTATCGTCAAAGTCTCGTGGTGGGTTAGAACTACCACCTACGGTTTCCACAGATTGTCGAAGACGTCCGCATCTGTTGTTTCCCATCTGCAAAAAAAGAAAAAGAGCCGACAAAACAATGCAGCAGACAAACCAAAACATTAGAAATTTTTAACATTCAAAGAACAAAACAAAAATGCATGGCGGGCACAGGCACTTTGGCGGAAAGCGATCTCGTCGGACGGCTGCAATTCTGTAGATTACAGAGAATTTTGTTTTCTACAGATTTCTTTGGTGTGATGCCATAATACTCAGCCACGAAATTAAACAAACATGATGATGATGTTGGCCTAGCATATCCTAACCACCTAATTTACTAAACTACACAACCTAAATCTATCAACAAAAACAACTTAATCAAACAACAAAAGGGGAAGAAACGTACTTTTGAAAGCTAGAGAATGGATGAAATTCACAAAATTGTTCAAATATTTTGAAATTGGAAGAGAAAGATGGTTGTTGGCTGCTAGGGTTTTGAGACAGGAGGAATGATAGATTGAAATTTGGGAGAAAACTGGGTTTGGTTCGTGGGCCACCCAAGTTAACAAAAAAAAAACCCAAAACGCGCAGTAGAGAAGTTCTGCTCGTGCACTTTCGTCGGGCGAAGAAAGTCTGTGGTCGAGCGAAGCTAGGCAGACACAACCCCCAAATTTTATTCAAAATGTTGTTTTCTCACATATTCTCAAACTTTCTTAAATAAATAAAAATTACTAGAAGCATGAAAAACATACAATGTTGGGGTGCCTCCCAACAAGCGCTTTGTTTGACGGCGTTTCGAGCTCGACGGTTCAAGATGATCATGGATCATCAAAGTATAGTGCAGCAATCTCTTGGCTTTCTCGCCGCCAACATACCTTTTTAACCTTTGTCCATTTACTGTCCACTCATTCTTACTTCTAGGGTCTTGTAACACAACAGCTCCATAATCTTTAACGTCCTTGACTATAAAAGGGCCGGACCATTTCGTCTTTAGTTTTCTCGGAAAAAGCCGCATCCGAGAATTGAAGAAAAGAACACTTTTCCCCGGCTGAAAGTCTTTGTTTTTGAGCTTCTTTTCATGAAACACTTTAACCTTTCCTTTGTATATTTATTTTGAGTGGTAACCTCCATCTCTCAATTCTTCCAACTCCACGAGTTGATCTTTCCTCTTGTCACCGGCCAGAGAAGAATTGAAATTCAAGAATTTAAGAGCTCAAAGAGCTCTATGTTCCATCTCTACTGGAAGATGACAAGTCTTCCCATACACAACCTGAAAGGGGGTTAGTCCAATCGGAGTCTTATGGGCGGTTCGATACGCCCATAAAGCTTAGTCAAGTTTTAATGACTAATCCTTTCTAGAATTAGTGACAGTTGTTTTAAGAATTTTTTTAATCTCCCTATTCGATACCTCTGCTTGACCATTGGCTTGTGGATGGTAAGGGGTTGTCACCTTATGCTTTACATCATATTGATTCAAAATTTTCTATAATAGAGTATTGCAAAAATGAGATCCTCCACCACTTACCAACACCATTGACACACCAAACCATGAAAAGATGTTTTCTTCAAAAATTTAATCACGGTCTTGGCATCGGCCTTAGGTGAAGCAATTTCCTCCACCCACTTTGATACATAATCGACAGCCACTAAGATGTACTCGTTGGAGAAAGACGAGGGGAATAGGCCAACAAAATCGATACTCCAACAATCAAAAACTTCAACTTCCAACATATTTGTGAGAGGCATCTCACCTCTCTTTCCAATTCCGCCACTCCTTTGGCACTTGTCATAACTTTTGGCATGTTCATAAGCATCTTTAAACAATGAAGGCCAATAAAATCCCGATTGAAGGAATTTAGTGGTCGTTCGCAATCCGCTATAATGTCCCTCATAAGGGGAGTTATGACAATGCCAAAGTATGTCCTTATAGTCTTTGATGGACACACATCTCCTCAATAAACTATCACTACTCAACCTAAATAAATAAGGTTCATCCCACACATAGTACTTGGCATTGGCTAAGAATTTTCTTTTCTCATTCCAAGATAGATCCTCCAGAATCAATCCCGAGGCCTTGTAATTGGCCATGTCGGCAAACCACGGCCTCTCTTGGATAGCATACAGTTTTTCATCCGGGAACTCCTCTCTAACCTCTTTTTCTTTGTTTGTGATTTCCACATTCACCAAGCGGGATAAATGATCCCCCACCAAGTTTTTTGAACCTTTTTTGTCTCGGATTTCCAAATCAAATTCTTGCAACAAAAGAATCCATCGGATTAATCGTTGTTTAGAGTCCGGCTTGGTGAGCAAATATTTAATAGCCGAATGGTCCGTGAAAATCACAACTTTGGAGCCGATAAGATAAGAACGAAATTTTTCTAACGCATACACTATAGCAAGCAACTCTTTTTCAGTTGTTGCATAGTTTATTTGAGCATCATTTAAAACTTTGCTCGCATAGTGTATTTTGCATGGAAAATTTTATTCTTTCTTTGACCGAGTACGGCTCCCACCGCATAATCACTCGCATCGCACATTAATTCAAAATCTAATTTCCAATTTGGTGCGGTGATTATCGGTGCATTAATCAAATTTTCTTTTAACTTTTCAAAGGCAATTAAACAATCTTTATCAAAAATAAATGACTTATCTTTGTTGAGAAGATTTCTCAATGGCTTTGCTATTTTGGAGAAATCTTTGATAAATCTTCGGTAAAACCCCGCATGGCTAAGAAAACTCTGAATCCCTTTGACATTTGTTGGTGGAGGAAGCGTTTATATCACATCGATCTTGGCTTTGTCAACCTCGATCCCCTTTGAAAAATTTTATGCCCGAGAACAATGCCTTCGGTCACCATAAAGTTGCACTTCTCCCAATTCAACACCAGGTTAGTATCAACACACCTCTTCAAGACGGTGTCCAAGTTCTTCAAGCAAAAATCGAACGATGCTCCAAAAACGGAGAAATCATCTATGAATACCTCAATAGTCTTTTCAATCAAGTCGGAAAAGATAGCTTGCATGCATCATTGAAAAGTTGTTGGCGCATTACATAAGCCAAAAGGCATACGTCTATACGCAAAAATCCCAAACAGACAAGTGAAAGCCGTCTTTTCATGGTCTTCCAGATTTACCGAAATTTGGTTGTAACCCGAATATCCATCTAAGAAACAATAAAATTGTTACCTCGAAAGTCTCTCCAACATTTGATCCATAAAAGGAAGAGGAAAGTGATATTTTCTAGTGGCTTTGTTTAGCCTTCTATAATCGATACACATCCTCCAACCCGTTAATTTTTGTGTCGGAACCAATTCATTCTTTTCATTTGAAATAACTATCAAACCTCCCTTTTTGGGGACCACATGAACCAGACGTGCTATCCGAGATCGGATAAATCATGTCGGCTTCTAACAACTTAACAACTTCTTTTCTCACAACTTCTTTCATAACCGGATTCAAGCGCCGTTGAGGTTTGGCCACCGGTTTGAATTCTTCTTCCAACATGATGTTATTCATACAATAAGCGGGGCTTATACCTTTTAAATCGGATAAAACCCAACCTATTGCATTTTGGTTAGTGATCAAAACATGAATCAAACTACCCTCCTCCTTCTCGGATAAAGTGTTACTAATAATGACGGGTTTGTTACCTTCATCCTCAAGAAACACATATTTCAAATGAGAAGGTAATACCTTTAACTCACATTTTGGTTCTTCTTCTTGGGAATCATTCTTTAAAATCTCCATTTCCTCCTCCCACGGTTGCACTTCTTTTGAAATCTCTAACTCCTCCAAACATTCTTCAAGTTCCCGCCTATCACCGCCATAAAGCACATTAAAGGCTTCGGTCAAGGTTTTTTCAAGAGGATTTGTAAGATGAACTTGGCTAGTGACTTCTTCTATTGCTTCTTCAATAACATCTATCTTGAAACAATCCTTTTATCATTTGAATTCTTCATTGCTTCAAAAAGATTGATTCAAATCTCTTCGTCTTGTACACGCACTTTCATCAAACCATCATCGATATCAATCATCATTCTTGCGGTCTTCATGAATGGCCGGCCTAAAATCAAAGGAGAATCCAAATATTCTTCTATTTCTATCACAACGAAATCAATGGGAAAAAAATTTTATCCACTTTGACCAACAAATCTAAGGCTACATCATGTGGGCGAGTAATAGACTTGTCCGCCAATTGTAAAGTCATCTTTGTAGATTTTAATTCAATATCCCCCAACCTCTTCACAATAGATAATGGAATCAAGTTGATGCTAGATCCCAAATCTATCAATCCTTTTCCAACAT
This sequence comes from Vicia sativa, assembly GCA_021764765.1. NCBI lineage: Eukaryota > Viridiplantae > Streptophyta > Magnoliopsida > Fabales > Fabaceae > Vicia > Vicia sativa. The sequence goes on from CM038794.1 coordinate 132,338,892, forward strand.
ACACATATCCAATGGTAACGGGAAAAGTTACACGCCCCAGATCGCTTTCTTTCTTCAGAATAGTACGTTGAATGGTCGCACTACAACTAGCATCGACCATGATAGTCTCTTGATCCGTATACCTCTTCTTCTATGTCAAAATGTCTTTCATAAATTTGGAATACTTTGGCATTTTCTCCAATGCCTCGGTGTATGGAATGTTGATTTGTAATTGCTTGAAAATGTCCATAAACCGAGCATAATGCCGAGCATCATCCTTCTTAGACGGAGCATGAGGATATGGTAAGTTTTGTACCGATAGAGTGACAACCTTATCCTTTCCCCTCCTCAACTTCTTCTTCTTTTCATCAACATTTTCTTTTTCAACTACACCATTATCAACATTTTCATTTTCAACTACAACATTATTTTCAACTTCAACATCTCCCACTACAACATTCTCATCATTTTTTTCAACTAAAACTTCCTCCACAACTATTTCCTTATCAATGTCTTCATCATTCACCACTTGGTCTTTTCCCTTCAATTCTTTCTTTTTCTCATCAACAACTCTACCACTCCTAGTCGTAATTGCTTTACAATGCTCCCTTGGATTTGCTTGAGTAGTTGGAGAAAACGAGATCGAGGCACTTTGATCGGAAATTTGTTTTGCTAATTGCCCCATTTGAGTTTCTAAATTCTTTATCAATGCTTTCGTGCTCTTTTGGTTTGCCATTGAATCTTGCATGAATTGAGCAAGTGTATCTTGAATGTTTCAATTTCTAGCTTGATTTTGAGGTTGAGCTTGAGTTTGAGTTCCACTTTGGTAAGGATTTTTTTCTTGCTTGATTGATGTTGTCTTGTCTCCATCCACCTTGATAACCTTGGTTACCTCTTTGTTGGTAACCTTGACCTTGATTTTGATTTTGATAATGAGGTCTTTGTTGGTACTCTTGCCCTTGATTGGCCATGTAATTTGCTTCTTCATTTTCCGGAGGACAAACCCCAGTCTTGTGATCACCCTTGCATAATTCACAACTAGCAATTTGTTGAGTTTGCTTGCTAGATGATCCTTTCATCTCCATGATTTGTTGTGGAAGCCTTGCCATTTGCTTGGTCAATTCTTCAACTTGCTTTGCAAATAATTTGTTTTGGGCCACAAATGTTTCATGACTAGAACCGATTTCAAGAGCTCCCGTTTTCACTTGCGCATTCCCTTGATCATTTTGAACTTGGTGGTCATTTCTTCCCATCTTCTCAATGATTTGAATGGCTTCATAAGGTGTCTTCGCCATTAAAGAACCTCCCATCGTAGCATCCAACAATAATTTATGTTGAGGTTGGAGACCATTGCGGAAAATGTGAATTTGAGTGAGTTCATCAAAACCATGACTAGGGAATTTTCTAAGCATAGATTTGTATCTCTCCGAAGTCCTATTCAAAGGCTCATTAACACCTTGCGAGAACACCGAAATCGCGGTTTTTTCTTCCATGAATCTTGATTGAGGAAAAAATCTTTCAAGGAATTTCTCCTCTATCATATTTCAATTCGTCATTATTTCTTGTGGTTGGTCTAGGTACCAATCCTTTGCTTTCCCTGCAAAAGAGTGAGGAAAAAGCCTTTGAAAATATTGCTCCTCTTCGGCTTTCAGAGTTTTGTCCGCACCCGCAATTTCATAAAACTTTGTGAGGTAGTTGGAGCAATCCCGTTTTCATCTCCGTAAACCTCACATTGGCTAGGCGAGCAAATTGAGCGGTGTGACGAGGGCTATTTGCACAAGGCCTCTCGGTGGTGGTGGTGGTGGTTGATCCGCCATGATTACTTCTCCCAACATTGGTGGTGTAGAAGAAGTAAATGATTCTCCTCTTGCTTTTCCTTGTCTAGCTAGTCTTTTCCTTCGTTTAGCACTGCTATTAAGTCTTCTTGTCGTCCTTTCAATTTCTGGATCGAATAGGAGTTAATCGACCGAAACACTTTCTCGCATAAACTATACTCTGAAAAATTCTAACCACACAAAAAGAAACAAAGAGAGATTAGTAGATAAATTATCATAAAACACACAAACTATTGCAATACTTGCAATATCAAACGCCAATCCCCGGCAACGGCGCCATTTTTGTTGTACGTATATTTCATAAACAAGTATTTTTAATTATTGTTTCCACAGGGATTGATGTGATATTGTCGTTGTTCAATAGTTAAAGCATATTTTAATATTTGATAACACAAGGGTTTTGTTTTCTAACTACAAGTATCATAAATTTCAATCAAACAAATTTAGTATCCTTTTCAAAAGAGAGATGTTTGGATTAAAGAGAGTTTTGAGTGGTTTTCAATTGATAAAAGCATGTCAAGATTAGTTTCATTAACCTAGTTTCATATAAATTCAATTAATCAAGCGGATGAACTAGTTGATAATCGATATAATTACGTATCCTCTCAATATTGTTGATTTCCAACCAAGATTGTGAGTTTTATCATGTAAGTCTTTAGATGATTTCTCACTCTAACTATTGACATGATAATCTTAAAGTTCAATACAAGTAAACACTAGCTCACAAATCTATCTCTAGCATTTGTTCATTAGTGGAAGAATATCTTAGGTCAACTTTAAAACATATTTTTCAATCATGATTCAAAGCATAAAAAGATAGTAAAACAAAGATATTCAACATATATATATCATCAACCAAGTTCATACACATTACGATCAAAATAAATACATAAAATCTAGATTAACTACCTCTAATCTTGACACAAAGAGGAGGTTTAGATATCCATTTGCATGGTAGCTTGATGATCAAGAAATCTCCAAAGCTTTATGAACATCAACCTTGAATGATCAAAGATTGAGGTGATAAAGCTTTGATTTTGTAACAATGGAGGAAAATGGGTTTTTATAGGGTTTTTCTCTCAAACTTGCCTTGGAAGATTGTTAGTGTTTTAAGTTGGCATCAATTTTGGTAAAACTAGGCTTTAGAAATGTCATGATAGATGTCATTGACATTCAGAGATTGAAGATAAATCCCTCTTGGACAAGGATGGTAAAGTACAGCTCAGGCGGGAAGCTAAAGGCATCTTTGGAAATTACTGACAGTCGATGTCATAGCGGATGTTATGACATTGATGTGACATTTCTGCGAATCGGTTTTCTGATTTTCGAAGTTTGTTGAGCATTTATTTATGTTTTTACATTGTTAGAAAGCATGCTCACGTGGCTGCTAGGTTAATCTTAATTAAACCTAAATTGGTTGTTGAACAAACCATGTTTTTAGGAGAAATTAAGTAAACCCTAGCTATCTTTATAAGCCAATGAAGATTAGGGCTGCTTCTATATAAAGAATTCAACCCTTACTCTACCACGCCTCGAGTTTATTGAAGATATTGCGGGTTGTAATTTGTGTCTTATTAAGGTTAATATGAGTTGGTATTGTGTAATTCTAGTTTCTCTTGTGAGCAAGCAACTATCAATTGATAAGTGCATTGGACTAGGATTTGTTGTAAGGGTAGTTTATCACTCAAAGCTTTAAAGCACAGTGTTTGTCTCTGATTAAAGCTTTGAAGCAAGATCAAGATGTTTTATTGAGTGTGTCTTCACAATTCAATTAAACAATAAGTTGATATCACTACGGTGATTGAGGGGAGTGAGTAGGAACTCATATCTAAGTAGGACTTAGGTAAAAGGGTCATTGGGTAGTGATTAAGTGAGAAATTTGTCAGCGGTGTGTTGGTGTAGAGTCTTTGAATTGATACTACTAATAGTGAACTTTATCCCGGCTTGGTAGCCTCAGGCGTGGGTTTGTTAGAACCGAACTGGGTGAACAACTTATTGTGTTATTCTTGCTTTCTATATTTCTTGTGTGAATTGTCAAAGTAGTGTCGGATCTTGTCATAACATTCTACGTGACATTAAGTATCTAGAAATTCAATTGGCATCGAGGCAGGGCACCACACTTGTTATTTCGGGTGAGATCTAGGGAAAATAGTTTCGGCATAATGGATAAAGCAGGATTTGGAGGTAGACCACCTATTACGGATGGGTCGATTATGAGTCTTGGAAGCCTCGTATGGTTGCCTTCCTAAGATCGGTGGATATCAAGGCTTGGAGAGCTGCGATAAAGGATGGAAACATCCAACCAAGGTTGAGAAAGATGGGTCTCTGTCTTGAAACCGAGGAGGAATGGAGCAAAGAGGAAGAGGCGCTCTGGGAAACTCTAAAGCATTGAATGCTCTATTTTATGGTATGGTGATATCTTGATTGGTTCATCAATGTGAAGTGGCCAAGGATATTTGGGACATCCTCAAAACTACTCATGAGGGAACATCTAAGGTAAAGATGTCAAGACTTCAGATGCTCACTACCAAATTTGAGAATTTGAAGATGAAAGAAGATGAGACTATTCATGAGTTTCACATGAATGTGTTGGAGATTGCCAATGCCTCGGGAGCACTTGGTGAAAAGATGTCGAGGAGAAGGCGGTGAGAAGATTCTCGGATCCTTGCCTAAAGGTTTGCAATGAAAGTTACGCAATTGAAGAGGCTCGGGACATCAACAACTTGAAGGTTGAAGAACGATAGGATCTCTTATGACTTTTGAGATGGGAATCGGTGGTTGACAAGAAGAACAAGAGCATAGCACTTGTATCAATTCGAAGAGGAATGCAAGGAGGAAGATGAGGAGAAGATATCTGAAGCTATAGCCATGCTTGGAAGGCAGTTCAACAATGATGGAGAATTGATCCAAAGTCAAGGTCACATGTCAAGGACATTGCATCGACATCAGCGAGATCTTATGATTCTAGCAGAAGATCCAAGTCAGAGGAAAAAGGAAGTCAAGGTAGTAAAGTTCAATGTCATGAATGTGAAGGATTTGGACATGTTAGAGCTGAATGTCCCACCTTTCTTAAGAAACAAAAGAAAGGAATGACTGCCACTTGGTGCGATTCGAGTGAATGAGGAAGAAGGTGCCAAACATGTCTACACTCTCTGGAGTGTACAATTCGACATGGACTCTAGTGATGAGGAAGTGACATTTGAAGAGCTTCTTTGAGATCTCAGGAAGCTGTGTGTGTGAAAAGTGGTGAAGTGTGTCAGAATGAGGAACAGAACAAGCTGATTGAGAAGTTGGAAGCTGAGAATGTGAAGCTAGAGGCTGAGAAAAAGGAAGACACAGCCACTATAAATCTCCTCAACAGTGATATTGTCATGTTGAACTCAAAACTTGATCAGATGTCTAAATCATCAAAATGATGACATCCAAATGCTGATAAGTTGGAGGAATTTCTTCACTTGGACAAAATCGAGGAATAAGCATGGTCTAGGATATGTGGCTGAAAAGAAACATGTTGGTGACATTAATAAGCAAAGACATGGGAGAACAATGTCAAAACAATTGTCACAGCACAAACCAGGAAATGTGTCTGGGACAGGATATGTGGCTGCAAAGAAATTTGCCAATAACCAGGAGAGGAACAAGTCTGGGAAGTCAAAGGCAAAGGGATGTCATACCACAAGCAGAAATAGGTGCGGCTCAGGACATGTGGAGACTAAGAAATTTGTTGATCACAAAAGGAAAAACAGACCTAATGAACCAATGTCAAAGCAGATGTCACAACATTGGATTCAACATCAAAATCATAGAAACTTGAGCAAAAAGTTTCAAAGGTGGAGATGTTATTATTGTGGAAGGTTTGGTCACATAAAGTCCACCTGCTATAGGCTACATGGGTATCCTAATCAAGTTCCTTATGTGAAGCATAAGTCCAACAAGGCATCATACACTCACCAGTGGAAGAAGAAGAAGACCACAGCTCTGTTAGCACAAAATTCCCACAGAGCACCTTCCAAGGAAGATTGGTATTTTGTGATGGATGTTCCAAGCATATGTGAGCGAGAAATCTTCTCAATAATGTTAAGCCTCATTCTACCGACTTTGTTACCTTTGGAGATGGAGCTAAGGAGAAATCAAAGGTGTTGGAAACTCAGCGGTGCAGGTTCCAAACACGAATGAAATCTTTTGGTAAAAGGCTTGGCGCAAATCTCATTAGCATAAGTCGGCTATGTGATATGGGATTCATAATCAACTTCACTAAGGCTGAATGTCTTGTGATTAACGATGAACAAGCGTTGATTATGAGAGTCGGATCAAAGGACAAGCGCTGCTTGGGGAATCGAGAACCCCACTCGCCATCTATGTGCTCTGACAAAGATGAAGAAAGTGAAGTTGGGGCAAAAGCGATCGACCACCCTCGGAGGAATGGAAAGGATCAGTTCCATAAAAGTCGAAGATTACCAAGAATTCTCATGGGAAGGAAAATGCGTAGCTATCGGGCTGGACGAAATCGAATGTCACACTCAATGTCCAGACATTTGATCACTCCTGAAGTACTGAAGCAGAGTACTAGGTTCTGGCATGAAAGGCTGACCAAGTGTCTTACCGTCAAAGAATACAAGGGAAGAGTATTGGATGATATCCTCATTGTCAGAGGAGGAAATATCATGGTGGCCTTCAGCCATGGTAATCACTTGGAATCTGAAGAAGTCTCAGATAGATTAATGGATGACTCAACACTTCTTTCACAGAACAGGTGTGCAAAGAATTGTGTCAAGAAGCCTGGAATGAAGAATGACACCCACGCTAGGACTATTACCCTTCCTCATTTGAAGGTGTCCAAAAGAACAAGTGGAAAAGGTGTTGATCAAAGCTTGTGTAAAAGGATTTCTGTTGGATGTGTCTCCTTGAGAAGTAATCTCACTTCTTGGATCAGCAAGAAGCAAAACTATGTGATCCTACACAATGTTGAAGTGAGCTCACAGTGATAGCAATTGTTCTAGGGTGGTGCGGATGAAGCGGAACAGCGATTGAGTACAATGTCATCTGGGATGTCATGACTTTGTCTTGTGACATTATTACAAAAGTTCTTAAGATTAGTCGACTTAAGAATTTAAGGGACAAATTGGGTTTTTGTCAATATGAGGAGTTGTAGCAATTACTTACAACAAGGGATAAAATGGACTTGTTATTTCAATTACTCATAAGTGGGTTATTTAAGTATTTTCATCCTCATTTTAAAAAGTCCAAGAATAGGAAGAGACACCCACATATAAAAGGTTCTCCTTCTGAAAGTAGTATCATCCTTTCTTCATCCAAAAGAAACTCTGAAATCCCTTGCCTTTTTCGCTCTCAGTCTCTCAACAACCAACAGCGAAAAATGTCTTCATCTTCGTCATCATCCCAAAAGACAGGCTCTCCATCTCCCTCCATGGCTGAAGTCAGGGAAAATGTTGAATCCATGCAAGCTGAAGCACTGAAGGTTACTCCATTGCGCGCAATAGCTACTGATCCAGAAAAAATTAAGAAATTGCGCACAAGAAACGCAAGAAGATCACAAGCATCCCCCTCTGGTAAGACCTCTGTTCCATCATCTTCTGTTCCCCCAGAAAGAGTGAACCCAGAGGAGTCTAGGTCTGCGCATGTAGCAATAGCTAGGATAGTGATGAGTATCCTAAATGAGAATCAATCTGTTCCTGGGATTTCAGTTCCTCTAAATGAAAAGTCTGCTAGCCCTAGCTTAGCAGTTGATCCAGATGTCACAGAGAATGTCAAGACATCTGGTGATCATGTTGATTCTCCTGATAAGAATACTATTGATCCTTCTGTTAAAGACTCTGAAGTAAGTATTAACGATGCTTGTAATGAAACCCCCGCTGCTGATGAAGATGTGATTTCTGATGATGTTCTTGAGGAATCTCCAGCTAAGTATATTTCATGAAACTCCTGCGACTATATCTCGATAGTATTCTAGAAGAGACTCCAGAGAAACCAGTTGATGATAATCTTGAAAAGTCCCCTGTTCAAGATTCTGAGAACTTGGATGAAACCCCTGTCATAGACCTGGATGAAGTATTCTCAGACAATGACCTCATTGCCAATGTTAATCCTAGCATTGCAAAGAGGATGATGAGGAGAAAGGGAAAACAGGCTGCCTCACAGAGTCCTGTTAAAGAAAAGGTTGTTGTTTCTAAGGCTGAGAAACAGACCAAGGCTGAACCCTCTACAAAGAAATGTAGGGCAAAAACTGTTGGTGGAGGCTCCAGACCCAAGAGGACACCAATTGTAAAGAAAGAAAATACAGACCCTCGGAGTCGATCAAGATTAAAGTTTGATGTTGAAATGAATGTCACGACATCCATCCAAGGAAGAAGGCAAATCTGAAGCGCCCATGGTACAGAAGTGGCCATTGACAACATCTCATTCCATCATCCTGAGAATGCTGGGAGATGGAAGTATGTTTACTGAAGGATTGCTTTGGAGAGGAGCTGAATAAGAGTGCTCGGGTGTAAAGAGATTGAAATCGATTAAGGAGGCGGGGATGATGAAACAGTGGAGAAACTCTCAAACTGTTATGAAACTTTAGTAAGAGTTTATTGTCAATCTCTCAAATGGCTGTGGAGATAGGAATTACGATGATTACGGCTTTGTTTATGTGGGAAGAAAATCAAGTTTTCTTCAAATGTGATCAATAGATTCCTAGGTAGAGCGCTAACACTCCAAAGTGGAGGAAGCCCGACAACAAGATTTGTCAAACCATCACCGCCAAACAAGTCAGACAATGGCCTCTAAAGGAAAACTCTCAACAAATTGAGTGTCAAATTTGCCATCTGCATAAGATTGGTCTAAACTGGGTCCCAACCAATCACAAATCCACTATTTCTAATGGATTGGGAAGATTCATTTATGCGATGAGAACTCAAGCTTCCGTTGACTATGGCTCCTACATATTTGATCGAGACACTCAAGCATGCTAACAACTATGCCATCAAAGGTCAATAGCTTTTCCTCCTTGTGTGGAATTATACTTGATCAACATCAGACATTCTTGGTGACGAGAGATTCGAGTCTGCAAGAGGCTCCACTCTTGGATTCCACTACAAATTGTTCCAAGGAAAGCATGTCCCAGACATTGTCATGACATCTCTTGAGACATCATTGTCAAAGAAAATTCTCGAAGACAATGTCATGTCATTGTGCTAAAAGCAACTGCAAGAGCTTGAAGCAAGAAAGCAAAGTCTGGAAGAGCTTATCTTACAACTGGAGCAAGACACAGAAGTTGAGGATGAAGAAAAAGCTAATAATGATGCTGTTGGTGATGCTGGAGATGATGATATTCAGATGGCTGGTCTTTGAAGAAGGATCGAAGAAGCTTCCTTCGATTGCTTCTTCAGGATAAGAAGCACTATTGCTAGTCTCCCCTGCCCCTTTCTTTGTGATTCTATGTCCCTGTTGCTATTTTGTTTCTTGTATTTTACCAATTTTGTTTGGATGTGTGTAATCCTTTATTGACAGATGTGTAATGCCTGAACAATGATGTATTCCTGTTATACTTGCTGGTATATTTCTCTTGTTGTTGACACTTTTAAACAGTTTTGGGGAGCTTGAAGTGTTTTGCCTTTGGCCCTTTATGGCTAAAGGGAGAAGAAATCTGTGGGAGTATTAATGTTTGGGAAATTGGAAATGTATGGCCTAATTTTTATAGCTTTTTTGTTTGTGGGCAATTGTATTTGGGGCAACTATGGGAAAATGTGTTGGGACTTTTGTATGGGTAGAATTTATCTTCTCTGAGTTCTAGTCACTTGAAGCTTAGGAAAGCTTAGGAAATCTTAGAACTAGGTTGTTAGTCTTCTGCTGCATTTATACTCTGATAGGTCAAGTAGTTTTAGCCAAAAATGTGCCAAAGGGGGAGTTTGTTAGTGTTTTAAGTTGGCATCAATTTTGGTAAAACTAGGCTTTAGAAATGTCATGATAGATGTCATTGACATTCGAGATTGAAGATAAATCCTCTTGGACAAGGATGGTAAAAGTACAGCTCAGGCGGGAAGCTAAAGTTGTCTGGAAATTCTGAAAGCAAAGCGATGTCATGCGGATGTTATGACATTCGATTGACATTCTGCGAATCAGTTTTCTGAGATTTTTAGGAAGTTTGTTGAGCATTTTATTTATGTTTTACTGTTAGAAAGCATGCTCACGTGGCTGCTAGGTTAATCTTAATTAAACCTAAATTGGTTGTTGAACAAACCATGTTTTAGGAAAATTAAGTAAACCCTAGCTATCTTTATGGAAGCCCAAAATTGAAGATTGGGGTGCTTCTATATAAAGAATTCAACCCTTACTCTACGTACGCCTCAGTTTATTGAAGATATTGCGGGTTGTAATTTGTGTCTTATTAAGGTTAGTAACAGTTGGTATTGTGTAATTCTAGTTTCTCTTGTGAGCCAAGCAACTATCAATTGATAAGTGCATTGGACTAGGATTTGTTGTAAGGGTAGTTTATCACTCAAAGCTTTAAAGCAGTGTTTGTCTCTTGATTAAAGCTTTGAAGCAAGATCAAGATGTTTTATTGAGTGTGTCTTCACAATTCAATTAAACAATAGAGTTGATATCAACTGCGGTGATTGAGGGGAGTAGTAGGAACTCATATCTAAGTAGGACTTAGGTAAAGGGTCATTGGGGGTGATTAAGTGAGAAGGCATCGGCGGTGTGTTGGTGTAGAGTCTTTGAATTGATACTACTAATAGTGAACTTTATCCACGGCTTGGTAGCCTCAGGCGTAGGTTTGTTAGAACGGCTGGGTGAACAACTTATTGTGTTATTCTTGCTTTCTATATTCTTGTGTGAATTGTCAAAGCGATTAGATCTTGTGTCATAACATTCTCTGTGACATTAAGTATCTGCTGCCAGGAATTTCAAAGATTGTTAAAATGAAAGAGTATGGTACAAAATATCTTAAAAGTAGCTTAAAAGCATGGATTGTCGGCGATTATTTGGTGACCATAAAAACGTCGCGAACACCACAACAAGTGAACATGTGCCAAGTTAGGTGAGCTAAGCAGGCTGGTAACAGGTCCCTCGCCGGGAAAAATTGCTCCCTCGCCGGGCGAAGCTTGGCAGAAACAAAACCCAAAATACCAACAATTTCGCCATGTGACGCTTGGCAGAAAGTGAAATCTTGCTTGCTTTCTTGACAACTCCCAATCCAACCAAATGCTGCAAGTTTTTATCAAATTAAACTAAAAAAGTTACAAACCAATTAAAACATTCAAAATAGTTATATTTACACTAAATGACTTAAAAATAGGAATTAAATTAGATAAAATAAATGAAAGAAGTTAAAAGTGTCAATAATTAATACGATATTTATCCAAAAGTTGTCACTTAACATGGGTTAAGGTAGGGAGATCCTCTTTCTCCTTATCTGTTTATCTTATGCGCGGAAGGTCTCTCGGCTCTTATGAAGGATGCTAAATCTAGGGGTGATATTCATGGTACAAAAATTTGTCGGAATGCACCTATTATTTCACACCTTTTATTTGCAGATGATTGTTTTTTGTTGTTTCGAGATGATGTTAATGAAGTTCACGTCATGAAGAATATTTTGGCTACTTATGAGGAGGCTTCGGGTCAAGCGATAAATTTCTAGAAATCAAAATTCTATTGTAGCAGGAATGTGGTTACAAATACACAAAACTTGTTGGCTGATATTTTAGGCGTTCAACAAGTATTAGGCATCGAAAAATATCTTGGGGTTCCGTCTATGATTGGTAGAAACAGAAAAGCTGCTTTTAGTTTCATTAAGGACAGAATTTGGCGGAAAATTAACTCTTAGAGTAGTAAGTGTCTTTCTCAAGCAGGTAAAGAGACTCTTATAAAGTCGGTTCTTCAATCTATTCCGATATACATGATGAGCTTGTTTTTACTTCCCTCCTCTTTCTGTGATGAAATTGAGAAGATGATGAATTCATTCTGGTGGGAAAATAAAAGTAATAGTGGCAAAGGTATTCATTGGCTTTCTTGGGATAGATTGGTTATGCCCAAAACTATGTGTGGTATGGGTTTTAAGAACATCAGTGCATTCAACTATGTGTTACTTAGTAAACAAGCGTGGTCTCTTGTAAGGAGCCTTCCAAACTAGTGACTAGTTTGTATAAAGCTAGATAGTAAACAATGGAACAAAGACTTGATTTATCCGCTGGTGGGTGAAGAGGTTGCGCAAAAGATCATTAACACTCCTTTATTCGGGGCAGTTCAAGAGGATAAGCTTATTTGGAAGCACGAGAATGATGGTATATTCTCGGTTCGGAGTGCTTACAAATACTGTATAAATGAAGCTATTGATACTACTAACCTCGGAGTTAATGGAAATTGGAATGTTATCTGGAAAGCAAATTGTCCGCCTAGAGTAAAGAATTTAGTGTGGCGACTTTGTCGGAATTGTGTCCCAACCAGAAGACGCCTCCTAGATAAAGGTATTGATTGCCCTTACTTTTGTGTTAGTTGTTTGGAAGTTGAAGAGAATAGTTATCATTTATTTTTCCAGTGCCCTAAGAGTGTTGAGTGCTGAAAAAGAGTAGGTTTTTGGAGTAAAATACAAGATTTGATTCTAATGGGGGTGATTTTATGAGTATCATTTTCTCTTTTTTAAATGAATTAGTTCATGAAGGGCAAGATTTGTTTTCTACCATGTTGTGGAGTATTTAGAAAGGTAGGAATAACCACATTTGGAATACGGTCGTCGAGCTGCCGAATGATATATGTAATCGAGCTATTCATTTGTTGTTCGGTTGGAAAGAAGCAAAGTTTGTGCGTATTAATCCTAGTGATGGTAATAGTAGTACTAGTAACACAACCTGGGTTAAACCTCTGGAGGGTCGCTACAAATGTAACATTGACGATTCTTTTTCTCTAGAGAAGGTTGGGGTTAGTGCTTGTATTAGAGATTCTGAGGGACATTTTGTTGCTTTTAGAACGACATGGTTTTCACCCATTACTGAGATTGACATAGGAGAAGCTTTGGGCCTCATGGAAGCTATTATTTGGGTACATAATTTAGGGCTCAATAATGTGGATTTTGAAATGGATGTTAAAACTGTGGTTGATAGAGTCAACAACTTAAAACCAAATGACTCGGAATTTGGTGCGGTTATCCGAGAATGTAATCAGCTTCTACATTCTTATTTTACGAACTCTAATGTCAAGTTCGCTAGAAGGCAAGCTAATGAAGCAGCTCATGTGTTGGCAAGGGCAGCTACATCTTTTAATAGTTTTCATATTTTTAATGATTGTCCATCATATATTCAGAATATTATTATTAATAAAATGAGTTATCTTTTCCTTTAAAAAAAATCATAATTTTTTCATTAAAATATTGCATTGAATACTTTTTTTATATAATAATTATACTAAAGCAAAAAGTATATACATACAACATCAAAAATTTAAGCTTTTTTTATTGAAAAAGATTTAAGTACACGGTAATAAATAGATAGTCTTTCAGTTACATTTTTACTATGTCTTGGTGTTTTTTAATCAAAATATATAAGTTGAGTTTATAATTTGGTAATATGATAAATATTGTCACACTAGTAACGTAGATGTGTCATTGATAGCATTTAATAACTGCCTGAGAAAAAAATGGTTAAAATGCCAAGAATAAGTCAATATGATATAAACCTAAATTAATTAATGTTATTAATATAAAAGTTAAGAGTTTTTATGTTAAATGCACCTATAAAGTTTAACGTGGCAATAATTAGTTATGAAAAGGAGGATTTAATGGGTGATACAACAAAAAGAAAACAAATTACTAATCAAACTCTTCCCATTCCTTTAATTTTCTTTTTACATTTTTAAACAAATTATTATGTTGCTATTATTTTTCTTCTTGAATTTGATGGTTGTTAAAGCTTTAGATTTATGAGTTGGTGGTAAACTTTAGCGCTAAAAAATAGGCAAATTTTGATGAACACTTTCTCTTGGATAACTGTTATCCACTATCTTCTATTGTGAGAACTCCTCACCGATTACCTTTCAATTCCTTAGATTCTGTTTCATTTTTTTTACATACAAACTTGTTTACTTCCTTAAGGTAAGTGCATGTTTGAGATTTCTTTTAGATACAAACTTGTTTACTTCTTTAAGATAAGTGATTGCTTTGAGTTTTTACTAATTTTGTCTTAATCAATTTTAATAAAAAATTTGATTATATAAATTGTTTGTTTTTAGAGTTTGTTAGAGATTTGTTGTTACGATCAAAATTCTAGTACGAAGATTGTAAGTCTGTAACTTGTGTTTTCATATATTCTACTTATCAAATATTGTTTCATAATAGAACCATGGGTTATTTGCATTGATCAAAAGCAATATGAGATGTTTTCTGATAGATATATTTTTGAACGCCTTTAAATTTTATGTTTTGTCATTTTCCTTTTTTTAGTTATGAGGCCCCCATATCATGAGTAGGAGTTACAAACTCCAAATTCTTCAAATACTATTTGTTCTGGACTGCCCGAGAGCTTTCGGGCAGTTTATTCCTCCTCAAGATACAACGATCTACCAGGACTCAAAGGCATGCTTGGGGCTCCCAGCTGCCCGTACCACGCATCCTCTGTTCGACATACCTCGAGCAGACCCACAACCTGTCACATTGAGAAATGTGCCCGTTATGTATCTCATGCTCGACATAACGGCTAGTTACGAGCATTATTGCTCGATTTTGACCTAGTCAGCTCGAACGGCTATATTTGCGGATCCGCGTATCCAGGCCCAAATATAGCAACCAATGAGAATCCTCCTAATATCATTATATAAACCCTCATACCTTTGAGGAAAAGGTATCACTTTCTTACACTCAAAACCCTAATCTTTTTTATCCTCTTCTTTGAACGTTTGCTTACTTTAGCATCGGAGTGCCTTGCAGATACACCATCCCCTCCTCAACATCAACTTGCTCGAAGATTCATCAACTGTTCCGACCATCTTCGATTCTGATCACTTTTCAGATCAGTGGCGCCGTCTATGGGAAATATCTTCCCTGTATTCATCCATCCCTCCGATAGTAGAAGATCAATGATACTCTCAACCTAACAAGATGGCTGATAACAATGATTAACTCCTTTTCGACAAGACCGTTCTTGCACTTGTCCAAAAGACGGACGAGAATGATATATCTCCTCGTCTCGAGGACCTCATTGATCATAGGGATGGTAGGATCTCCTCCCCTAATTTTGAAGATGCTGGCGACCAAGATTCCATCTTGGATAACAAAAACCCAGGGATCAAGCTGAGGAACTCGTCATCCCTCGGCACCACTATCGACCAACACGGACCCAATATTGGTTGTTATTCTTTTCGCCCTCAATCATACTAATAGTCTCCTCCTCTAGCAGGGCCAATGCATCGAGGCTCTGGAAAAGAACCGTCCACCGTCTCCACCTCAGAGACCTAAATCAACCATTTCTCGCAGCCACTCACCAAGAAAACCAGCTCAGAATGAGGGCCACGATCGATCTTTTCTGAAGAAGAGAGGACACGCGCCACCTCGGAAAAATAGGGGATATCCCTTGCACAAGAAGATGAAGAACGAGTCGTATCGCTCCCGCGACCGTTCTCTATCGCCCAGATCAAGACAGGACAAAGAACTCTCCCTCCGTCACAAGAGAAACAATCTCTTTGTCACCCTTTCTCCCGACCAGAGCGATGATTGTAACACCCCTTCTCAATTACCCCGCGAATTAATAATTAAATCAGAGTTAACATATAACAAGGGACATTACAATTCAAAAATTCAAAATATAAAATACCGAAACAGTAGTCATGCTTCACTGAAGAACTTTATTAAAATAATCGAACCAATGATATGTTCTACACCGCGGAAAATAGCAACCAAACGGAATAAACTTCAATTCATAATTATTCCCAAAATAAATCAAAGAACAATAGAGTATATAACAAAACTCTCAGTCAAACGTTCCCCAATGTTACAACTATCAGAGCATGACACTGACACGTGGATAACTAACTAGCATAGCTCTATAAGTCATCCTCACCAACTCCTGAGTTGCTAACCTTAATCTGAAATCATCAAAGTAAGGGTGAGATTTCATCGCAATATAATATGCATTATACGTTTTTAAAACAACAAAACAATTCAATATATTATTTCACACTCATTAGCAAAATCATATTACAGTACAAGATTTCAATTCACACCGATCAATATGCACAGTAACAACAACAATGAAATTATAACACTGGAAACCATCCTATCATGTTATAATCCATATGCAATGCAGACTCAATGCATGTGGTACCACAACGTGAACTACGTCACCAACATCGATTCGTCCATAATCACCCGGACATGAATCCAGCCTCACCACCCATAATCACCCGGGAACGGTTATTAGCAAAATCTCACTAATTTCATACAATGAGAATTAGCTACCACCAGAATGTATATGCATGCACATCAAAAGCATGCAACATTCAAATAACCGAATATGATCACAACATCATTCCATACATAGTTAACACCATCAAACAACACAACATAATCATGCATATATAACGTCCATCACAACACATGATATAACATCTATCAAGTATTTACAACATCAACGACGAACCACCACGACAACAATGAATTTCTCATACGAAAGGTCATATTAATCCAACAAGATTCACTTACTAAGTGTTTAAAATGTTTTTATAGGATAATTCATACTCCCAGCTTTCCAACGGTCCCAACTACAACTAAATCGGAGTTACGATCGCAAAGATATGACCGAAACAATTTTCCAAAAGTTATGTTCTATTTTTTAAACAGTATGAGTCGATCCAAACACTCATGTGTCGACCCATACATGGCTTGTATCGACTCAAGTAACGTATGAGTCGACTCATATGCAAATAAATTTTCTGTTTTTAAAAGTTTCTTCTGTATGAGTCGATACATACTCTCTTGTATCGATGCAAAGTTGTCTTGTGTCGATACATAACTCGTATGTGTCGATCCAAGACTCCCAAAAATTCCCCATGAGTCGATGCAAAGGATTTTGTTTCGATACAAGCCTTATTCACGCTTCTGGTTTTTAACACATACCAGCTTGTATCAATGCATAGCCTTATGTGTCGACTCATGCTGCGTATTTTCACCCAAAAACCATATTTTCCCACTGTTTGCAATTTCAATCAACCAAAATCGTTTCCAACATTCAAGGTACAACATATGCAGTAAAAATTATGCATTCTTACATCCAATTAACAATAGAATTACACTCCCTAATTAATCCACGACATAAATCTACACATAGTAACAATCACCATGTATTCCAATTGGGGTTTTTACGTCGGATCACATCGTTAGGGCATAACCTAGAAAATCCTAAATCAGGATTCCTAACGTATTATTAAATCCTATTGATTATCAAAACCCATAGGCATAACAATCGGATAAAATCACCCCTTACCTTGCGATGATTCTTCGAATTCCGACACTTTGGCTTTTTCCTCTTTCTCTTCTCTTCTCCAATGTACGTAGAGTGAAACTTCTCAATTCCTTTTCTTTTCCTCTTATTCCTTATTTTATTCCTTTTATTATTCCAATAATAATAATAAAATAATTAGCATAATTAGAGTGTTTTACTCCTCACACCCTCCAATTCAACCTCACACCCCAATACTTCCATTCTATTTAATTAATTAGATCCAATAATCCAAAAATACTAATAATTAAATTTCTAATTAAATTAATAATTAAAATTCTAATTATTTAATAATTGAATTATTTGGGGTGTCACAATGAAGACGAGCATCACAACCCTCTATGTCGGAGTATTATGGGCATCCCTATTTTGTCCGGTCTAGAGAAACCCCACAGGCTCGGCCAGTACGACGACACCACCGATCTTGACGAATATACTGAGAACATCGATGCCTTGCTCGATTATCTGGGAGTTCGTGGGGCCATCAAATGCCTCCTATTTCCTACTACCTTGAGGAAATGGGTCATGGTGTGGTATTAAAGCCTGCCCGATGGATCGGTCACATCCTGGAAGCATCCGAGGAGACTATTCTCCAGACACTTCACCGCCTCCCGATGCCACCCAAAGTTAGAGGCATCCCTAGAAGCCATCATTCAGGGCAGAGAAGAATCTCTCCGAGCATATACCGCTATCTTAGGTCACTACATAAATCTAAGGCTAATATAAATAATGTTTGGTTTTAGGGAACCTAACTTATTCAAATCTAGTTTAGATTCAAGGTGAAAGTATCGGTATGCAGTGGTCGGGCTTAGGGTTTTAACAACTCATTGACTTAGATCGTATTATCAAAACGTGTTTCGGTAGGAAGTACTTGTTTAAAAATCCTCTTCTGACACTCTCGTGTTTATTGATTCAGATCCTATAATCAAACCTAAGTGAGTGCTCTCGCTGTATTTTAAGTTGAAGCTCAATTATTAATGTCCAGTTCAAATCTTAAACTCTCGCTTTCTTGACCCTAACTTCTAATCTTTGTTTTACTCTCGTAACAAAACATTTGCATTAATAACTAATAATTGAAACCAGAAAACTAATATTTGTTAAAAGGAATAAATAGAATGGCATTGCTAAACCCCGTTGGCTATGTGACCCTACATACCAATAACTAAATTTAGGCTAGCATGTTAAACGATTCAACTATAGCGCAACAATAATAAACAGATAATTCAGATATAACATGCATTTTAGATGATTCAGGCATAAAAGAAATAATTAATTGAATAAGCCAATAATTAAATAAACAGAATTAAATAAACCAATAAATAATTTAATTAAAATAACCTGAAAATAAAAGGCGGAATATTTGGCAAGTTCCAGCAGGAGTCTCCCACAAGTCGGTGAGATATGCCCTTCGTTGTCCATAAATTTAAATGCAATGAAGGAAATAAAAAACGCAATTCTAACGTAAGGTTTGAATCGCCAAACGTTCGCAGTAATTTCCAATATGGAAATCACTACGAGAAAAGAAGGACTGAAACTGAAAATAACTGAAACTGAAAAGAAATTGAAATTAAATTCGGCAGAGTAACGTTAAAAATATAGAAAAGAAAACGTGTTTTGAAATGAAATAGGGAAACCTATTTATAGAGGTAAGGTTACGTTGTGGCTGGTGTGGTTGAGATTTTCTCTCCAGCTATTTCTCCTCTATAGCGGACGCTACAAACTTGCTTAGAAGGCGTAACGATCGCTATAGGTCAAGTTTGGTGAGAAAGCCTCGCCTTGGTCCTCGTAACGGTCGTTAGGGTTTTGAAGGTGGGGTGTAACGGTCGTTACACCCTTTGAGCTAGTGCAACGCGTGTGGAAGTGGGCTTAGGCCTGCTTCCTTAATTCTTTCACCTTTTTGCTCCTTTCACACCCCCATCTCTTGCTATTCGTCACATGCTTCAATAAAAGCTTCTATTTTTTGAACTTTGGGTATGATTTTTCCGTCTTTTCCCGACTTTCTTCGTACTTGCCTTATAATTGATAAAAACCTGAAAACATAAAAAATACCGGCATAATACGAATAAAGAGAAATGTAATTAATTAAAATGCGGATAAAAATCATTTAAATTCTCCTAAATAATTGATACATCTTTGTGTTATCAGTTGTAGGTATCGAAACACCCTCAACATTGGATGCTTTCCTCCTGAAAGCCCGGGCGTACATCCAATACGAGGAAAAGGAAGCCGCAAACTCTGCTCGCGACACCCGACATAGGGAGAACGTCAAAAGCTCGAAGAATGAAGATCCCTCGGTATCCCGTCGAGGGGGAGAAAGAAGGTGGGAGGACAAACCCCACGATTCCAGAGACCACAAGGGGCTAGTTGGTCGATTCAGTGACTACAACCCCCACCACTTATCGGGAGCGTATCTTGATCGATTGTGCAAACTCTAAATTCAAACAAGGCGGAGTGCGCTTCCCTCGACAGACCCTGGCCAAGTTGGAGACAGATAAAAGTAAATACTGCATATTTTATAGGAGGCACGGGCACGTGACGGACGACTACATCCATCTAAAGGATGCAGTTGAGATCATCATCAGAGACAGACATCTCAAACAGTACAAGAAGAAAGAATTTGAAAAAGAAGAAACCCCATCGTCCAACAAGGTTGAGGAAGAAAAACCTATTAAGGATTCTTTTATTCCCGTAGAAATGAGCATATCCAGGCCGGAGGACTTCATCTTTCCCGACCTAGATGCCATCCTAGCATACTTTACCGCTCACAGCCCTTGGGAGTCCTTCCTAACAACCATGGTCATCTCCGATTGAGGGTTCACCAAGAACTCCATCGGATCAATCAAAAGAAGATTTGATGATCTCGTCAAAATAAGTCTGGATCTGGGAGCCACCCTCGACAAAATCCAAGGAATGTCTCATCCACTGGCCTTCTAGAAGGAGGAGCTACCTGGGGGCGACCCCAATGCAAATATCCCTCTGCTCGTGCATGCTCGAATGGGTAACTTCGATGTTAGGCGCATATTGGTCGACCAGGGAAGTTCGCCCGATATCATGTATATTCAGCTTTTCCACACGTTGCAGCTCAACGAGACCCACCTGACTCCTTACCTCGGCTCAGATCTACAGGGGTTCAACGACTCCACAGCGAAGCCATGGGATACATTGAGATGATAATAACCTTTGGGGCCAGAGAAACCGACAGGTCGTCAAGATATAGTTCTTGGTCGTCGATTGCCCATCTCTGTATCAGTGCATTTTTGGTCGACCCACTCTTGCCAAACTAATTGTTGTACCATCCACGGTACACTTGAAGATGAAATATTACATAGTAGGCGGGAAAGTGGAAACTTTGCACGGAGATATCCATGCCGCCCAAAGATGTTTTGAGGCATCAACAAAGGGCTTGGACTCCATCAACCTCCAACCCCAGACCAAAGGCAGAGTCGAACTTTCAGAAAACTCACAAGACAAAAACCCTCCCTCGAGTCGACACCATCGACCTCGACAGCCGCCTAGAGCCAAAGGACTTGGCCAAGAATAGAAGGAAGGGTAAAGCTCTGATGGTTGAAAAATATGCGCCCGCATCCAACAGCTTGGAAGGACCCTCAGAGAAACACATGCGCCCAATCTCAGACGGAGATTTTGAGCTTGTTCCACTCGGTGACGACCCTAGTAGAGGAGTCATGATCGGGGCGGACCTCCCAGAGTTAGCTCAAAACCAGTTTAAATCATGTTTGAAGGATAACATCGACCTCTTTGCCTGGAGCGCGGCCGAAATGCCTAGTCTCGACCCAGAGGTCGCATGTCACCATCTTACCATTGACCCTACCCTTAAGGCTATAGCACAGCGCAAGCGAAAGCAGTCTCCGAAAAGAACCGAAGAGTCAAAATAAGGTTCAACCCCGAAAAGTGCACCTTCGGAGTCCGGGCTGGGAAGTTCCTCGGCTTCTACCTCACCGAGCGTGGGATAGAGGCTAACCCCAATAAATGTCGGACATTCTCAGAATTTCCCACTCCGAAGTCTAAAAAATCCATTCAAGTCCTCAAGGGGATGTTGACCTTGTTATCTCAATTCGTTGTGAGGTCGGCCCAGCATGCACTCCTATTCTTCAAACTACTAAAAAGGAAGTTGCATTCGACTAGACCAAGGAATGCGAGCAAACCCTACTTCACCTCAAGGAAACCCTATCCCAACCGCCCATATTATCTTGACCTAATAAAGAAGAGATATTATATCTATATTTGGCCTTGACTTCCGAATCCATTTGTGTCGCCCTCATCCGAGAAACTCAGGAAGGGCAAAAATCAATCTATTTCACGAGCAAAGCCTTAAAAGGGCCCGAATTGAGATACCAGCAAATCAAAAAAAATTCCCTCGCACTAGTCAACTCTGCAAGACGACTTCGCTACTACTTCTTGGCGCACATCATCATAATTCGAACAGGAAAACCCTCAAAGCCCAAGTTCACAGCACTCTAGGAAGGACCCAACAAATGGACTATATTCGTCGACGGAGCCTCTAGCTCGACGGAAAGTGGAGCAGGTATAATTCTGGAAAATGGGGAAGGGATCGTCATCGAAGTAACCCTCACCCTCTTGTTTCCTACTCCAACAATCAAGAAGAGTACGACATTTTCCTCGCCGGCATCCACCTAGTCGAAGATGTAGGAGAAAAAGAGGTCAAGATCCTTACAGATTCATAACTCGTAGCCTCACAAGTCCGAGGAGAATATCAAGTCAAGAACGACTAGTTGGTTGAATATTGGGCCCTCATCCAAGACCACTTGAAAAAGTTCACCTCCGTTGACATACAACATATACCTCAAGGGCACAATGCCCAAGCAGAAGTCCTTTCAAAGCTCACCAGTACAAGGACAAAGGGAGGGAACAAATCAGTGATCCAAAAGATATTATCTCGACCAAGCATAGAGAAAAGGCGCCCTAGACATAACGTACTCGTCATCAAATAGGGAACCTCTTGGATGACACCCGTTTACAAATACCTGACCAAGGGGATTCTCTCTAACGATCCCAAGGAAGCGAGCATTATCGGACGGAGAGCTTGTTCATATGTCATCCTAGAAGACAAACTCTACAAAAGGGGATTCTCCATCCCCCTCCTCAAATGCGTCGAAGAAGCCAGAGTGCCACACATATTGAAAGAAATGCTTGAAGGCATCAGTTCCCAACACCTAGGGGGCAAATCCCTCTCCCAAAAAAGCCCTTCGGGATGGTTATTATTAGCGACCATGCAGCTCGACTCCAAGGAATACGTAAAGAAATGACAAGTGCCAACGGCACGGACACGTGCACCTAGCTCCCCCGAGCGAACTCAAATCCATCTCTTCTCCCTAGACTTTCTCGTGGTGGGGGCTCGACATCCTCGAGCCATTCGTCTTGGGAGCATACCAAAACAAATATTTGATAGTAGGTGTCGACTACTTCAGCAAATAGATAGAGGCCGAAGATCTGACCAAAATCATCGCACAAAACATCCTACGTTTCTACAAGAGAAACATACTAGCTTGGTTCGGCTTCCCGCAAGCTATAGTCACCGACAACGGGACACAATTCACCGACAAAAATTTCCAAGACTTCGTCGCCCATCTGGGAACCGTACAACACTTCGCTTCGGTCGAACACCCGCAAATGAACGGACATTCCAAATTCGCCAACAGAGTCATATTCCACGGGCTCAGATAAAGGTTAGACGAATCAAATAAGAAATGGGTTGAAGAACTACAAAATGTGCTATGGGCCTACCGAACCACTCTCCATTCATCCACCGGGGAAACCCCGTTCCGACTTGCCTATGGAACCGAGGCCGTTATCCCAAAAGAGATTTTCGATACTTCGTGAAGAACCGAATTGCCCCTCGATGTGGAGATGAACTGTAACGCCCCGTTTTATTTAATATTATATTAATATTTTTGAGTTACCATTTGACGATTATTTTTGCGACGAGAATATCTATATTAATCGATATATCTGTTAATATATTCGGTGACGTTTTGTTCGGTCCGGTTTTTATTCTGTTCGGTTCGGTAAAATATTATTCGGACCGATATTTAATTTCCCGGAGTTATTTTAATTAATTGGGTTAATAATATTATTAGATATTATTAATGTTATAATTATAGTAAGATAAGTTGGGGGTGTGAGTGCTAATTAGTGAGAATTGGGTATACACCCCTTGGCTTGTAGTAAGAACCAACATAAAACACCATTTTCTTCACTTTTTCCATTACAACACCAAACATACTTAGAAAGGAAAACTAGAGAGTTTTGGAAGAAGAAGAAGAAGAGAAAGATCAAGATAGGGGTTTGAAGTTGGTTGGAGCATCTTGCATCATCCAAGCGTTTAAGGTAAGGGGTTTGATTTTCCACTTCCTATAGTTGGGGTTTGATTCTTATATTTTGGATTTGGGATAAAAATTGATATTTTGATTCATGAGTTTTGTTGAGTGATTGTTGAAATAACTTAGGAAGGTTGAGTTAGGAGTATGGATTATTGGTGTTTTATTGCTAAGCTAGTAGGAACTAGAAGTTGTAAAAATAGAATATGCAGAAATTGTAAAATATGAAGAAAATACTGCCTGCAATGGAAATAACAGGGAAGAACAAGATTGAACGAGGAAGAAGGAGATGGGAGGCGCCCACCTCACTAGGAGGGCGACCGTCCCAAGCCCCCTAGGCGCCTGCCCCTTCCCCTTAGGACTCCCTGGGGCGTCCGTCCCCTGTAGGCATGGAGGGTGCAACGTGTTGCCATTTTGTTGTTTCTGTTTTCTGTGTTTTTCTGTAACCTGCATAATTCCTAACCTGCATAATTTGGATTTAGGTTCTGTTTCTTTATATTTTCCTAATTCCATACACTAATAGTTTATATTAATAAAATATAATTAGGACATAAGTTAGCCGATTAAATTTGGAACCCGATTATGTTCTGATTTCCCGATTTCGGTAATTTCGGTGACGGAGCAAGTGGCTCCGAATTCAACGAAAATTGACGTACTAGCTAAGTTCGACGTGTAAAACGTAGTGGTGAGGTTAATTTTTCGAAATTTCAAGTTTTTACAAAACGACCCGAAATAGGCCAAATTACGGTTAAATTGAATCGAATTGCGTTTTAGTCAAATTAAGTCACGTATGGACAATCTGATTGCGATGTTAATGATTATGATTAATGTCGGTTATTAGGAATGACTTTCGCGACGATTATTGGTGTTTGACTATTTTTCCGTATTTGGAATTTAGTGAATTAATTGATAATGATGTGGTGTGATTAAACATGATGTTTGCGATGGTTTATTTATAATGAATACTTGATGATATGCGACGATGATATGCTTATCTTAATGTGGATAAATATGGCGATGTGGACTTTATGTCAATTTTGATGAGCGATGATGATGTTTTTATTGTGTCGTGTTTGTGATGTTGTATTGTCGAGTCACATACATTGCATAGGCGACGAGGGCTTTTATGCCAAGCGACGATGGGCTTTATGCCAATGTCCCTAATTATGGCGAAGCGACGGGTACCACATGCATAACATAGTCGTGTCTCATGGAGTCAGTTATGTTTATGTTTGAGTCGTTTAGAGTTGGGTTTTAATTGATGGCTGATGTTGAATTGCGATGTTATCGGATACTTTGTTTTGATACAAGTATAATGATTATGTGACGAAATTAAAGTGTTAATTTTACACATTAAATGCTAATTTAAAGTATGTAAGATTTTGATATATGTTGACATACTCTTATTAACTATTTATATATTTTATCATGCCTTTAATTATATGTTTTGGAGTATCTCACCCTTTACTTGTTTCGTTGTTGCCTTTATATTGGTAACGTACAGGTGATCCACGAGGATGATGAGGATTAGCTCGAGTCTCTTTATTTTGAGTCGCTCTGCTCTGATCGTAGCAACACTCTGGTTTTGGGCGACGTTATTATTTTGGATATGATAGTTTATGTATATTATCTTATGATGTTATAACTTTATGTATCGATGATAACATGAAGATATGTATATTTTGTGAATACATCCACTGTGCTGTGAATAGTCATATGTTTATATGATGATTTATGATATGAATCGATATATCCGACTTTTAATTTTTGTGATGTGCATTATAATGCAAAGTGATGAACACACGAATATGTGATACCTCAATTTATGTTGGATGAAATTTTGAAACTCTGATTTTATTATTAATTACGAGGGGTAGAATTGGGGTGTTACATGAACAACCAATCCTTGAGAGAGGAGCTCGACATGGTCAAAGAGATAAGAACGAGGGTTGCCCTTAGAGAAGCATCACACAAACAGAGAATAGCCCTCCGATACGATGCCAAAGTCATTCCTCGTGAATTCAACGTCGGAAGCTTAGTCCTTAAACGAAATTTTAAGAACTCCGCCGAAGGAAAGCTCGCAGCAAACTGGGAAGGCCCTTATCGTGTCTATGCCAAAACAGGAACAAGGGCCTACTACTTAGAAAAGCTCCAAGGGGAGCAACTCACTCGATCATCGAATGCCAAAAAACTTAAACAACATTATAGTTAAAACACTAATGGTCGACCCACCTCGGGGAACCACCTAAGTACATATAGCTCGACATCATACGCTCGCCCCGGTACCAGCGATGCGTAACATCATAGCAACTAAAGAGATACTCGCTTCATTTATCTAACGAGCTAGATCATTAACCCAAAATAAGGGACTCAAATGAGCCTCGTTGCCTAAGTACCTTGCCCGGTAGAACACTCAGCTCGTGATAGGACGTTCTCGCCACCGACCTCGGGCCTTTAATCAAAGCTTGAGTTCTGGACCAAGTGCAGCAACGAACTAGACCCCTTAGGTTAGTCACCCCACACTATCGAAGATCATACATAAATAACGTGCATTGCCCCCCACAAACAATAACTATCATATGCATACAATAAAAGATAAACATCAAATACTTAAATATTACATTTACGGCCATGAAGACCAAATTTGTATCACAGTTGAAACGGGGACTCCACCCCAACAAAACAACGATTCAAAACGACCACAAGGGCCAAAATTGTCATTACATAAACGCGCCACGCCCAAACAGACACAATAAAACCAATACATCAAATTCATTCAGCAGACTGGCCAGGATTATTTCCAGGGGTCGGCTAAGTCTCATCCACGACCATGTCATCAAGGATGTTGGGCTTCTTTATCTCGCCTCCCTCGACATAGAAATGGACTCCCATTCCGTCAGTCACTAACTCTACACCAGGATCTAGTACATGCATCTGAGACACAACATTGTCAAAGCTGGTCGTCGAAGCGATCACTACATCGTCATAAGCCTGGTGTACCTCCGACCACCTCTTCCGAGCCTCTTCTCCCTTTCGCTAGACCTCTTTCAATTTGGACTTAAGTTGACTTAACTCAGCATACGGGAGTTGATTATGCTCAGCATAGGCAGCGAAAATCTCCATGATCCGCATCAACGCCCCTATATCCTCGGCTACAGCCACCTTCTTGGTCGGACGATCCAACTCGTCTAACATGAGCTTCTCAGCATGAGGAAGGACCACGCTCAAACTTTCAAAATATTTCTTGTCGTGCCAGCAAGGAGGAAGGATAAACTTCCCTTTCTCTCTTTTCTTGGTCAGGATTATCTCAGCCCATGTCCTTTTCAGCCTCGATGACACCACCTGCCGAGGCGACAGCGCCCCAAGCGCCAGACCAGTGGATGACTTCCCCGAACTAGTCGCACTAGTCGTCCCCGGCTCAATCGGAGAAGATCTTACCTCCTTCCCCTTCTGCCTCATAGCCTGTCGAGCCACGCGCTCCATAGTCGGATTCATCCTATCTACAAAACAAAAAAGCAAACACAAATTAGCAGAAGACAAAATACACATGCAGCAAAGTAATATAAACAAGAAATCCACCTAAATATGCCCTAGGGTCCCCACAAGCAAGGAGCTCTCTGATATTTACGAGGCCAGGCTCGGAGATCCCCTCCTCGTCCTTATCTAGGAGGGCTTTCCTCCTTTCCCATACGAAGAACACGAGGGAGGCCCGCGACGAACATCGACAATCTCTCGAAGCCGGCCAAATCCTCCTTACACAACTAATCTCAGGCCTAGACATAGAAGTCGAGAGTCTTGTCAAAATACTTCTTCGACCATCAAAACTTGAACTTCCTGATAAGCGCATACTTCTGCCCCCTTGCTCATTCAAGCAGAGGGTCTCGTCCTTATTTAAGCTATGGACTATCCGAAACACATTACGCAATGCCCGATCAGACACTAGCCGAATGAGCATAAACCTATTCTTGAAGAAACGAACGAATTCTTGATACGCCTTGAAAAGCATCTCGTTCTGATGCTTCAACAACACCAACCCCCACCGGACATTCCCGTCCACCTTCTTCAAGTTCCTCTGAAGATAAAAAATATAAAAGAACAGCTCGAGAGTGGCCCCACCTCCAAGTACTCACAGACGATCTCAAATACTCGTATGAAAGATATGGCATTGGGATGAAGTTGGGACGGGGCCAGACGAAGACGATAAAAAACGCCCACCTGGAACTCAGTGAAGGGTACCCGAAAACCTAGATCCCGAAACTATACGTCGTAAACCGGGATGTAGCGGTCCTCATACCCTGAACAGATTCAACCATCTTTGGCCGAAATATGTACAGAACAATATTCTACAGCCGCTTCAGCCTCGCCAGCAACTACGGCCACAACATACAAACTCACCTGGAAAAATACCTTATTAGGGTTACCAAGAAACTGCGTAGCGCAGTCCCACACGTTAGAAGACGCCCAAACTGCTGGGTCATCCTTGTCAGTCTCATCGACCTCAAGCACGGGAAGACTTTCACCGCTCTACTCAGTGGAAGTAAACCTGGATGGTGTTTGCCCTGATCCTTCAGGATCCTCACGAATATCCTCGTTAATACTCGCCATGACACCTGAAAATTAGAGGACATAGGTGAGCTCGACATTAACGTCAAATCCACCCTTCAACCACTATTCAAGTGAAAGGGCTTGGATGAACATGAATCATATCCCGACCAAAATCCCTCTCTAGACAAGGAATGCTCAGACCTAAATCACTAGAACCAAGGGCGAGCAGATGATCTAGGTGGCATTGACTGCCAGAAAGAAGCGGAGCAACCACTCACCACCAGAGAAAATTCTAAAACCATAAACCCTAACCATATACATCTCTACATGCAAGCAAAATCTCAAGCCTAAACAGCCAAATTCCTATGAAAAGGTCAGAAACGTACCGTTTGTGGGTGAAATAAATTGAAGAAACAAGCAAATCGCGAATCTAGCGCGGCGGGGGAAGGCAAAGATGAGGTCGACCACCGTAAAATAGCTCTCCGGATTGATGAATGATGAAGTCGAGAGAGAACAAACAAAAATAATCAGAAGAAATAAAAAACGAAAAGTTATAAATGAGAGAATCCTCTAGCTTTTATAGCCCTTTCTCCATGCGTGGGTCTGGGGCCTATCTGGGGACCTAGGAAAATTATCATTACCCCCTAGTCCCTAGGTCTTTCAGAAGTCACTTCACGCGGCTTGAGGCCACGTAGGCAAAACCCTACGAATTCTCCAACTTCTCGCTTCCTCGACAGCTCCTCATATCCTCGGACAAAACGACTTTGACCTCTCCCTTGGGGATCAAGTAATCCCATCCACGAGCAGATGCGACAAATTGGGGGGATACTGTTCTGGACTTCCCGAGAGCTTTCGGGAAGATCATTCCTCCTCAAGATACAATGACCTACTAGGATTCAACGACGTGCTTCGGGATCCCAACTTCCCGTACCACACATCCTCTGCTCGACATACATCGAGCAGACCCACAACCTATCACATTGAGAAATATGCTTGTTATGTCGCCCATGCTCGATATAACGGCTAGTTACGAGCATTATTGCTCGGTCTTGACCTAGTCAGCTCGAATGACTATATTTGCGGATCCGCGTATCTCGACCCAAATATAGCACCATATATAAAAGATATAACACCAATTTGCATTGTTGACAAAAATAACTTTTATCATCTTTTGTTGTGAACAAAAAATTCTTTTTGCAACGACTATGTTAATTTTTTCTATTAAATAAGGCAAAGATAATAATTGTTGTAAAAATATTACTAATAACAGCGATATCAAATGTCGTTGTAAAACTTTTTGTAACGACACTTATACTAACGACATGCAACGACATTTTTTTCACTGCAAAAAGTATTTTTTGCAACAATTTTGTGTTTTTCTCAACAACTTTTGTCGCTGCGAAAACACATTTTTCTAGTATAGCAGATTAATTCTTAATTTTTTTTATATAATTTGGTCTTTTTGTTGAATTTATATTTTTTAAATACTATTTTATGTATTTTGGATAGTTAATTTAATCTAAAATTGAAAAAAAGATTTAAAAAAAAAACAATGACGCACCGCGCACGCATTAGTTAACTTAAAATACTCACTCGTAACAAATAAAAACTTTAAAAATACACTTTATTACAATAAAATAATTTAATGGCTCCTGCTATTATATATATATATATATATATATATATATATATATATATATATATATAATAAAAATGTGTCAGTAATTAATATGATAAGTAAAATTATCATACTTTTATTTATATACTTATTGAGTAAAAAAATACTATCTTTTAATATGTGCTGACGATTTTTATAGGAGAAAAGTATATTGACTGGTTAATAAAACAAGCTACAAAAGAACACATTAATTATCTACTATGTAAGAAAATAGAATATTCTAAAAAAATTCTATAGTGTCTTTTTTAGCATTTAGCCAATCTTAATTTAGCATTTTATTTAACTTTTACTTTTTAATATGGACAAAAATATAATTTTTGATTTGGTCCAATCAAATTGAATTGTCTTATTTTTTTAACTATTTTAATATGGAGAATTTATAGATTTAATATGTTGGTCCAATACAAAATCTCACTTTTAATGTTTGTCAGTATTTCAAATCCTTCATCTTTTGCATTTAATATTCTCCTTTTCTCTATGTAAAAACCTTCTTCTTCCCAAAGCCACTCATGGATAATTATCATGATGTAAACCCTAACCATTCAATGTTCTCTCCTATAAATACCTCCTAAGTCCTAACCATCTCAATCTGAACTACTCATATATTCAACCGTTCCAATCATTTTGCTTCATCTCTCAGATTTTCAAAATCTTTTAATTAGGTTAAAAATATATGACGATTCTCGGCCCCTTGATTTTTGTTGTTTTTGTTGTGATTATGTGTTATGATTTGCAATATTCTTATGTGATTGTGTCCATATTTTCCAGAAGTATATGAAAAGAGGTATTATGTAATGGTTTCTTTTTTAGATCTGTGATCTCTTTCAACAAATTTTTTATTTATATGTTCCATATATTTGTGGCAATTCGTTGGATTGATATACAAATATAATGTGCGTGCAGGCAACCAAACATCTGAACCATATGTAAGTTAATTGATTTTTGAAAATTTTATTTTCACTGTTGAAACATGAATACATGAATAAGTTAATGTATTTTTCATACATTTACTAAGGACTGTAGCAGCTCATTTACTAAGGACTATAACAGTTCATTGGCATGCATCTGACTTGACATTGATATTCAGGAGCTTATTTATGATTTTTTTTTTGCACGTGGACCGATATCAGTTATTTTTCTATGATCATATTAAGCGTAGATGTGTTCTTTTTCGTATTAAACAGCTCTCAATATTTTGATTGTATCCGGTTGTATTTGTACTATGTTATTTTTGAAGATAATTTTCTAAAAATGTCAAATAATCGATTATAAAATAATTTAATAAATAAATTTTAATGGGATTGAATATTTAAAATTAATGCCATTAATTTTTAAAGATTACGGAAATATTAGATTTGTTTCATGGGTAGATTTTTGGTCTTTATAGCTATTTTTTAATTTAAATGAGTCTAATAATTTTGTTATTTGTTATCTTTATTGAATTAAATATATAATATTCTTTTTTTCACATATAAAATGCAAATATAATTGTAAATAGATATCAAATTATCAAAATGTGTATAATTATGTATTGAAATAGTATAAAAACATGCTTATAAAAAATAATAAATAAAATTAATTTTAAAAAATATTAACGATTTTAGATTGATTTTGAATAAAAACTAACATGAACGGTATGATTTTAATTTTAGTATATTATGGATTTTTTTTAGAAGTAAAAAAAAATTAATTATTAAATGGAGGAATTAAAGTAGAATTTATATTATTATTTTTTATATTTTTTTAATTTTAAAAGTATTTTGACTTACCAAAATCTGACACAAAAACTTTTTACTGTATTCTTTTTTTCTTCTAACCATGGAAGTGTATTTTAACTTATTAACATATGAACTTTTATTAAAATTGCAAAGTGTATTTTAACTTACATTTTATTTTTGGCAAAATAAAATTGGAATCTATTTATGTCATAGAATTATATTACGGTGTGTTCTTCATTTTTATATTTTCATTTTTATTTTAGTATTAGAAAATAATAAAGTTGGATCAATTAGTATTATATAAAGAAATTATTAAATAGAGAAATTTTTACTATAATTGATTTTAAATTTTTATATTATTTTTAATTCTAATCATTTAAATTCTATTCTAAATTTTCAAAACGCGGATAATTTTTTTTTCTCAAAGACAAAACTCTATTTTTCTATTCAAATTATTTTATTTTTAATCTATTATAAATATAAAATTTAAATTAGTAAATTATAGTTTAACATAATATTTTTTATTAATGATGTGATTTGTATAATTAAAATATATTTTGTTCTTTCAAACTTATAATCTTAAGGAATTATTAATGATTAATGAAACATCAATAAATCAATGGGTTAAGGTAATTTATGGGTTGGTTTGGGTCAGTGGATTCGTGGGTTCACCCGCACCCGGGTTTGTTTGGGTTGAATTGGGTATACCCGTAAATGAATGGGTTAAGGTAATTTATGGGTTGATTTGGTTTGGGTCAGTGGGTTCGTGGGTTCACCCGCACCCATGAACAATCTTGATTGAAAGATTACTTTAATGTTAATCATACAATCTTTTTCTGGTACAAAATGATAATACAATATAAATGAATTTTAATATAAATACAAATAGAATGAGACATAAAACATGACGGGTGAAATGCATTAACAATTTAAGATAACATAAGAAAATACTAATAAAATGAGACATAAAATATGACGGGTGAAATGTATTAAAAATTTAAGATTACGAAATATAATGTATTATAATATAAAAATTTACAAGATTATAAAGTATAGTACTATGATCTAGAATAAATACATAAATAACTTACGAATTAAATAGTATCAAAATTGTATGATAATATGAAACATTCTTAATTATTTTACTATCAGAAAATTAAAACTAATATATAATTATTAATTCAAACATGAAAATTATATCTATTCAAAATTTAATATATTATATTTTCTCCCAATATGAAAATTATGCAATGGAAAAAATGAAGATATTGATCAAACAATTAAATAATAATTGAACACGTTTACTATTGATTTAAATATTTTTTATATACGAAAAATTTATAGGGATTGATTTATTATCTCTTTTAAAATAATTAATTTTTTTAGTTAAACAATTTTATTTTCCTATCATTTCATGTTTATTACATTTTAAATCAAATACGTAAAATTATATGAAATCAGGAAAATAAAGTTATTTATCAAAAAATTAAATAATAACAAAATTTTTTTTATTATTGATTCAATTATTTTTGTAAACAATGTCAAAAAATTAAATAATAACGAAAACAAGTTTATTATTGATTCAATTATTTTTGTAAATAATGTCAAAACAAAATTAATATTTATAAAGAAAAAATAATGTTATTGATTCAAATAATTTTGATATCAAAGTTTGTGGGAAACCGTGCGAATGCACAAGTAATATATTAGTATCGGTAGAAACGCACAAGTAATATACTAGAATAATTGCGGACGCACAAATTATTACATTTTTTTTACAAATAATGAAAATAAAGGTAAAATAATGTATTAATCCAAACACACACCAAAATGTGTTGTTTTTCTAATTATTTATGCATCTGTTTTTTTTTTTTTAATTTAAGTTATAAATTCTTGCATTTCATTTTTATTAAACATGTGTGAAAGGTTTTTTGAACAGAGGATGGGCCTAAGCCCAACAAAAAAGAAAATACAAAACTAAATTACTAATGAGACCTTCTCCATTAAGTCACTCAAGCGATTCCAAGACTGTGGGCAGGTATGATACAATCTACAAATTGTATCAGTTGAAGAATTTATCTTGACCATAGCGTCTACATACCTATTAGCCTCACTGAAGATATGAGTAAATCTGATATCAATATCGTTGCCGCTCCATTCTATTATATTTACCACTGAGATTCGCAACAATGTTGTTGTTGTCTGATTGAAGCTCTATGATACCCATGTGAAAGGTTTTTAACTTACATTAATAATTTATACTTTGTGCTTATTATATTTCTCAACTCTGTCATGACTTTCTATTTGAAATAACATATAATAAATAAATATTTTAATATTATTTTTTTCTCAACATAAAATTAATATTTTTTTTGAACATACAATTGTGTGATAAATTTCGTTGTTGAATTATATTTTTTTCTACTAATTATTTTTTTAAAATTAAATAAACTAATATTTGGGATTTTAACATTTTTGTTATTATATCATATGATAAAAAAAATTTAGACATTTTATTATAAATTAAATATTTATTTTAAAACATATTTTCAAACCATCGATAAGGCACGGGTATCCGACTAGTTTTCCATTAACATTTATTCCATCTTTGATAATTTTTATAGGAGTAAATTACAACCACTAAGTTATATGATAAATTTTTTTAAAAATTTAAAATTAAATATATTTTAACAGTAGAAGAAAAATCAAATTTTTCTATTATAGAATTGTTTTCCTAATGTCTTCTTACTTTTTAAAATAATATGTTAAGTTGGTAAATGACAAAATTCTTAATTTATTAAACTATATAATGCAATGTTACAAAAAATTTTATACTTATTTATAAAAAACTAGTTACTGGATAAAAAATAGATATACATAATAGTTATAGACTATAAAATCACTTTCTTATTTTCAACTTATATAACATTCTTTTTCACATGAAACTTATGACTCTAATTTAACACATAAAAATGTAGGTGGATCAATGGTTTCTCACTTCTCACTATATGTATTGCATTTACATGGTTGTTGATATGTATGTAAAGGGAATTCTTATGACACATGTTAAGTTAAATTAAAGTGGTTGTAAATAACAACTTCAACATATGCATGTATAATAGATTGAACTAGAAGTAATATAAAATATAGACAATTAATTTATTTAATATATTTTAATTTTATTTAAATTTAATGATATATTTGCCCATTCTTTAATTAATGTTCCTTAACATTCAACTTATAATATAAAAGAATATAATTCTTAACTTTGAATGTTCAAAATTATATTTTAATCATGATTATTCAAGTTAGATCTTTGGTTGAATAATGTCTAATAGATTTTACATACATATGTCTAAATTACAGATTATAATTACAGAAGTCGTTTCCCCATTAGTTTTGAAGCGATATAGGTTGATTTAGTGATTTCAAATATAAAAAAGGTGAATTATGTTATATGATTTTTATAAAGCGAGGATATTTTTCAAAATTGATTCCTCTTTTCCTTGAAGAAATAGAATCAGTAGTAGATAGAGAAATAACTTGTATTAATTCTCCTTTAAATTTTTTATTTTCAAGTTTTAAAATTATACAAGTAACACGATCTATAAAATTAGACAAGTAGATCTATTTCTATTCCTCTGCTCTATTCTTCCTTTACATGGTTACCAACACAACAAGTTTTGGTCAATAATAGAGAGCGTAAATGGTTTAGACTTTTTTATAAATTTGAAAAGATGTACCCTAAGGATAAATGACCTGTTTTTTCTTTCTTTCTTTTTTTGCTGTTAATATTTTAAAACACTTTTTATTAGAGGTGTTCATCTAAGTTCTACCAACATACATATAACGTATTTCACTTAAAACTTCTCCATGAAGGTGTACTTAAGACTTTAAGGTATATTTCAGTCACATATAGCTATTTTTCGCCTTCATAGCTTTATTTTCAGATTTATTGTAGTTTTTGGTTTTCATGGCTTCGAGACCATGTTTTAATGGTTCCAGTTTAATGGATGAGAAATGTAACACCCCTTCTAATTATCCGCGATTTTATAATTTAATAATCAGAGTATTTAGTACATATCAAGAGGCATCACAATTTTTAATATAATTCAAAATTATAACCAAACAGATGTCATGCTTTCACTAAAGGAATTCATTAAATAAATAAACCAAAAGTTATGTTTAACAGCGGAAATGAAACATAACAACTCCTGAATACGTCGTTCATAATTATTCCAGGATGATAAACTGAAACATTAATCAAAACTAATATTTAATATCCAAAATGAATCTCAATCATACATTTTCCCAGTGTTACATCTACCAGAGCACGACACTGACACGCGGATTAACTAATGACTCGACTCTAGAAGCTATCCTCACTGATTTCCAAGCAGCTAATCACTTCGAATCTGAAATCATCAAAGTAAGGGTGAGATTTCTATCCAATATAAAATGCATTATACGTTTTTAAATACAACGGAATAATTAAATACATTAGTCCATTATCCAAACATATAGTCATAACCAATTCACAAATGCATCTCACACAATGAACATGTAAATATAACAAACGATGGAAATTGCAACACTGGAAACCATCCTAGCATGTTACAACCCCATATGCAATGCAGACTCTGTGCATGTGGTACCACAACGTGAACCGAGTTCACCCACTGCTCCGTTTACATGTGGAAAGACAGCGGAAATCCATGATTCGCCCAGAACACTGAGTCAAGAATCTAGCCTCAATACCTCTACATCCGGGTAAGTCTATTGGCTCTGCAATTTCACTTCCGCACAATGGGAATGAACCAATTAACAATGCTCATGCATGCACCATAAAAGCATGCAACATCAATTCAACGACATATGATCACAACATAATTCCACATAATGCCAACTTCAACGAGTATCACATGATAACAACATAATCATGAAATAAATTATCACAAAGCATAACTATGTCAAACGCTTACCCTTCAATTAGTAAGACTATCACCAATATGTACAACAATAACAACTGAGATCAACAATCATCATGAATATACAACATCGACAACAACACATGATATCAATACAATCATGAATAAACAACAAGGAAAACATCACATAAGCGTCAATCTTCATTCAACTTGTCAAACACTCTAACCATTATATCAAATGGTCACATCTCAATCATAATGGATAGCAGGCACAACGCATAAGTATCAGTCCTCATTCATTAAATCAAACAATTCATAACCCATTCCCATTTGTCCTTAACCATCAACGTTTCAAAAATCGGGAACTCGACACTTTTAAATTAATTTTCACAAAAATAATATTTTTCTCTTTTTAAAAGATAGTTTTTTAATTTAAGAAATAATGCGAAAGCGGCTTTCGAATCGAGTTACGGTTTAAAAATATGAATTTTTGAAGTTTAAGTATTTTTGAACTCAATAGTGGAACCGGTTCCTACCAGTACAACCCGGTTCCCACTTTTTGAAAATCACCTGGAATTTTTATGGGAACCGGTTCCTACCCCAGGAACCGGTTCCCACAAATTGCCGGTTTTGAAAGTTTACTGGAACCGGTTCCTCCCAGAACGGTTCCACGACCTCAGAACAAAATATGCTATTTTGACAGCACTTATGCATTATTATTCACTTCCAATCATTTCCATATAACTTATAACATTAGAAACACCGTTTACGACCATTATCGTAATACAACATCATATATCATTGTTTCATCATTCCTATCAATTGTTCGACACACTATTGATCTTAATTCTATAATCCGACACAAAATAGGGTTTAATCCTACAAACCTATATTCATCAAAAATCAAACTTCCTAACATACCCAATCATCCGGTTGATTCCCAAAACCCATAAGGCATTAAAATCGAATGAAATCACCTCTTACCTCGCGATGATCTTCGATTTCCTCGGCGTTGGCTTTTTCCTCTCTTCTCTTCTCTTCTCCAATTCTACGTGAAATAACTTTTTCCAAAAGACCTTCTTTTCCTTCTTTTCCTTTTTATAATCCTTGTTATATTCCTTTTATTTATTCTAATAAAATAAATGATTAGTAATTAGTAAAGTAGAGTGATTTACTCCTCACACCCTATAATTACTCTTCACCCACCAACTCTTCTTTTCAATTAAATAGTCCAATTAAATCCAAAAATATAAATAATCAAGCCTTTAATTAATTAAATAATTAAATTCCCAATTATTTAATATTCGAATTAAATCGGGGTGTCACAACTCTCCGTTACTAAAAGATTTTTCGTCCTCAAAAACATACCTTAGACGAAAAGTTCGGGATATGAGTCCTTCATCTGGCTCTCCAGTTCCCAAGTCACATTTCCTCCAGCTGGTCCTCCCCAAGCTACTCTTACCAATGCTATCTCTTTACCACGCAATTGCTTCACTTTTCGATCCTCAATTCTCGCAGGTACTGCTTAAACAGTCAAATTATCCCGCACCTGCACATCATCTACCTGAATCTCATGAGACGGATCCGCAATGTACCTCCTCAACTGAGATACGTGGAAAACATCATGGAAATTCGCAAGTGACGGCGGTAAAGCAATCTGATAAGCAACTTTCCCAACTCTCTTGGTAATCTGAAACGGACCAATAAAATGCGGAGTCAACTTTCTTGACTTTAAAGCTCGACCAATACCAGTCATCGGAGTAACTCGCATGAACACATGATCTCCTTCACTAAACTCAAGATCTTTCCTTCTCTTATCATGATAATTTTCTGAAGACTCTGAGAAGTTCTCGTCTTCTCCTGAATCATCTTAATCTTGTCTGAAGTTTGTTGAACAATCTCTGATCCAATCATAGCACTTTCTCCAGATTCGTACCAACACAACGGCGTCCGACACCTCCTACCATACAATGCCTCAAAGGGAACCATACCGACGCTCGAATGAAAACTATTGTTGTAGGTAAACTCTATCAATGGTAAGTAGCTATCCCAAGCTCCACCTTTTTCTAACACACAAGCCCTCAACAAATCTTCTAACAACTGAATCATCCTCTTCGTCTGACCATCTGTCTGCGGATGATAAGCAGAACTCAATCGTAACTTAGTACCCAAAGCTTCTTGTAATCTTGTCCAGAACTTAGACGTAAACCTCAGATCTCTATCTGACACAATGCTAGATGGGATACCATGCAAACTCACAATCATCTCAACATACAATTCTGCCAACCTCTCCATCGGATAATCCATTCTTATCGGAATAAAATGAGCAGATTTTGTCAATCGATCCACAATAACCCAGATAGAATCACAATTCTTCACTGTCCTAGGAAAACCAGATACAAAGTCCATAGAAATGCCATCCCATTTCCATTCCGGAACAAATAACGGTTCCATCAATCCTGACGGTTTCTGATGTTCGATCTTCAATTTCTGACAAACCAAACACGCATACACAAACTCAGCAATTTCCTTTTTTATTCCAGGCCACCAAATTAACTTCTTCAAGTCATGATACATCTTAGTAGCACCAGGATGAATACTCAACCCACTACGATGTCCTTCTTCCAAAATACTTTTTCTAATCTCGGCCACATCCGGTACACACACTCTATCACCAAATCTCATAACGCCATTCTCGTCAATTCGGAACTCACCTCCTTGACCTTGGTTATTCAATGTCAGCTTATCTACCAAACCAACATCAGATTTCTGTCCATTTCGAATCTCTTCCAAAATACCACTAGTCAGCTTCAACATGCCCAATTTCACACTATTCGGAGTAGTTTCACACTCTAAACTTAAGTCTCTGAATTGTTCCACTAAATCCAATTCACGAACCATTAACATTGACATATGCAAGGACTTCCTACTCAAAGCATCTGAAGCAACGTTTGCCTTACCAGGATGGTAATTCAAACCGAAATCGTAATCCTTCAGAAATTCTAACCATCTACTCTGTCTCACATTCAACTCTTTCTGATCAAAGAGATACTTCAGGCTCTTATGATCACTGAACACCTCAAACCGAGAACCATATAAATAATGCCTCCATAACTTCAAAACAAATACAACAGCTGCCAATTCCAAATCATGGGTCGGATAATTCCTTTCATGAATCTTCAATTGTCGTGAAGCATAAGCCACAACCTGCTTATCTTGCATCAACACACCACCTAATCCCATCAATGATGCGTCACAATACACAACAAAAGACTTAGCCGGATTCGGAAAAATCAAGATCGGAGCACTAGTCAACCTCCTCTTCATCTCTTGAAATCCTTTCTCACATTCAGCATCCCAAACAAACACTTGACCCTTCCTGGTCAACTTAGTCAACGGTAAAGCTAACTTCGAAAATCCCTCAATGAATTTCCTGTAATAACCTGCAAGCCCAAGAAAACTACGAATCCCTGAAGCATTCTTCGGCGCTTCCCACTGAGACACCGCTTCCACTTTTGTAGGATCAACGGCAATACCATTCTTGGAAATCACATGACCAAGAAAACTCACTTCGCTTAACCAAAACTCGCATTTCGATAACTTCGCATAAAGTTTCTTCTCCTTCAGTAATTCCAATACAATCCTAAGATGCTTTGCATGCTCCTCATCATTCTTTGAATAGATCAAAATATCGTCAATAAACACCACCACAAAGTGGTCAAGATACGGATGAAATATCCTGTTCATATACTCCATAAAAACACCAAGTGCATTAGTATCTCCAAATGGCATAACAGAATATTCGTAATGCCCATACCTCGTTCTAAATGCAGTCTTCTGAATATCTTCCGCCTTAACACGAATCTGATGATATCCAGACCTCAGATCAATTTTACTAAATACACAAGCTCCAACTAACTGATCCATCAAATCATCAATCCTCGACAATGGATACCGATTTTTGATTTTCACTTTATTCAATTGCCTGTAATCAACACACAGTCTCATTGTACCTTCCTTCTTCTTAACCAACAATACAAGAGCACCCCACGGCGAAACACTTGGACGAATAAACTTCTTCTCAAGTAACTCTTCCAACTGCTTCTTCAACTCAGACAATTCAGATGCCGACATGCGATAAGGCGCCATCGACACC
Organism: Vicia sativa; assembly: GCA_021764765.1. Classification (NCBI taxonomy): domain Eukaryota; kingdom Viridiplantae; phylum Streptophyta; class Magnoliopsida; order Fabales; family Fabaceae; genus Vicia; species Vicia sativa. Next base: position 132,379,572 of record CM038794.1, read on the forward strand.
TGACTAGTTCCAGGAATCAAATCTATAGCAAACTCCACTTCTCTCTCAGGTGGTAACTCACTAACATCTTCCGGAAACACTTTTGGAAATTCCTTCACCACTAGCAATTCATTACTCTCAGCCTTTCCTTTCACTTCCATCGAAGAATACAACATAAACACCACACCATCATTAACAACTACGTAACTCTGATCATCCATCTTAATTCATTGTCCTTATTAGAGTCTTCGTCCACTCATATGGTTCACAAGCTTCTATTGTAACACCCCATCTAAATACCCCGAATATATTAATTAGATTAATATCAAAAATCAACTTTAATCAGAGTTAACACGGCAAATGAGGGATGTCACAATTAATAGATAAAATAAAACTTCATTCAAACAGTAGCCATGCTACACTGAGGATCAACATCCAAATAATTTCAATCAATTAAGACCATGTCTTACACAGCGGAAATACCAAACCAAAATTTAATAAACCATCATGGTTCTCAAAGAACACAATAACCAATTAAACGAATACAGTTCTCTTAACTAAACGTTCCCTAGTGTTACAATCTAATCAGGGCATGACACTGACACGCGGACTTAAAGATAAGCTCTAGAGCCATCCTCACCAACTCCTTAGCTTGTAACGTTAATCTGAAATGGTAAAGTAAGGGTGAGACTTCTCATAAATTAAAACATATTATAAGCTTCTCATTAACAATATAATACAAGAATATCATTTCACCCACTTAACACAATTCAGAATTCAACACACAACCATATTTATACAAGTCATCATGCATAATCAATAAACAACAAAAGAATTGCAACACTGGAAGACATCCTAACATGTTACAATTCCATGCAAACACAAATGCAGACTCAATGCATGCGGTACCGACTCGTGACCAAGTCACCCAATACTGATCCATCATCAACCGGATACAGTACCATCGATTCGCCCATAACCACCCGGACACGAATCCAGCCTAACCACCCATCCTCACTCGAGTATCGGTTATCGGCAATCCAAGTCAAATTCCGCACAATGGGAATTAAATTCACCAAACAATGTAAATGCACGCACGTCACTAGCATGCAACATCAATCAGTCTATGTATACATTCATCTAACATAACTGAATCAAACCAAATCAACATGGTATCTCAACCAATCATGCATACATCTAACATCAGCAGAAACATGCTATTACATCTACACGTTACCAATATCTCCATCACAAAGGTCCTCTGCTACACATACATCATCATGTGTCAATCAACCATCATTTATTTCGAAATTCGACCCTTTTCAAAATAATTTCAAGTTTTTGAAAATATTATCATTTTATATGATAGAGCATTAAATTTGAGAAACAGCGTCCAAAACGGCGCTCAAACGGACTTACGGTTTGAAAGTTATAAATTTTTAAAGTTTTGAAATTTTCAAAAATATTTCAGTGGAACCCGGTTCCTCCTTGGGAGTAACCGGTTCCCACATTTCAGAAAAACAGCGCCCCTGGAAAAATGTATGGGGAACCCGGTTCCTCCAGGTAGGGAACCGGTTCCCAGAAGTAAAAATCACATTTTCTGGAAAAATTAACGTGGAACCCGGTTCCTCCCACACAGGAACCGGTTCCTGAGTTCGAAAATACCATTTTTCACCATTTTAAAAGCTGGAACCCGGGTTCTCCCACTGGGGAACCGGTTCCCACGACCTTCAGACCCAAAAACTCAGTTTTGACAACATTATTTCCCAAAACCATTTTTCTCTTCATCCCAAAACGTGCCACATATTCCGACACCATAAATTCACTCATTCATCATCAATAACACACCATATAACATGTTTTATTCGTCAGTAATGATCTTATATCATACAAATCAATGAGTTTATACATTCTGACACAATCTGACACCATTAGGTATACACCCATGGAAACCTAGAAATCCCCAAACTAAGATTTCCTAACATGCTATGATCTATAGTATTAAAATCAAAACCTATAATACGAAATAATCAATCGAAATCACCCCTTACCTTGTGGGTTCTTCGAATTCTGACACTTCTAGGTTTTCTTCCTTCTTTACTTCTCTTCTCACTTCACGTATCTTGTTTTCTCCAAAAATGGCTCTATTTTCCTTCTTTTCTTATTTTATTCCTTTTTATTCTTTTTAACATAAATAAAATAACTTTTACTACTCACACCTCCATTAAATCCATAATTAATCTCAATAATTCAATATATTAATAAATTATGTTCTCAATTAATTTAATAATTAAAAATCATAATTATTTAAATATCGAATTATTTTGGGGTGTCACAACTCTCCCCAACTAAAAGAGTTTTCGTCCTCGAAAACATACCTCAGACGAATAATTCGGGATACGAGTCCTTCATCTGACTCTCCAGCTCCCAAGTGACATTTCCATCCGCTGGTCCTCCCCAAGCCACTCTTACCAATGCTATCTCTTTGCCTCGTAGCTGTTTCAACTTCTGATCCTCAATTCTCACAGGTACCGCTTCCACAGTCAAATTCTCTCGTACCTGTATATCATCTATCCGAATCTCATGAGACGGATCAGGAATGTACTTCCTCAGCTGAGACACATGAAAAACGTCTTGCAAATTTGCAAGTGACGGCGGCAAAGCAATCTGATATGCAACCTTCCCAATTCTCTTGGTAATCGGAAAAGGACCAATAAATCGTGGAGTCAACTTCTTTGACTTCAAAGCTCGACCAATACGAGTCATCGGAGTAACTCGCATAAAACATGTTCTCCTTCACTAAACTCAAGATCTTTCCTCCTCTTATCATGATAACTTTTCGGCGACTACGAGAAGTCCTCATCTTCTCCTGAATCATCTTAATCTTTTCCAAAGTCTGCTGAACGATCTCCGGTCCAATCACCGCACTCTCTCCAGATTCATACCAACACAATGGTGTCCGGCACCTCCTACCATACAATGCCTCAAACGGAGCCATACCAATACTCGAGTGAAAGCTATTGTTGTAGGTAAACTCAATCAATGGCAGATAACTATCCCAAGCTTCACCCTTCTCTAACACACAAGCTCTCAGCAAATCTTCCAACGACTGAATCGTTCTTTCCGTCTGACCATCTGTCTGCGGATGATAAGCGGAACTTAAACGCAACTTGGTACCCAAAGCTTCTTGCAATCCCGTCCAGAACTTAGATGTAAACCTCGGATCTCGATCCGACACAATACTAGAAGGTATACCGTGCAAACTCACAACCTTCTCGACATACAATTCTGCCAACCTCTCCATCGGATAATCCATTCTTATCGGAATGAAGTGAGTGATGTCAACTATCCACAATCACCCGATGGAATCACAATTCTTAGCTGTCCTTGGCAACCCAGACACAAAGTCCATTGAGATTCCATCCCACTTCCATTCTGGAACAAATAATGGCTCCATCAACCCTGACGGTTTCTGATGCTCGATTTTCGACTTCTGACAAACCAAACAAGCATACACAAACTCAGCAATTTCCTTTTTCATTCCCGGCCACCAAAACAACTTCTTCAAATCATGGTACATTTTAGTAGCACCGGGATGAATACTCAACCCGCTACGATGTCCTTCTTCTAAAATACTCTTCCTAATCTCGGCAACATCTGGAACACACACCCGATCACCAAATCTCATAACTCCATTCTCGTCAATTCGGAACTCGCCTCCTTGACCTTGGTTGATCAACGTCAACTTATCAACTAAACCAACATCAGATTTCTGTCCATTTCTAATCTCTTCCAGAATACCACTAGTCAGCTTCAACATACCCAATTTCACACTATTCGGAGTAGTTTCACAAACCAAACTTAAATCTCTGAACTGCTCAACCAAATCGAACTCATGGACCATTAGCATTGACATATGCAAGGACTTCCTACTCAAAGCATCTGCAACCACGTTTGCTTTACCAGGATGGTAATTCCAACCGAAATCATAATCCTTTAGGAATTCTAACCATCTTCTCTGCCTCATGTTCAACTCCTTCTGATCAAAGAGATACTTGAGACTCTTATGATCACTGAATACCTCAAACCGAGAACCATATAAATAATGTCTCCACAACTTCAAAACAAACACAACAGCTGCCAACTCCAAATCATGAGTCGGATAATTCTTTTCATGCACTTTCAATTGTCGCGAAGCATAAGCCACAACCTGCTTATCTTGCATCAACACACCACCTAATCCCATTAATGATGCGTCACAATACACAACAAAAGACTTAGTCGGATCTGGCAAAATCAAGATCGGAGCACTTGTCAACCTCCTCTTCAGCTCTTGAAATCCTTTCTCACATTCAACATCCCAAACAAATATCGACCTTTCACGGTCAACTTAGTCAATGCAGCTAGTTTGGAAAACCCTTCAATAAATTTCCGGTAATAACCTGCAAGCCCCAGAAAACTACGGATCTCAGAAGCATTCTTCGGCGCTTCCCACTGAGACACCGCCTCTACCTTCGTAGGATCCACATCAATTCCATTCTTGGAAATTACATGGCCAAGAAAACTTACTTCATCCAACCATAATTCACACTTGGACAACTTCGCATAAAGCTTCTTTTCTTTCAACAGCTCCAATACAACTCTGAGATGTTCTGCATGCTCCTCATCGCTTTTCGAATAAATCAGAATATCATCAATGAACACTACTACAAACTTGTCAAGGTACGGATGAAATATCCTATTCATATACTCCATGAAAACACCAGGTGTGTTAGTAACCCCAAACGGCATAACAGAATATTCATAATGCCCATACCTCGTTCTAAATGTAGTTTTCTGAATATCCTCCGACTTCACACGAATCTGATGATATCCAGATCTCAGATCAATCTTACTAAATACACAAGCCCCAACGAGTTGATCCATCAAATCATCAATCCTCGGTAAAGGATACCGATTCTTAATTGTAACTTTATTCAACTGTCGGTAGTCAACACATAACCTCATTGAACCTTCCTTCTTCTTAACCAATAACACCGGAGCACCCCACGGCGAAACACTCGGACGAATAAACTTCTTCTCAAGCAATTCCTCTAACTGCTTCTTCAGTTCAGCTAATTCAGATGCCGACATGCGATAAGGCGCCATCGACACCGGACTAGTTCCAGGAATCAGATCTATAGTAAATTCTACCTCTCTCTCATGTGGCAATTCACTAACGTCTTCCGGAAATACTTCTGGAAATTCTTTCACCACTGGCAATCCATCACCTTTTGCCTTACCCTCCGATTCTATCGCGGAATACAACATAAACACCACAGCACCCTCTTTCACAGCTAGGTTCATCTGCTTAACTGACATAATCTCATTTTCGATCTTAACCTCTTCAGGAAAAATGACTGTCTTCTCAAAACAGTTGATATGAACCTGGTTGAATTCCAACCAGTTCATTCCAAGGATGATATCAAGTTGTTCTAGCGGTAGGCACACTAAATCCATACCGAAACCCCTATCAAAAATCACAATAGGACAATTCCTACAAACATATGAAGTAGTCACTGAACCCGACGCAGGAGTATCAATAACCATACTTCCATCCATATTAGAAATTTCCAAATTCAATCTCTTAGCACAATCTAACGCAATAAAAGAATGCGTAGCTCCAGTATCAATAATCGCAATCAAAGGTATGCCATTAATAAAACATGTACCTTTAATCAGCCGATCATCTGGTTTAGTCTCTGATCCAGACAATGCAAACACTTTACCACCAGCTTGCTCTTTCTTGGGTTTTGTGCACTGAGGACGAGTATGAACCTCTTCACCACAGTTGTAACAAGTCACCACTCTCACTCTACAGTCATTGGCCACATGGCCGAGTTTCCCACACTTGAAACACTTCTTATCAGTACTTTTGCAGTCCACCATGCGATGTCCTGTCTCACCACACTTATAGCACTTAACGGAAGAACTAGAATCTCCTCCACCAGACTTCTTCCAACCACTGGATCTCTGATTACTCTTATCATAAGGCTTACCACGATCCATCTGTTTCTTACTTTTCCTATCAACATACCCTCGAGCATTCGACTTAGTGTTAGCAAGATCCTCCTCTAGAATCCTACTGCAGTCAACCAGATCAGAAAATCTTCGGATACGCTGATACCGAATACCCTGCTTAATCTCATCACGAAGACCATTTTCAAACTTGATACATTTGGAAAATTCTCCATCTGCATCGTTGGGGTAATGAGCATAATACTTCGCTAACTCAGCAAACTTCGAAGCATACTCACTGACAGTCTTGTTACCCTGCTTGAGTTCCAGAAACTCAATCTCCTTCTTACCTCTGATGTCCTCAGGAAAGTACCTCCTCAGAAAAGCTCTCCTGAACACAGCCCAATTCAATGCAACGCCATCTTCCTCCAGTTCAGTCCTGGTAGCAACCCACCAGTCATCAGCTTCCTCAGCTAACATGTGAGTTCCGTATCTCACCTTCAGCCCCTCTGCACAGTCAATCACTCTGAAGATCCTCTCGATCTCCTTCAACCACTTCTGAGCACCTTCGGGATCATGTGCACCCTTGAACAATGGAGGATTATTCCTCTGAAAATTCCCCAATTGTCGGTCAGCACCAATCGCAGCTCCCTGCTGGTTCCCTCCGAGCACTCCAGCCAACATTCCCAAAGCCTCAGCAATGGCATCATCATTCCTTCTGTTACCTCTTCCAGCCATTGTTCTGTAACATTACAAAACAATCTACGTAAGCACACAAGTATCGACAGTGTTACTTACACTAGTCGCATACTAAAAGGGATAACGACACAAGACAAGACCGACTATGCTCTGATACCACTATTGTAACACCCCATCTAAATACCGTGAATATATTAATTAGATTAATATCAAAAATCAACTTTAATCAGAGTTAACACGGCAAATGAGGGATGTCACAATTAATAGATAAAATAAAACTTCATTCAAACAGTAGCCATGCTACACTGAGGATCAACATCCAAATAATTTCAATCAATTAAGACCATGTCTTACACAGCGGAAATACCAAACCAAAATTTAATAAACCATCATGGTTCTCAAAGAACACAATAACCAATTAAACGAATACAGTTCTCTTAACTAAACGTTCCCTAGTGTTAAAATCTAATCAGAGCATGACACTGACACGCGGACTTAAAGATAAGCTCTAGAGTCATCCTCACCAACTCCTTAGCTTGTAACGTTAATCTGAAATGGTAAAGTAAGGGTGAGACTTCTCATAAATTAAAACATATTATAAGCTTCTCATTAACAATATAATACAAGCATATCATTTCACCCACTTAACACAATTCAGAATTCAACACACAACCATATTTATACAAGTCATCATGCATAATCAATAAACAACAAAAGAATTGCAACACTGGAAGACATCCTAACATGTTACAATTCCATGCAAACACAAATGCAGACTCAATGCATGCGGTACCGACTCGTGACCAAGTCACCCAATACTGATCCATCATCAAATGGATACAGTACCATCGATTCATCCATAACCACCCGGACACGAATCCAGCCTAACCACCCATCCTCACTCGGGTATCGGTTATCGGCAATCCAAGTCAAATTCCGCACAATGGGAATTAAATTCACCAAACAATGTAAATGCACGCACGTCACTAGCATGCAACATCAATCAGTCTATGTATACATTCATCTAACATAACTGAATCAAACCAAATCAACATGGTATCTCAACCAATCATGCATACATCTAACATCAGCAGAAACATGCTATTACATCTACACGTTACCAATATCTCCATCACAAAGGTCCTCTACTACACATACATCATCATGTGTCAATCAACCATCATTTATTTCGAAATTCGACCCTTTTCAAAATAATTTCAAGTTTTTGAAAATATTATCATTTTATAAGATAGAGCATTAAATTTGAGAAACAGCGTCCAAAACGGCGCTCAAACGGACTTACGGTTTGAAAGTTATGAATTTTTAAAGTTTTGAAATTTTCAAAAATATTTAAGTGGAACCCGGTTCCTCCCTGGGAGTAACCGGTTCCCACATTTCAGAAAAACAGCGCCCCTGGAAAAATGTATGGGGAACCCGGTTCCTCCAGGTAGGGAACCGGTTCCCAGAAGTAAAAATCACATTTTCTGGAAAAATTAACGTGGAACCCGGTTCCTCCCACACAGGAACCGGTTCCTGAGTTCGAAAATACCATTTTTCACCATTTTAAAAGCTGGAACCCGGGTTCTCCCACTGGGGAACCGGTTCCCATGACCTTCAGACCCAAAAACTCAGTTTTGACAGCATTATTTCCCAAAACCATTTTTCTCTTCATCCCAAAACGTGCCACATATTCCGACACCATAAATTCACTCATTCATCATCAATAACACACCATATAACATGTTTTATTCGTCAGTAATGATCTTATATCATACAAATCAATGAGTTTATACATTCTGACACAATCTGACACCATTAGGTATACACCCATGGAAACCTAGAAATCCCCAAACTAAGATTTCCTAACATGCTATGATCTATAGTATTAAAATCAAAACCTATAATACGAAATAATCAATCGAAATCACCCCTTACCTTGTGGGTTCTTCGAACTCTGACACTTCTAGGTTTTCTTCCTTCTTTACTTCTCTTCTCACTTCACGTATCTTGTTTTCTCCAAAAATGACTCTATTTTCCTTCTTTTCTTATTTTATTCCTTTTTATTCCTTTTAACATAAATAAAATAACTTTTACTACTTACACCTCCATTAAATCCATAATTAATCTCAATAATTTAATATATTAATAAATTATGTTCTCAATTAATTTAATAATTAAAAATCATAATTATTTAAATATCGAATTATTTTGGGGTGTCACATCTATCACACTTCATTCATATTCATCACTTTATGCCCCATTTAGATAGTAAGACAATTATATACATCCAATACGATTCCGTCTACTATCAACAAGAGATTAAGGGTGATCAAGTCCTCAATTTGTCAATAGACATCCGATAATCATACTGGAGTATAAACCATCATTACCAACACTTTTTGTCCTCAGAATCGTACTCGCCTTTTTGCACTTCCAACTATGACTCATGGTCCAAACGATTCCAACGACTCTAACCATACTTGCACTGTCTTCTCAAGCAGTACCTCGTACCAATGACTTACAATCGGAACATATCCGGGAAGCATCTCTCCTCCCCCACTTATTTTCACACTACTCCTGCAATAATCAATCAGAAAAGTAACAAGTACCGACAATGTTGTACACACTTGTCGCGTACAAAGGGATAATGACATTAAGACACTGGTCACAACGACCGACTATGCTCTGATACCACTATTGTAACACCCCTTCTAATTACCCGCGATTTTATAATTTAATAATCAGAGTATTTAATATAATATTCGAATTAAATCGGGGTGTCACAAGAAATACTATTTTGATACTATAACATCTACATCATATGAGTGCACTTAAAATCTACTATTTTAATAAGAGAATTTTTTTCTCTACTTAGTGGGGTTCTTCTTCATCCCTAATAAAAAATAAAAAATGTCCTTTAGTTTTGCAAATTAACTTGCGAATTTTTCAAATAAGGTAAATTCGTAAGTTAACTTGCGAAATAATTCACGATTTTAAAAAAATAAGGTGAATTCGCAAGTTAACTTGCGAAGTCTGCGTATAATTTTAGAAAACATAGAACTTTCCCCCTTTCCCATTCATTTCAAACTACACTCAAATTCTTCCCTCTCTACTATAAACCCTAACTTCTGCAATATCATTTCAAGCCACTCCAAGTCACTCTCATCATTTCCACCAACACATTTCAACTCCTCCAAAGTTCAAAATCAACAAATTTTGTAAGTTTTCTTCACTCTTCACTATTCAAATTTTTGATTTTTTTATTACATTATAAGGTTTAGGTTGTAGAAATGTAGTAGTGTATCAAGTAGTAGTAGATAAATGTAGTAGGAAAAATTGGATTTAGGTAGTTTTGGAACTGTATTTCTAATGTTTTAAATTTCTGGACGAAGGGGGTTCGCAAGTTAACTTGCGAATTTTTGTCTGAATGGAAAATTCTAAAGTTAACTTGCGAATTTTGGTCTGAATTGGAAATTCTGAAGTTATCTTGCGAATTTTGGTCTGATTTGTTTTTGAATTTGTATCCTAATTGTTGTAATGGTTTATTTCAGAATAATGGTCGATCAAGACAACCGGATGACACGTTTGAGACATGGAAGGCAAAGCCAGATAGCGTCGGCTCGTCGAGAGCGAGTGCTAATGGCAAGGACACAAAGAGAACAACGAGCACAACTTGATATAGCATCACCTTCAGCGCTGTCTCGAAGGAGTCGTCTTTCTCTCGTGCACACGAGGAGGAGGTACTGGATATAGAGGTACCGAAGGTCGACTCGCCGACGAAGGAGGCCCAGGATGCCCAGAACGTCGAAAATGCTGAGGAACCTACATAGGCGGAGGATGTTGGCTTTCCAGGAAGGCCATATATGACAAATCCATCCTAAGTTATTATGGGGACCATACTACCTACTATGTCTGGGGTGGAGAGGTATTAATATTTTTTTTGTTATATTTCGGATTATTTATTTTCTTTTACTGTCCGTTATTTTTTATTTATTTTCGTATACTGCCCGTTCGTATTATTTATTTATTTTTGTTTGATTCTTATGTTTCAGGAAAGAAAGGACTTGAACCATTCTAACCACTCCCGCAAAATCTTTGAACTCTATGCTCCGAAGACTCAGTGGTTCCAGACTGTTATCCTCACATCCGATCTTGCCGGATTATACAGTACTGGTTACAGGACAATTAGCACCGACATGCATGGTGCTTTTGCTGAGAGATGACATAGGGAGACGTCATCTTTCCACTTTTCAGTTAAGGAGTTGACGATCACCCTCGACGATGTTGCATGCTTGATGCGACTACCTATCAGAGGTAGGTTACTCAACTATTCTAAGATAACCAGAGCTGAAGCGGTTGAGTGGATGGTTGAGCACCTAGGAGCTGATCCGTATAGGGCTGCTCAGGACTACGCCACCACAAACGAGGTGCACGTGACATTATCTTATCTGAAGGAGTTATATGATGAGCACCTCCGTCTAGTTGCTCGTGCAAAAAGAGATGCACAGGAAGCTGTGGAGCCTGTTGTGGAGGATTTTTTTTTCCAGTATCACCGGGGTTGTTCCATCTAGTGTTTTTTGATGTACTTGATAGGAACGTCCGTCTTTGTGGACACTAGTGGCCTCTACACCGACGTGACCTACCTGAGATACTTTACGGACTTTTCTACAGTTCAGGACTGGAACTAGGGTGCCACTGTTCTTACCTACCTCTACTAGAAGCTGAATGAAGCTTCCAGGTGAAGGGCTAGGATGCTTACTGGCTCGTCACACTCCTCACAGTACGTTTTTATTTTCACGATAAATTTTAATTAGTTTTAGTTGATTTTAATTATGTTAAAATTATATTTTTGTTGATGCAGAGTTGGATTTTATCGTACTTTCACCGCATCCATGGTTACTCCATGGATCCTGACTATGAGAACTTCATGCCCAGGGCTTTCAGATTTATTCTCAACAAGGGCAACGATAACGTGGTTTCTTACCGGGTGTTTCTTGATCGCACCAACCACAGCGACATTAACTGGACCTCGTTTGAGGACTACAGGGAGGTTGTCCCCTTTGATACCATTTCGTTATACTCCAGGTGGCTAGCTTGAGGGGCTAACATGATGGTCTGGTATCTGTTCGAGCGGTGTATGCGTCAGTTTGGCTATGTGTAGACCGTACCCCCGATCTCCTTTTCAAGCTGCTCCTGACATCACCACACGGAGGGTTCTAGATGATATCTTCCAAGATTGGAAGAATCATGTCTTTCCAAATGAGTCACTACAAGAAAATCACATTCTAGCTGTCAGTTTTTAGCGTCGACCACGACTCCGACGCTACTAACGTTGCTGCTAGGTCCCTTAAAGCTAACGCTATTAGGTAAATGTCATTTGCTTTAACTTTTTTGTGGTGATAACTTTAGTGTCGGTCATCACCGACATTAATTTTGGTGGGAAAATTTTTCACTTCCCACACAAATTTTGTTTGCCTCCTTTTATTTTTGTATTAATTTAATTTTTCTTAATAATAGCGTCGATGAAAGTCGACGCTAACCGTAGTATCTATAGCATTCGTTTTTGGTGTGATTGACGGTTTTGGCCGACGCTATTATTTGATCTTGAAATTTTACATTTCACCGCCACAAATTTGGTTTGCCTCCTTTTTCATTGTTTTATATATATATATTGTTTGCTCATTTTGATTTTTTTGGAAAAAAAGTTTGAACATTGAGAGCGTGATGGTAATCTTAATTTTAGAGATTTTCCTTATGAATGACTTGTTGTTGTGCAGAGGTAACCATAATCGTCACCGTTCGTTAATCTCTGAATATATGAATCTTCATCTTGCGCCTTCGTCGTCACCGTTTCAACGATCTTCGGCCACCAACGCTGAATTTTGTAAGTAGGTTTGATAAGTACGTTTTCTTTCACTGAATTTTGTTTGGAATGAACATCAACAAAGACTTGTTTACATGATGACAATACCTTCTTCGTGTTTTGGGGATTTCAGATTTGTTCTCTTTATTTTGATGTTGATGTGTTGTTGCTTTGTTTCTTTTATTTGCTATTGATTATCATTGTTGTTGAATGTTTGATAGAGATAAATAATAAGTTTTGGAGTTGCATTTATGAATTGGTTTTGATGTTTGTGATGTGGTTTTTTTTGTTGGGTTTATGGTTTAATTTGTTGAATGATATTTATGTGAGTATTGGTGGAGTTTATTTGCATCTGTAGCATTTTTTTTGTGGGGTGGCTTACTTTTAAGGATGTGAGATGTATTAGAAACGTAATATCCTTTTTCATCTGGTTTGTGATTATCTTAATATGCTGTCTATCTCTAATATATTTGACTTAGTCTGTTCTCTCCCTCATAGAATATTATTTGGCATGGGTTTGAATAAAGTTGTACTGCAAAGATGATCCATAAAACCACATATTCTACTCCTCATCCTGGTTATAAACTACAATCTTTGTTCTTCTTTTTCTACAAGCTAACTAAGATTGCATGCGCTGTCCTCACAACCGGGATCATAGATTCATAATATTGGATATTTAATTTGTTTTCGAAGCGCCTCATACTCTACTTTTGTGTTTCAATAATATATTTATTATGATATAGGTCAAGCTTTTGTTATATTTAAGAGAAAGGAAGTTGCGGAGTCTGTTGCTAGAAAATTAGAGGAGGATTGTTTAATGATGTCAAATGAGCCGTATGTACTTATCTGTATATGCTTGATAACTGCACTGACAAATAACTTGAATCCCTCTGATTCGGTTAATGATTTAGATTGTTATGATTTTGTTAATTCCTCTTAGAACTTGTGTGTTTACGTTCTTGTACTGCCATGATTTTTGTTATAATCTGTTTTGGGAGTTCATCTTAAAGATTATATGATATAATATTGTTGGAAATATCACATCCAGTTTGAAAGTATCATGTTTTTTTATTTAAAATTTGTAGTATATCTTCTTAAAATTCAATTTTGCATGATTATTTAAATTTTGTTTTTACTTCATTTGTTGACCACTGAAATCTCATTGTTCTCTATAATGGCTTTTAAATTTCTTTGCCTCCCTTATGTCGATATAGTGTCATTGTTATCACTGCCTATTTCTCTTATTTTGGTCATCTGTTACATTTCTTGGTTTACGTAGAACTTGAATAAATATTAAAGAATTTGAAAGAGTGATAGTTCAAGGACTAATTTGATGTATGAGAATATTTTTAGTGACTATTTATTATATTTATTTAGTTCATTGAACAAGTAGGAGAGTATGAGAGTTTGGTGGACTAAATTGAAAGTTTACTTTAGCCAAATGTTTTAATAAATTGACAGGGGGTTTATATTAGTTTTTCAATACTAATTACTTAAATTAGTATATTTTAAAAAGTTAATTAATTAAGTGGAAATCATATGTAATGAAAAGTATTATAAATTGGCATTAAAGTGTCTAAGGTGCATGATATAAGATTACTTTCCTTGCTTGGAGTAATGAAACTTTCTATCTAGTTTTAGCAGGATTTAGAGTTGTTGTTTGTAGTCAAGGATCGATGGACATTCTTGAGTTCACTCTGTCCTTTTCTAATGTAAAAACCATAAAGGCTTACTAGGGAATATAATTGGATCCCAAAAGTAACATCAAAGAATCATCAATTTATGTTGAATTTTAAAGAGTCTTATAATAAAGAAAAGAAAAAAATCTTACAATGAAGATATGAAAAGTTTTTTAATCATGTAGTTAATTTATTGATTCAAAGCATCAATTAAAACAAAATGTTCATCTTGTATTTCCTTTTTGTAATTATATATAAGAACATACTACACATTTAACTTTTAATAATTAAAAATTAATATTATTAAAAAATAGTGAAATTATCATTAATGGATGCTGAACTTTTTTTTCCATGTGTGTGATTTGTGTTACAAGAGACCTGGAGTTCTCGTCCTTGTGAACGATTGTGATTAAGAGTTAAGTGTTCAACTGAGTACATTGCTAGAACAACTAACTAGAACATATGAGTTATAGTTTAGAATTATAACTAAAATTTCTGAATGTTAGTAGTATCTAATTTCATAATTAAAATATCTTTATTTTAAAACCCTGATCATCATTCTCTTAATAATATTAGAAATTGAAGCTTCTCAGTTGGAGAATCCTAAATCCAAAATGTTGTAGATGATTTGTGTTGAAGTTAAAATCTCTTATTCTCTTCCTTTGTTTTTCTCTGGTTTTATGTGTCAGTTTGTGTTAAATTTACGTTCCATTAAACTCTTGTAAGGTGTTAGTAATGTGCCATAACACAAACCATATGTTTGTCACTCACTGGTGTTAAACGTTAGGAGTGATTGATTTGGACATAATGTAACTAAATGGCCTATACTTTAGAATCTCAATTTAATTACTTTGTGCACCCACATTAGAGTGAACATAATGCAACTATCCGACGAGTAGTTTGCTGATGCTATCTTGCAGGAGCCTCTGAGATTTATACTAGCTTTTGAAATAGGAACACTCTCCATTGTGTCTTTGATTATCTTTGTGATTTATCAGGTGCTTTTAATTCAATGATCTTTTTGTGATAAATTTTTTACTTCGATGATAAATAACAAATGATAAATTTTATGTTTTAAAGTTTGGTCAAGAAGCCCACTTAATGTTTTATTTAATTTATGATAATATTGTTAGAATGTGTGCATAATTCATGTTCGAATTTAGTGTATGTCGAATTATGTTGCAATGCTGTATATTATTTGATTCGACTATCTAAGAGTGTTGTTCGAACAGTTTGGTTGTCGAAGTGTTACTCTTATGTATGCTAGAGTCGAATTCTTTGGACTTTAGATGTTTTGGGCCTTAGTTTAGTTTACACTATTGTGTCTAAGAAATGTGTCTATATAAGGAGCATTTCTTTGTAAGCAAGTTAATACAATCATTCACAATATACTTACAATTTCCAGAATCACACTCAATCTATTCTCAATTCACTTGAAATTTTTCTTCATCACAAATCTATTCTTTCATCTTCTGTTCCAACAAATTGGTATCAAGGAGCTCGGTTGCAATTTAGAGAGAATCTAATGGCAAAACGGAACAATAACATCGACACAGATTCCAGCAAATCTACCAGTTTTCAAAGGAGAAAGCTATCAACGATGGGTGGCACCGATGAATGTCATTTTCAGATTTCAAGATGTTGTTGAAATCTTGAATGATGGTGTATCGGAGCTGAAAGCAAATGCGACGGAAGCCCAGAAATTTGCGCACAAAGATCAGAGGAAGAAAGATTGTAAAGCATTGTTCTTGATTTATCAGTGTGTAGATTCTAATGCATTTGAGAAGATAATCGAAGAAGAGTCAGCAAAAGAAGCTTGGGACAAGTTAAAGAACTTGTATGGTGGAGGAGAAAATTTGAAGAAGGTGAAGTTGCAGATGTTGAGAAAGCAATACGAGATGATGCACATGAAGGATGATGAATCGATTTCTACATACTTCTCAAAGATTATGACGCTGACGAACCAAATGAAAGCATGTGGAGAAACCATCACAAACCTGCAGAAAATAGAAAAGGTATTGAGATCTTTAACAGCAGATTTTGACTATATTGTTGTGACAATTGAAGAAGCAAAGACTCTATCTGAGATAAAGTTAGAAGAACTTCAAGCTTCATTGGAGGTTCATGAGATGAGATTGAAGCAAAGAAACACAGAAAGAGAGAAGGTGGCTGAACAAGCATTGCAATCAAGATTCAGCAAGAAAGCTGAAAAATTGAAGTTTCGAAAGCATCTTGCAGATGATGAGAAGTCAAGCAAGAATGTTGATTCGAGAAAAGGTGTAAGCAACAAGTATTCTGGGAAGAAAGTTGACAAGAAAGATAAGCAATGCTACAATTGTCAAGGCTTTGGTCACTACACTCGAGACTGTGGAAGGAGGAAAGTAGAAAGGGAGAAAGAAAGTGATGAAGCTCAATATGCATGTGCAGAAGATAGTGATTCAGATGATGTGCTAATGATGGTTAATTCTCAGTCGAACTCTGAGAAAACCAACATGTGGTATCTGGATTCAGGATGTAGCAATCATATGACTGACAACAAAAGTTGGTTCACCAAGTTAGATGAGTCAGTAAAAAGGGTGATAAAGTTTGTTGACGGAAGACACATTAATTCTGGTGGAAAAGGAGATATTTCGATTGTCAGAAAGGATGGTGGAAAAGCTACTATCACTGAGGTATTGTATGTACCCTCTATGACAAGTAACTTGATAAGTGTAGGTCAATTACTTGCAAAAGGATTCAAGATGAAGCTGGAAAGAAATGAGATGAAAGTCTATAGAGATGATGGGAGGATAATCATGAAAGCACCATTGGCAGAAAACAAGACGTTCAAATTTGAACTCAACACATCAGATCACAAGTGTCTTGCTTCGACGAAAGAAGAAGACAAAAACTAGTTATGGCATCACAGTATGGACATCTAAACTTCAGAAGTTTATGCATGCTCAATCAGAAGAAGATGGTGGTTGGTTTTCCTCATGTGAAGGAACCAAAGCAAGTATGTGAGGGATGCTGTAAAGCTAAGCAGGCAAGGAAGGCATTCAAATATGACTTGCCCATGAAATCCAAGCGCAAGTTGGAGCTAGTTCACTCTGATGTGTGTGGACCATTTGAAGTGAAGTCAAATGGAGGCAACAGGTATTTCCTTACGTTTCTTGATTAATTCACCGGATATATATGGATTTACATCATTGAAAGGAAAAGTGAGGTATTCATATGGGCTCAAGAAGTTCAAATTGCACAAATGCAAAGTGGTCGCAATTCAAGAAGTTAAGAACCGATGGTGGTGGTGAATACACGCTGGATTTTCCAAATTGTAATGGGAAGGTATATAAGGTTATTGCACCCTATACACCTCAACACAATGGCATAGCTGAAAGGAAAAATAAAAGTATACCGAATATGACAAGAAGTATGTTGAAAGCTAAAGATATGCCTAAGAGATTTTGGGATGAAGTAGCTTCAAAAATTTACATTCTAAACAGTGTCCAACAAAGAGGATAGTTGAAAACACCTCATGAGGCTTGGACAGATCAAGCCAAGTGTGAGTCATTTTAGAGTTTTTGATCAATGTGCTTCAGGCATGTACCTGAACAATTGAGAAGAAAACTGGATGTTCGAAGTGAAGTTGTGGTTCTCATAGGTTATCATTCGACTAGTGTGTACAAGCTGTATTCGCCAATCAAAGATAAACTAATAATTAGAAGAGATGTTCGAGTCGACGAAAGCAAATGTTGGGGTTGGAGTCGAAGTTTAACACAAGAATCAGACACTGTTATAATTGTGTTCAAAGAAGATCCACAAGATGAGCCCTCGAATAGTCGAAGTGAACAAGGAAACGCTTCAACTAGTCGAAATGAAGAACCACCTGAGCAAAGTGAGAGAAGATCGACGAGAACAAGAACTGAATCAACTAGGCTGGCTGGGTATGAAAGATTTCCAGATCAAGTGATCAATGATGATGGTGATTTAGTTGAAGAAGCCATGATGATGGCTGAAGCAGAACCAATTGATTTGAATGAAGCAATGAGGAATTCGAATTGGTGCGAAGCCATAAAAGAAGAACTCAGAGCCATTGAGAAGAACAAGAACAGGGAGCTTGTCGAAAGAACGATAAGAAGCCAATCGATGTAAAGTGGATATACAAGGTGAAACGAAGGCCAAATGGAGAAATTGCTAAGTACAAAGCAAGGTGGCCGAGATTTTCAAGCTGTGAATAGACTTCGACGAAGTATATGCACCGGTTGCTAGGCTAGAAACAATTCGAATAGTTGTTTCGATAGCCGCATACAGGGGATGGAAGATGCATCAACTGGATGTGAAGTCAGCATTCCTGAATGGACCATTAGAAGAAGAAGTCTATATCATTCAACCACCAGGATTCGACGTTAAAGAATAGGAGTCGAAGGTGTATAGATTACAGAAGGCTCTCTATGGATTGAAGAAAGCTCCTCGAGCTTGGAATAAGAGAATAGATAGTTTCCTGATCCAAGCAGGTTTCACAAAGTGTGTCTCTAAACATGTAGTGTATGTAAAAGATGTCGACAGTGTCAGTCGAATCATTTTATGCCTCTATGTAGATGACTTACTTATTACTGGAGATGACGAAGCGGAGATAGTAAAGGTCAAGATGAAGCTAATGCAGGAATTCGAAATGTCTGATTTAGGGAATCTCTCATATTTCCTAGGGATGGAGTTCAAAAATACTGAAGAAGGAGTATTCTTGCATCAGACCAAGTATGCTCAAGATATTCTGAAAAGATTCAACATGAGCAACTGTAACGAAGTTGTTACTCCATTATAAACAGGAGCAAAGCTGAAGAAAGAATCGAATGATGAGTTTGTAAATTAGACATTGTACAAACAAATCATTGTATCCATAAGATATCTTTGCAATACAAGACCAGATATCTGCCAAAGTGTGGGGTTGCTGAGCAGATTTATGGAGAAACCTCAAGAGTGTCATCTCAATGCAGTAAAGAGGGTGATGAGATACATAAAGGGAACTGTTGACCATGGAGTGTTGTTGCCATAGAAGTTGAAGAACAACACAAGCATCGAAGTTCATGGATATACTGACTCAGATTTCAGTAGAGATCAAGATGAAAAGAAAAGCACTGCAGGCTATATTTTTTATGATCGAAGGTGCTCCAATCTCTTGGAGCTCGAAGAAACAAAGCATTGTGGCTTTGTCATTGTGTGAAGCAGAATATGTAGCTGCATCATATGCAGCATGTCAAGCAGCATGGATCGAGATGTTACTTGAAGAACTCAAGATAATGGAATCTAAGAATATAAAGCTATTTATTGACAACAAATCAACAATCAACCTGACGAATCATCCAGTGTGTCATGGTCAAAGTAAACACATTGAAAGAAGGTATCATTTTCTGAGAGATCAAGTCAACAAAGGGAATATCGAAATAAAGTACTGCAAGGCAGAAGTTCAACTAGCTGACATATTCACCAAACCTTTGAAAGAGAGCATTGGGATGAGAAGTCTCGAGAACATGAATTAAGGGTGTGTGTTAGAATGTGTGCATAATTCATGTTCGAATTTAGTGTGTATCAAATTATGTTGCAATGTTGTGTACTATCTGATTCGACTACCTATGAGTGTTGTTCGAACAGTTTGGCTGTCGAAGTGTTACTCTTATGTATGCTAGAGTCGAATTCTTTGGGCTTTAGATGTTTTGGGCCTTAGTTTAGTTTACACTATTGGTCCTAAGAAATGTGTCTATATAAGGCGCATTTCTTTGTAAACAAGTTAATACAATCATTCACAATATACTTACAATTTCCAGCATCACACTCAATCTATTCTCAATTCTCTTAAAACTTTTCTTCTTCATCACAAATCTATTCTTTCATCTTCTGTTCCAACAAATATTAAAACAATTTCATACAAAGATTTTGATATAAATGTTGAACTTGTAATCTCTGATAGCTCCTTTAATAGGAGGTGAAATAGTTTGAGAAAATGTACCAACTTAATAGCTAGCAATAGACACATGAGTTGTAAAAATCATGTGAGTATATATAGAGATGTAGAGATTAATGGTTGTCTCTTCTAAAGTGCAGTCTAAAGAATACATAGATATGGAGAGAAATAAATCCAACTAAATCTATTGTATGCCATATTTTCTAATGATTTTCTCTCTTCCATTCTCTTGTTTATCTCAGGTTCTTGATATCTATTATTTATATATTTATCAATTCAAAATGATACAGTTGTTGAAGGGGCTATATGTAAGTGTCTTTTATGTATACTCTTTCTAGTTACATATATGAAATGATATTGGTTTGTTTATTTAATTGTCAGATCTTCTACCCTAGTTATATATAGAGACATGTTCGTTAATTAATTTTACCTTATTTACCCTAGTTATATATAGAAACATGTTCATTAAACTTTTTTACCTTATTTTTAAATTTTTTTAAATGTTGCAGGAAGAGGAGGAGGAAGATGATAGTGGTGATCATGATCCGTAAAGTTGATTAATATTTAATGGGTTAGTTTTAGGTATATTTATTTTGATACACCTATCTATATTGTTCAAACATATTGTGGAGCATTGATGTATTTTGATATAGGTAAATTCAATTTTTATTAGAGGATTGTGTTATTAGAATTGTATTAAGTAGCCTATTTAATGGTGTACTTGAAGATTTGTTGATTTTATTCTAAAAAGGTTAAAGAATGGATCTCATAGTTTTTGACTATTTTTATAAATAATTTTTATTTGTTAATTATAAAGGTACAACCGAAAGCATATAAAAAAACCATTAGCGTCGGCTAAAATCGACGCTATATGATAACAAGTAATGTATTTTTATACAAGCCAATCACATACCAGCACGTGGCAAGGGAAACTAAATAAGAAGTTAACATGTGGTGCATGTTAGTGTCGGCTTTAGTCGACACTAAAAGTGTAGACCGATGCGAAGTCGACGCTACCCTATTAACTTCGAGCTTTGGAGAGTCAACCACGACACCGACACTTGTTCGACGCTAAACATTGTTAGCGTCAATTTTTGGCCTGTTAGCGAGGGTGTTTGGCCGACGCTAAATAGCTGTTTTCTTGTAGTGAGTTTCGTTTTTTGCGGGCATCCCGTGTGTGACACTTTGTGGAAGGGTACGCGACATTGTTCTTTACAATGTCACGCCCCTACATGACACCGGAGGCTGAAGGACGTCCGCCGAGGCCAACACATGAGGAGCTCTTGAAAAACGAGAAGGTCGAGGATGATCATGCCATTGATCTACTGCCCATCTATTAGAGTATCCGTCATATTGGACAAGAGGCGTTGGATGACGGGATTATCGATGAGGACAGACCCGGTGTGATAGCCGTGGTGGAGAGAATGGTCGTTGAGGTAGAGCGTGTAGCGCATTACCACCAGCAGAGGAGGGCGTGGGGGTCAGGATTAGGCTTTATGTTTTTTTATTTGATTTTGTATGATCGCATTTTGTTCGGAACAATTTATGTAAGAAATATTTATGACATTTTTTCTCTTTATTATTTATAACATATTATTATTTACATGGTTTGCATATATTAATATCTCTAATATTTTTTTAATTGAATTTTTGAAAACAGAAACATAATCCGAGTAAATGTGGAAAAACATAGTAGTTTACACATTTAGCAAATGTTTCGCAAGTTAACTTACGAATTCACCTTGTAGGGTGAATTCGTAAGTTAACTTACGAAATAATCCACGATTTTAAAAAAAAAAGGTGAATTCGCAAGTTAACTTACGAATTCACTCAACAAGGTGAATTTATAAGTTAACTTGCAAAAAATATTTTTTATTTTTCAAATGTGTGAGAGAAATCCACTAAGTGACTTTCCATCACAAGGACCAACCTGGTTTCAGAATTATGTCACATCCATTCGACTAGGTTGGCGTTCATATTATGGCTACTCACAAATCTTTAGAAAAACCCTTTCAACATGCACTAAATTATTTATTTTGTTTCATAATAAGTGTCATATACGAGCAATATACAGTTTTTAGAAAAATAATAGCATGTATTGATTTTAGTAAAAAAATTAACGTTATTTACTCGAATATCTCTATTAATCATTGTTGATAGATTAGTTGAATAAAATGAAAGTTAATAAATAGAGAATTATAATAATTAAAAATAATAATAATGAATATATTAAAATTGTAAATAGATAATTATTTTTAAATAAAAAAATTACAAATAACACATTTATTATGAAACAGAAAGTATATTAATACGAAAATAAATTTCTAAAACAAGCAACATAACTCTAAGAATAATGAATTACTTAGATCCTGTCAACATATTTTTTGGATGACAATATTTATGTGGTAATTAAACTAACGACTGCTGTAGCATGGATTTTTACTGCATCAGAATATCAACAACTAAACTGAACCACAAAAATAGCTCACTTACTCAACGATGTTGACTTTCTATACTTCTTACTTACCTCAATCTTTTGACTTTTCCATTCACTTGGGCATTGAGGTAAGACATTGCTGGAAGAAGCTACAACGTTGATGTCACCAACTGCAAAATGGTAAGATCTCAATTGTTGACTTTACTTTTAATTTGATTATGCTTAACACAACTTGCATTTTCATATTAGTTCATATGTTTTCCACTGTCCATGTGACCAATCTTGATAATGCTTCATATTCTAACCAATCTTGAAATATCTACCAATGTCTAATTTTCCACTGGTTTTTAGTTGAATACCATTGTCATGATAATGCTTCATATTCGAAATAATCTTGAAATGCCTCAATTTTGATTTTTTTTTTTTTTCCAGACAAATTTCATTGTTAATTAATACCAGTTGTACATCATTTACAACCTGAATTTTGAAGTATGACACATTCATCTTGCTCTATATTTTCTTTACATTTCATTGTCTACTAAAAATTGTATGAATAGTTACAACACATATACATGATCATTTAGGCCAAAAAAAAGTGTTCTCAGTTTAGTTTCTTCTTTGTATTATTCAGCATGAATTGCTCATTTTAATTTGAATTTTTTAATGTAATTTTTTGTATTATTTCTTCATTTACATGCTATTACAACTAGGCTTTACAACATTCCTTGCTTGCATGCAATCTACTTTATAAACTCAAGCTTAAATTCAAAACTATAAATTCATTATAGTATAAATTGTCTCAAGCTTAAATTCAAAACTATAAATTCATTATAGTATAAATTGTCTAAATACACAAGTGATGATAGTTTGTGAACAATATTTATTCGTGTTGACGTACAAATATTTATCCATGCGGACGCACGAATAAAAAATATAAAGACATAAATTTGAGACACAAAATTTTTAGCTTTTAAAAGTTAAAAATTCTCTATTTTACAGGTCATTATCATCAAAATAAATTATCATTTTCAATATGAAAATCTTTTTTGTCCTTTCTTCACATTACAGTTTTTTTTTTTTTATAATTATTTAATATAATTGAATTTATATTATTATTATTATTGTCTATCAAACTCCTTCTATAAAAATAAATAAATGTTATAATAATTCAAATAAGTCAGATATACATAAAATAAATAAATAAAATATTTTTAATAAAAGAAAAACTTACTTTATTGTTTCTTGCACGCTCGTCAATAAACTCTACATTTCTCTTAAGATGAGTTTTCATATGGAGCTCATTAAGAAGTGGACTTCTACCAAACTCTTCACGCTAATTAAAAAAGTGAAAAATAATTAATTATTCGTAAAATCTAAATGATAAATTAATTAAAAAATAAATAAATTTGCGTACCATCCTTCGTACAACTTCAGCAACACTAATATTACTCTCTGCGTAGTTGCAACCACCATCTTCAGATGCCCCCTTTTTCTTCGCCTTTTTAGATATTTTCTTAAATTTTTCAGAATTCCAATGGGCAACAAGCTAATCAAATAAATCTACACTTATCCAACGTGGATGTTGCTGTTTTCTTTCCCATTTCAGCCTGACATTCCTCATGGTGTCAGAAAACTGGGCACAATATTTTGAGTTACAATTTCCTTTAATTTGAACTTCATCTCTAACATCCCAAATACATTACTCCTACATTGTTGTATGAATTTAAAAATAAGCAATAAAATATAATGATGAATATCTCAAAAAAACATAAAGGAAATGTCACAATGAGTAAGTCAATTATACCTGAAATGCCTTAAATCAATCTAATCTATCATCTTCAAGTACAACTCCATAAGACGGCCAAAATTTAGTATACTTCTCTTTAATAATTGATGTTATGAATGATACTGACTGATGTGAGGGAAAGATCCTAAACACCAAAAACTTGAGTTAGAATTAATTAAATAAAACTCAATTTAAAATATAATATAAAACATATATAAACATTTACAATCCAGAATTCGGCCATATGTAAACCTGATAGTATGATTATTTAAATTTGTACATACTATTTTTATACATAAAGTATTTTATATATACTGTTTTTTAAAAATATTTTTGATTTTCCGATATATATATATATATATATATATATATATATATATATATATATATATATATATATATATATATTGTTGGAAATTGATGGACAATAAATTTCCATGAGTGTGTTCAAATATGACAAAGTCAAAGAGGATAAAGTGTCCCATAGACAAAAATGGGAATTTCCTTCAAATCTGTCTGAACGAAATTTTGGTCAATTTTTGCACTAATATCCACCAGTGGATGTTTAGTGTTCAAACTGTTTGAACGAAATTTTGGTCAGTTTTTGCACTAACATTCACAAGTGGAAGTGCAGTTAAATTTGTCTCAAGCTACTTAAAATTTGAATATTAAATTCAAAATACAAAACACTTCATGAAGTGGTGCATAATGTAACTATAGGAAAACCATTGCAACTTATGATGAAAATGTGTTGTTTCATCAAGAGTTGCAAACTTGTGAAACAACCCATGCATGACCTATACATACATTATTCTGAATTCAAAAATACTACACTCAAAGTCCTACATCCTCTTCGATATTTCAAACACTCTTCCTTGCATTCGAGTTCTTCACCAGTCTTGTGCAGACTCGATTCAAAGGCTGAATTATCCTGAGTATTCTTGCGTTCCAACTCTAAGATAATAAAGAGAGTGCTTGAAATACTTATAAGGAAAGTGATATCGTTCACGGTTTAGCCTCGATCCATTTGTCTTGAATTAATTTTCTAATATATATATATATATATATATATATATATATATATATATATCAAATATCACAAAAAAATTATTTTGTCAGTTACTATATATAATTAATTTCGAAAATAATAAAAAAAAAATATTTATTCTTTATAAATCAAATGAAACAAATATATATTATATCTATTCTTTAAATATTTATATTAAAAAAAATTTCATAATATATGACTTAAATTGATGAAAATTTGCTGTTTTTGATTGAAGCTTTCCTCCAAATTTACTTCTATTTAGATATGTCAATTGATACATGAAATACAAAAATTATATTAGAAAAAACTTTGAAAATGAATTAAATGTATAACGAAATAAGTTAATATTTTTACTTAAAGAAGATGGAAGTTTGGAAATTTATGTTTAATTTGGGGAAGAAGATGGAGATTTGGAGGAAGAGAGAAAACAAAAGGGAAGAGGAGAGGTACGGTCAGGCGGAGCCAAGATCAAAATCTAAGGTATTCCCATGATGAAAGTAAAATATATAAAACATGTGCAAAAAAATTAATGACAAAAAATATGATAATATTACTTAATAAAAATGTATTAGTATTTCAATTACAACTCAAAAATAAAAAAACATTCTAGTCTAATCGTCAAAGGCCTCAGAAAATCCCCCTCCTTTTGTATATTCACATAACTCATGCATTACATTAATGATATGCTTAATTTGACACATATCTTGATGTTGATAATATACAAGAATTGGCTTAACAAACTGGAAATTGAATGATATGTCTATTATTGCTAGTTAAGAAGTTTTTACTTGTTAGTTAAGTAGTTGGTTAGTTAGTTAGTTAACTAGTTAATGGATAGTTAATAGTTTTGTTGAAAGCTAGGTAGGCCAAATAAGGCATGTTGTCTATCCATAGATCGGAGGATTAGAGGGGGCAACATCTTTTAATTTGAGAGGAATAAGGTCTTATGGCATTTGAAGGTAGGCAGATCCTTGAAATGTTGTCATTGTTGTAATCAAAAGGAATCTTCCCCATTTTCAGTATAATATACCAGTTGGTTCTATCAGTCAAGAGATCTAATAAAAGTTGCATGTTAAAGTTACCAATAACAGGTATTGGCTGCAATTTCACTGCATTACACATGTCCTATAGAAAAGGATAATTTAAAAAGCAAAAAATCAACAGACGCCCAAGTTCAAAGACATACAAGTGGATTGGTTAGGGAACTCAGACAACATAACTTCACCATCAACAAGATAAAAATGACAATACTCCAGTACAACCAGTTATTCTAAGTGATAATATCATAGTTTTTTTTAATTATAAGACATTAATAACACATAACATTTCTATGAAGCAGACCGATTTTAAACTCAAGTTATTGTAAGTGTAATAAAACATAAAAATACTGTAGTAAGAAAAAAGAATTAAAATAGTTGAAAGTAAAAAATTGATGTCATGATAAAAGAATAAAATGTGCAAAATCTGCCTATTACAGGTTTTGATTCCAAGACATCTTGTATAAGACTCCAAAGCTTATACAATCGAGACAGATTTCTCTACATTTAGGGTATTCCAAGGAATACCCTATACCCCTCTAGATCCGCCCCTGGGTACGGTGTGTGGGGGTTAATGTTGTGTTTGTGTTTTGGAAAAAAACTATATAACAATTATGAATGAAGCGGTGAGTAATTATTGTTGTTATTTGCGAGGGGGTTTCCCTCGAAAATCAAACGGTCAGAATTAGCGAGGAGTTCTCCATCAAAAATATCTACCTTGGAAAATACATAATGCACGCGCAGTCTGCACACTAGCATGATTAGACAAAAGTTGTCTAGCTGGCGTGGGGCCGCCCCTCGCTATTTTCACATTGTCAACTAGCTTGGGGAAGCCCGTCGCAAAATGCCTTAAACTTTTGCGCTATTTTATTTTCACAGGAGTATACCCCTCACAAAGCATTATTTCAAAACTAAAAAATTCTCTTATTCCAATTTGTGAGGGGTTACCTCACGTAATTTTTTTATTTATTTAAATTTCTTCTTTTTTTTTGGTTTAACCCCTTGACCAAATCCTCTGACAAAATTCAAGTTTTCTTTTAGTGTTGATGGTAAAAGAGGTTCTTTCAAATTAGTTGTAGAATATCCATTTTTCAGAAGATTCTTTCACTTACTCATTCTCATTAGCCAAAGATTTTCGATCTATCTTCTCTTTGACATCAGCTACATCTATCTTCAGCTTTACCCCAAAAAACAATAGACAAGCCACTAATCACTCCAATTGCACCTATCAAGCTGACACACGTGAAGCAATAGAATCATTTAGTTAGATTAATAATATTGTTTGAAAACACCTATAATTTAATTTGTGTTAAGGATCTTAATTAATTATCAGAACATAAATATTAGTAACTTCCAAAGTATATTTCTTCATGGAGCAACAAAGCAGCCAGTACAATACAAACTATACTGAAGACATGAATAAACGTAGCATAGATGAGAGACCCTATCCTTGAAATGCACCATGCTTGGACACAAAATGTTACTGCAGATCCTATACTTCCCTGCAATATATTAATTATGAATAATCCTACCTATGATGTATTAATTTATATGACATATAATAACATAATTTATTTTAATTCATATACTGCATATAAAGAGCAACCAAGTTCAAGTATAGAAGTAATCTTTCATGCATTTAGATTTTGCTCGATGAATAATGTGACTACTGCTGATTGTAATGTTGCCATTACACATCCAGGCTGAGAGTGATATATAATTTGGATGAGTTTTATAAGCTGGAACATGAGGAAGATAAGAAAAAGGGAAAGGTTATATAAACATAAATACAGAGAGATAAAGATAGCGAAAGTACACAAAAAATCAAAGAATATAGCAAAGTATTTGACAAATATTATGATGTTAGAGTATGAATTAAAATACATGTAAGTTGAGAAAAATTGACCAGGCAACAATGCTTCCTAAAAGAAACAAACATCCAAGCATTAGTGCGTGAGACATGAGGAGACACAATAAAGAAATAAAAATTTGTATTATTGAATTGTATAAATTATGATACGACTATTTATATACAACTATAATTAGGTTTGGATCTATACAACTTGAAATATATTTAAATATTAAATTTAATCTAATATTTTTACCAAATCTAACTTACTATTTCAACACATCCCCGTAATCGAAACTATTCCTAATTTCTTTCTCAAATTCAGGAATCTGTCAATCTTCAATCCTTTGGAGAAGATGTCGGTCAACTGTGCTTCACTTGAGCAATGCCTAACTTCAAGTTCACCTTGATTTACCTTTTCCCTCAAGAAGTGAAACTTAGCTTCGATATGTTTACTTCTTCCATGCATAACTGGATTCTTCGCCAAATTTATAGCCGACTTGTTGTCGATTTGCAACACCAGCAGTTTCTTCACTTCGACAACCATTTCTTCAAGTACTGATTTGATCCAAATTGCTTGACAATTAGCATAGGATCCTGCTATATATTCAGCTTCGCAAGATGACAATGCCACCACAGGTTGCTTCTTAGAACACGATGAGATTGAGACACCAAATACTTGAAAGAAATATCCAGTTGTTCTTCTTCGATCTTCATTATCTCCACACCAATCAGCATCTAAAAAACAATTAACTATTGCTTCTTTATCTTTAGAATTTCGTTGAAAAAGTATTCCACAGTTTATCGAACCCTTCAAATATCTCAGTATTCTCCTTGCAGCCTTCATATGTGACACTCTTGGTTCACTCATATATATGCTTACTAATCCGATAGCGAAACCTATATTAGGTCAACTATTGCATAAATACCTCAGAGATCCCACAACTTGCTTGAACAAAGTTACATCAACTTTTTCATCCTCTCTATTCTTCTCCAACTTCACATTTGGCTCGACAGGTGAGGATGCAGGGTTAAAATCATCTATTATGAATCTCTTGAGTATCTCTTTGACATACTTCCTTTGATGTAGCAACATACCTTGCTTCGTTATTTAAAATTCCATGCCTAGAAAATAAGACAATTTTCCCAGATCCAACATTTCAAATTCCTTCGTCATCATCTCTTTGAACTTCGACAAGTTCTTCAAGCTACTTCTAATTACTAGCAAGTCATCAACATATAAGCAGATGATTGTTATATCTTATGCTACAACCTGAACATAGACACCATACTCTGATTTGCATTTGACAAATCCCAATTCGACTAAGTATGAGTCGATCTTCTTGTTCCATACCCTAGGTGACTACTTGAGACCATAGAGCGCTTTGTGCAACCTATATACTTTACTCGCTTTCTTTTGAATCACAAACCCAAGAGGTTGTGTGACATAAAATTCTTCTTCCAAAGGACCATTCAAAATGCTAATTTCACATCTAAATGAAATGTCGACCAACCTTGGTTACATGCCAATGCTACCACTAGTCGAACAGTCTCCAATCTTGCTACTGGAGCAAATACTTCGGAGTAGTCAAGTCCTTCTCTTTGAAGAAATTGTCAAGCTACTAATCTTGCTTTATGTCTTGCTATCGAACCATCAGCATTGTGTTTCAACTTGAACACCCACTTCACTTCGATAGCTTTTGTATGTGCTGGTAATTCGACTAACTTCCATGTGTTGTTTCTTTCGACTGCCTCTAACTCTTCGATCATAGCTAATTTTCACTTGTGACTCTTTAAAGCTTCGTTATAGTTGATTGGTTTAGCACCTGCAAGTACAGAAAAATAAACTAATTTTCCATCTGGTGTTACCTCATCATCACCAGTCACTTCATAATCCTGAAGTCTTGTTGGAGGAAATTGTTGTAGGAATATTCCGCGAACAAGTATTTTTAATTATCGATTCCATAGGAATTGGTGTATATTGTAGTCTTTCAATAGAAAAGCGTATTTTAAGATTAAAGTATCCGAAGGGTTTGTTTCCTAAACTACTAGTATCATGAATTTCCAAACAAGTAACTAAATTAGTCTTTTCAAAAGAGAGTTATGGTTTGGATTCAAGAGAGTTGGAGTTTGTTTTCAATTGAATGAAGCATGTCAAGATTAGTTTCATTGACCTAGTTTCATATGCACTCTATTAATCAAGTGATGAACTAGTTTGATGATTTCTATAAATACATATCCTCTCAATCTTATTGATTCCTCACCAAGATTGTGAGTTTTATCATGTTAATCCTTGAATGATTTCTCACTTCAACTATTGACATGATAAACATTAAGCTCAATACTTGTAAACACTAACACACAAATCTAGCTATAGCATTTGTTCATTAGTGGATGAATATCCTAGGTCTACTTTGAAGCATTTTTTTCAAGCAAGTTTCAAAGTATAAAGATGAAGAACAAAGATATTCAACTATATTAATCATCAACCATGTTCATACACAAATGGATTAAAAGAAATACATACTAGTTAGATCAACTACCTCTAATCTTGACACAAAAAGAACTTAGCCACACATTTCCATGGTTGCTTTGCTCACAAGATTGTTGGAGGAGATGATGAACATTCAAGAATCAATATGAAAAACTATGTTTTTCTTACAAAATCTATGCCCTAATTTTACAACAATGAAAGATAATCATGATGAAGTGAAGCTCCCTTTCCTAACACACCAAAAGCCAGCTGGAAATGATAGGTTAGGTGGCTCAAAAGGTGAAAGCACGGGTCTGTCCTTTTTCTGTTTTTCGCAGACCACGCTAAGTTCTTATGGCCGAGCCACATGTCAAACGCTGAGCGACCAAGCATGCTTCTTCATCCAAAATTCATTCAAAAAGAATCATCCCAAAAGCTCTTCAAGTGTCCTTGAATCCAAGCTTGAGATCATTAATCAATAAAAACCTACAATTAAAAGTAAACTAAGTTAAATAATATATTATAAACAAAAACTAAATAAAAATATAATTAAACCAAAATACTAGAATAAATACTACTAATTAATTAAAAAGGCATTGTTAAGGACCACAAAATCATGTACAAAATAGCTACAATTTGGTCCTTAACAACTCTCCCCAACTTACTTCTTTGTTTGTCCCCAAACAAAAGTCGATAATCTCACTAAGCAATAAGAAACAAAATGTAAGCATGCAACTCACACAAGAATGATGGTTCAAACTCAACATACCCGGCAAAAGCACACATCGATCGCTTCTTCGAAACACAACATGGATATGAATTAAGTTCTAAACACAATATATCAACACATGTAGACAAAATAAAAGATATGTTCACACTTGAATCACCTAATCATTTCTTCAATATTCATGAAGAACAAAATGCAATATTTACAAAGGACTGAACACTCTCACTAATAGTCATGCACATCCAGAATAATTCATGCATTCATCGAAACAAGTTAAATGACAAAATGGAAACAAAGATCACTAAAGACTTTCAAGGGTTGTAACTTGGCTTAGGTAGAAACAAGGGATATTTAAGTACAAAGCCATTGAAACAAATTGGGTTAAAGAATATGAAGAGCATTTCACAAACTAATTCTCACTTCCTTCTTATTATTCACAACCTCTTTTCTTTTTCACACAATGATCCTCTTTTTTCTTTTCTTTTGTTTTCTTTTCATATACAAATTTTTCTTCTTTTGTATTTTTCTTTTCTCTATTCTTTTTTCTTTCTTTAGGATCATTGTGTCATCAATTCTAGGTTCTTTTTGATCTACCTCCCCAACTTCATTTATATCAATCTTTTTTTATTCAAGAACATGCTCTTCAAGGGTTAATCAACAAAAAGGGTTGGTATTCACAAACAAGAAAAATTTATAGAATGAATTATCATTGAATTTTCAAAGATTATCAACAATTATTAACTGACCTACTTAACAATTAGTTGATTTGATAAATTCATCCTACAAATGCAATTAAAGCTTAAAAGGGTTCACAAAGATTCACTCACTCACGGTTAGTTGAAGCCCTTTTGGAATTGATGGTTTTTCTCATAATGCAAAAAAATTTGCCTTGATCATCTCTAAGTTTCCAAATTATCACAAACAAATGAAAATTAAGCATGAATCACACGAGTTAACAAAACTATTAGACACTCTATATTTGGTATACGGTGGAAAACTTCTCACCTTTGAGGTTTGAGTCCTAATGATTCGAATGTGAACACAAATTTTTTTTGTACATGCCGAGATATTTTGCATAAAGCACAAATTTTATAGACATGTTAATATTCTACAAAACGATTAAATATGTACCTTATTTGTGGATCGAGTCGAGAATTATATCATCACCATCACTTTGGTGAAACACACTTACTTGCTTTGGAGTACCGTTGAAAAACCGGGACAAACCAAAAGAAGTACAATTCAAAATAAATAAACTATAATCTAAAAATAAAAATAAAATGGAATAAAACAAAACAAAATAAAATAAAACAAAATAAAATAAAATAAAAGACACCCCAAAATGGTGTTTAAAACTAAAAAGTATTTAGGCTCCATGCCTACAAAATGCCAATTGAAATTACAAGCACATCCTAAAAATGGATAGCAACCAACAAAATCCAAAAGTTTAAACAAAACTAAAAGCAAAAATAAAAACTAAAAACTAGAAAGTGCTAAAATGAAAATAAACACAAGAAAAAATAAAAGAATATCATCAATCTAAAGCCTCGAGGATAGAATCTCCAGAGTCTCGTAACCGTAATCGAACGCCTTCCATCGCATCACCGCTCATCACCATCAGCATCACCCACCTCCTCCTCTGCATTTGGCCCGACCCCGGTGAAAACACCCGGCGGAACCTCCGCATTATAACTAGGTATCAAATAGAGTCGCCATCGAACGTCTTTTATCTCACGAGGGAGAAAGGAAAACATCGAGTAAACCTGGGGGAGAAATCGCGGTCCTATAACCGTGAAATCGAGAGAATCTAGGTAAGGGAGTTAATTACGCAAGGGGAAGGGATTAGCACCCCACACGCCCGTAGTACTCTACGGTATCCACTTTCTATTTCTAGCCAAAGGGTGTGTTATATCTATGCTTAATCGCTAATCATGCATGCAAAAGAAAAGAGAAAATAAGAAACCACGGGGAAAAGAAGGAAGTATTTACAAATTTTGCTCGATCGAGCCCCGTGACAAGATGCCTACGTATTCCCGCGTGCAATGGGAAAGTCGTGAGTCAGTTCTCACTTGTTTTGGTGGGTTTTGTGTTTTTTACTTGTGAAAAAGGTTTTAAACACAAAAGAAAAGAAAACGCGCAAAGGCGAAAAGAGTTCGTGTTGGTTGGTTATTTTTACCTTGGGAAAGGAGTTTAAACCATTATTAGGTGTTTTGTTTTCAAAGGAAAAAAGAAAGAAAGCTTTAGTTTTATTACATGCATCATGCAAAAGAAACTAGCAAAGCAAGATTGGACTTATGGTGTATGATGCAACGGAATCTCTACCTATGTTGACATACAAAGGATGTGGATCCTATTGTCTAGGCTAAAGAACCAACCCTAACCGAGCTCGTGAGGAAAAGCAGACAAACAAACAAATATGCACAATCTGCAAGAAGGGAGTTAGACCCAAAAAACAGACAAGCGGATGTATACGTGGGTATACAAACGCACAGCAAACTGCGAAAAGGGAGTTGGACCCAAGAGACAAGTACAAGGAATGTATACGTGGGTATACAAACATGAGAAACCTGCAAAAAGGGAGTTAGACCCAAAACGCAAGCAAAGGAACGTATACGTGGGTATACGAACATGAGAAACCTGCAAAAAGGGAGTTAGACCCAAAACGCAAGCAAAGGAACGTATACGTGGGTATACGGATGTGAATCAACCAAAGAAATGTGTCGTGTATGGTTAAAACACATGCCCTGCATCAAGCACATGTCAAACAGTGCCTAAGAATGTTAGAACACCTGCTGTTTGCACTTAGAAACAAGAAATAGCAAAAAAACCATACCGCGCTAAGCCCGCTATACCGCGCTAAGCGCGACCGCAACACAAAAGTCGAACATTTGGCGCTTAGCGCCTGGAGCGCTGACCGCAACCTGCAGAAAAATCACTTTTGATCCAAACCACCTGTTCGCGATGTTTCCATGCCAAAAAGTTGATCCATACAACTGGACAGTTATTCCAATGCTCATGTATGCTATGTTATGCACGGACATGTATAGGAATGCAAGTTGGCACAATGGTTCCAATGCTCATATGCGCAATGCTATGCATGAACATGTGCGGCATGCTAGTGGTGAAATGATGATTCCAATGCTCGGGTGCAATGCTTATGCATGAACATATGCGGAATGTAAGTGATGAATCAAAGGTTCCTTTGCTCATATGCTATGTTGTGCATGAACAAATATGGAATGCAAATCAACAATCCTAATATTCTCACATGTATGGTTATGCATGAATGTGTTAGGAGTGCAATGTGAAATCGGAATTCCAATGCTTATATGCAATGCTAGGTATAAACATGTATGGAACGCAAAGAATGAACCATTCTAATGTGTACAATGGAGGTCGATGCATGATTATGCTTATGATGCAAGTTGTGTTGGCGAACTAGTGTTCCACATGTGAAGTATTGATGCGAGCATGGCATACCACGAAGCGATAAGGAATGATCATGTCAAATCCTAAGTGAAACATCAACACAAACACTTGGAATGCAAATGCATGGGCTATGCACAATGCACAATGTACATAATAATCAAAATGCTTTAGGAGCTACATGTTGATACACCACAAATGCAAGTTATACCTCAAATCATTAGATGATAGCCTAATGTTTCGATACTTGTCATCCCCAACATAAAATCAATCTCAACTCATTCAATATCTTTTGTGCGCTCCAAGCACCTTTTACCTTTAAACCCTTTTCAAGATTAGACATGATTCATTTATAATCGAGATGCTTCTTCCTCTATTCCCAAGGTTTTCGACATCTCCACTTGAGTACTAGAAGCATTCTCAAACCCTCCCTCATGTTGGTGCGTAGTCCTTTATTCTTTATCACACCTCGTGGACGTTAGACGAGTCCTCTCCTTTAAAAATGATGACTTGTCTTTTCATTTAAAATCAATCAACAAACAATTATTTTCTAGCCGAACTACGGCGCTCTGACTTTCCCATTGCACGAGGGAGTACGTAGGCACTAAGTCTTACGACCAAAGGCGAGCAAAAATAATAAAAACATTTCTCCTCTCTTTCTTTCTCCTTTCCATCTTAGAAGATCGTAAATTTCACACTAAACACACGAAAACACTTTGAACTAAATGGGTACCATCGAGTACGATGGATGTAAGGGGTGCTAATACCTTCCCCTTGCATAACCAAACTCCCGAACCTATATCTCTTAATTTCGTAAACCGTCTTATCCTTTTCTTTCGTGGATTTTATCTATATTTTCCCGTTCTTCTTTTAGAACAAATAAAATTAGGTGGCGATTTCATTGTTTTGAAAATTAAATGATTTTTGAAAAACGAGTTGCTTCACATATGTTTTGTAAATTTATTATTAGATGATAATAATTTTTTTAATAATATTTATTAGCTTGGTATAATTTATTTATTTTTATTATTTCAAGGATAATCGATCACTCTCACTTTTGTAATATTAATTTTATATATACTATAAGTTATATACTATATCAAATCTATGATTTATTAGTAATTTTATAATATTAATAAAAATATAATGTGTAATTTGGATATCCAAAAATCGATCCAAATTAAACCGCATAAAACTGGATCGGATTTGATTGGATTTTTTTTAAATATCATCCAAAATCGAACCGAACCACAAGTAAATTTATATTTGGATTGCATGAACTTTTGCCTTAAAACTGATCCAAACCGGACCGCGAACATCCATACTCCCATTTATATATGTTTAAGTCTCCATATATTCCTATTTAATGTGGAACTATTTTTCCACTTACTCACACTTACATATTATTTCAACAATCCTCTCTCCTAAAATCAAGATAACACTTAAAATTTGGTGAATTTCTTAACCCACCCCATAAGGGTGGGGCGCACCCCATGAAAACCCCAAAATGCCCTTCTGAAAACCGAAAATTTATTTACGGTATGCACCCTTTTTTGTTCAAATCGTTCAAAATATGGTGTGACACTTGAAATAGTAAAATCAGTACCGGAGATTAACTTGCGATATGGATTCGGAGGTATAACTCCGACCATAGAAGCGGGAACATTGAATTATATTCCACCTAGATATTTTGTATGGTCACGATAGTTTATTTCTGGTTTTGTCACAGATGTTGATTGATATAAGCAGCAACCATGGTGATCAACACCATTTTACACTTTCTCTTCAAACCTGTCCAAAACCCTCTCTATTGCCAATCTATTTTCCACTCCAAATCCATACTTTTTTGGTTCATCATTTCAGAAAAAGCTCAACAAAGAAGAATTTCAGGTAAAACATCATCCCTTTTATCCTTCATTCTCTGCATTAATCTATAACTTTTTGTTGAAAATAAGGTTAATAGTTGAACTAAACCGGAAATTTATTTCCGATTTTGTCTCTGTTTTAAAAGTATGTAGCATATTTCACTATATATGTGTATTTATGATTTGTATTATGTTACATAGATATGGTGCACCCCGATAACATTCCTAAGCCCAATGATACCGAAGTTGTATCGTCGGTCGTAGTTCTGCCTCGCATAATTAAGACGGTCGATGTTCGTGAACATTTTGAAAATGTTCAAGAATTTGAATTCTGGGACGATATGTTGCACTGGATTCTTTTAGAAACAACGAGGTTAGGATTTGGTATTGTGATAGCAAGGTACGATAACAACACTGATAAAAGAAATGCCTTTGTTATTTCGACTTGCGAAAGGAGTGGAAAATATGTGGCTCACATTCAGAATTTGAAACGCGAGAAAACCAACACAAGAAAATGTGAGTGTCTGTTTCGGTTGCATGGTTATCTGATGACCAACAATAAGTGGAAGTTTAATGTGATTAGCGGAGAACACAATCATGATTTAACTCAAAAGTTGGTCGGTCATCCAATAGCATGTCGGCTACTTCCGGATGAGAAAATTTGTGTTTTCGACATGACTTTGAATCTGGTACCTCCCAAAAATATTCTTGCAACCTTGAAGCGCAAAAGACCAGAGAGCACCTCTAATATCAAGCAAGTGTACAATAAACGCTATCAAACAAAGTTATCCATTCGGAAGGATCGAACCGAAATGCAACATCTTCTGAAAGTTCTTGATGACAATAATTACGTTTGTAGGCACCGACGGGGTGATGATTGGGAAACTGTTAGAGACATTTATAGGACTCGTCCTGATTCCATTAAATTGTTCAACACGTTTCCTACCGTACTCGTAATGGATTCGATGTACAAAACCAACAAGTACAGGCTATCGTTGTTGGAAATTGTTGGTATTACATCGACCGAGAAGACGTACTCAGTTGGTTTTGCATTTCTCGAATGCAAAAAAGAAGACAACTTTTAGTGGGCTTTAGAGGTGTGTCGGTCCATGTTGAAGGACCAAGAGGATATGCCAAAGGTAATTATCTCCGACCATGATACAGCTTTAATGAATGTCGTTGCAACCATATTTCCTACTTCTTCCGCATTACTTTGTAGGTACCATATTACAAAAAATGTGAGAAATCGGGTTACATCTGTTGTGGGGTTGAAACAGGTAGCTGGTGAAGATGGAAAGTTGGTAAAGTCCGGTGTTATTGTGGATAAAATCATGGCTGCATGGAATGCTATTGTTAATGCATCTACAATAGAGATGCATATTGATGCTGTTTTACAATTCCGAGTTGTTTGTGAGAAATATCTGAATCTGTTGAAATATGTGGAGAGCACAATACTTGATCAGGTGAAGGAGAAATTTGTTTGTGCATGGACTGATCAGTTACGCACCTCGGACATACAACATCAAACCGAGTTGAATCTGCGCATATTTGTCTCAAGATGAGATACAAACGATATTTGGTCGCAGTATCACGGTGTTGGAACACAGGTTCAAGGAGAATATGCTATGCATCTCTCGGACGACACTTAATTTTATTTTCCATGAGGCCACATGAACCGTGAAGTGAAGAACGACAGAGATTTACGAGCTATGTGACCGACTTATCGAAGTTTTCAGGAGAAAGTTCCAATCAAACTAGATGTGACTTTATCAAGAACCGCCGATGACATTATGAGGATGCTGCAACGTCCACCAGGATATTGATTTGTAATGTTCGATTTATGTTTAACTTTCGATTTGTATTTGTTAAGTTTATATATCTCTATGTTAGACAATGAAATGAAATATTCTAAATTCCTGTTATGAATGAAACCAAAAATATAGTTATGGTATAAAATCGAAAATTAATTTCTGATTTGTTGTAAACTTTATGAGATGGTGGTGCGTTCCGAAAATATATTTTTAATTTTTAAAAATAATTTGAGAATTTCGCATAAGTGAATAAGAAAGTCATGAGGTGAGTTAAAAAATCCACTAAAATTTGCTTTTGCATGTGGTATACTATAGTGTGTAGCGACTAAGGTGTTGAATTTTAATGTCAATATAGCCGCTCTCTAAGATTTGTCGTTGCATATGATAGTGTTTTCTACTTTTACGTGTTAGGAAATTTTTTCATCTTTCTTTGACTTTATTTGTTAAAATGGGACCAACGTTAATATTTTTATTAGTTTATAGGTTTTGTTTGATTAAATTTTGTTTTTTGAATTTGAGTATTTCCTTTTTTGTTATCTAATTTGTAAACTATTTTCGGTAATAGATGATTCAGAACGTGTTTTGATGTTCTATAGAATCCGGTGCTTTTATATTTTTCTTAAAAGTCCAATATTTTATCAAATTTTCGACGAAGCTACTTTGTGTAATGTTGTTGACATAGTATAGTTAAAAAGAAAAAATAAATTAAATTTTGCTCAGCATAATATATATTTTATTCAACAATTATACTTATTTATTAAGAGATAAAAAATATATTTTTTGATATTAATTTTTTTTTCTTTTTACATTTCACAACTCTCTTTCTTTCCTTTTTTTTATATAAAAATTTAATACAATTGAATGTATATGATATTATTCATTTTAGACTATGTGATTACCATTACGTCTTTCCAATTTCCCACCATATATCAGTCATTTATTTAAATTTGTATACCAAAAAAACATTTTGTTTTTTGTTATATTTCCTAGATATGCAATAATTAATTACTGAATTAGTGTTCTTCTGATAGAAGAGCTTAAATTATTAACTACCTATAACACAATAATGTGATATTCTTTCATATAATTAGTCATAAAGTTGAGTATTAAATTTTTAAATTGTAAATTAGCAATACCCTATCTATGTATAGATAGGTAAAAATGAAGTAGTGTATCAATCACTTAATATCATTTAATCTTATGATATTAAATTATTTTTTTAATTTTTTAACTAGAAGAGGTTTTCAAAACAATTTATTATATATATATATATATATATATATATATATATATATATATATATATATATATATATATATATATATATATATATATATATATATATATATATATATAATTTAATAAAATATAACAAAATTGTCAAAAAATTTATAAAAAAATATGTATATTCATGTAACTGTCAAATTAATAAAATTTTGGATTAACTATTTGAGAAAATATAGGGAATATAAGATTGCAGTTTTGCAAATATTAAACATTTTTTTAATAAATATTGAAGGAGTATAAAAATAACTTGAATACAATTCATTATAATAACATACCGCACATATTGAGTTTAGGGAAATATATTATAAGATTTATTATTATCATCGTAGATTAAATAGTTCTTAACTATCAACCTTAGAATGTTTTTTAAAGTATAAAAAATATTTAATCTCTCTAATAATTATTTGAAATCAATTTTCTTATGGTGAAATTTAATTTTTATGATTAAAGTTAAACGTATTTTAACAGTAAAAGAAAAATCAAGTTTAATAACAAAATTCTTAACTTATTAAAATACATAATGTAATGTTACAAATTTTTATACTTATTTGAAAGAATCTAGTCACTGTAGTAAACAGCTATATATAAGAGTCATAGGTTATAAAATTACTTCTTATTTTTAACATATATAACATTTTTTTCACATGAAACTTATTACACTAATTTAACACAAAATATGAAGGTGGAAGAATAGTTTCTCGCGGTATGTATTGCATTTACATGGTTGTTATGACATGACATGAACAACTCCAGGTGTCATATTTAAAAATAAGGGAGAACAGATTCTCATGAAGACATGAGAAATTAAAGTTAATATGTATTGCATTTACATGGTTGTCATAACATGACATGAACAACTCCGAGTGTCATACAAATTCTTATGACACATGTTCAATTAAATTAAAGTGGTTGTAAATAACAACTTCAACATATGCATGTATCATAGATCGAACTAGAAGTACTATAAAATAGACATAATTAATTTATTTCATATTTATTTCATATGTTTTAATTTTATTTAAATTTAATAATATATTTGTCCATTCTTTAATCAATGTTCCTTAACACTCAAGTTATAAAATAAAAAATATAATTCTTAACTTTGAATGTTCAAAATTAAATTTTAATGATGGTTATTCAAGTTAGATATTTGGTTGGATAATTTTTAATAGATTTTACTTATATATATATATATATATATATATATATATATATATATATATATATATATATATATATATGTTTAAATTACAAATTATCGAGCCGTTTTCTATTGGTTTTGGAGCGATATATGTTGATTTAGTGACTTCAAACATAAGAAAGATGAATCGTGTTATATGATTTTTTTTAAAGCAGATTTTTTTTCTTTCAAAATTGATTCCTCTTCTACTTGAAGAAGTAAAATCAGTAGTAGATAGAGAAATAACTTGTGCTAATTCTCCTTTAAATTCATTTTAAAATTTTAAAATTAGACAAGTAATACAATCTATTTTTATTATCTTTTCAACTAAAGTATCATAAACATAAAATTTTCATCAACAACGGGTGCATGCTCTTCCTTTGAGGAATCTAAAGTACTATTAATAGCATTAATATTCTTTTCAAGTTTAGAAATAAGTTTTCTTTGGATAAAAATTTCTTAAAAGCATTTAACACGTCTACGTGCATTTCACTAAACGCTTTCAAAAACTACATACCTACGAGTCTTCACGTTTTTGTGTGCCATTAAGCACAAATTTGAAAATCCATCATCTGAACTTGAATTGTTAGATAAAGAGGAGCTCACTTCTTCTTCTTTCCAAACAATATAGGCTTTACTACCTTTGGCAGGTTTTCCATTCGTCTTGTTGAAGTTCTTATGCGCTTGTTTAGACTCTGATACATTGTTCAATAATGACCTGAATTTCCGCATTCAAAGCATGCGACATCTTCTTCCTTTCTCTTATGTTCCTTTTTGTGCAGATGATACTTCTTAAAATTTATCAAATTTTTGTCGGAATATTTGAGCTTATGATTCTTCACATATTGATTAAAGTGCTTGACGAATAACCACATCTCTTCTTGTTTGGAATAGTCTTCATCAGAACTATCACTTACATATTTTACCTTCTTTGTCTTTGATGACGAAGCTTTCAAGGAAATATCTTGCTTTTATTCTTTGACCTTTTCTTTATTTTTCAAACTTACTTCGCTTGCAGCAAACCGTTATTGTTATTCCCATGTCCGGTTTGCTTTCGTAACAGTTTGTGATATCCAAATTATTAAGATCATTTTATTCTTTGACAGTTGTAACTTTTGATTGTCATTCCTTTCACATAGACCTTAAAATTTTGTTAGCACAAACTTTTTTAGAAAAATACTTTCTCAAATTGTCTAACTTGTTGATTAAATGGAGAAATTGAGTCTGCATGTATTCCACAATAACATCGAGTTCCACACGGAAAATTTCATACTCCTTAATCAACGTATTAACCCTAGAATACTCAACGCCTTCAGTTTCCATGTAAAGGATTTGAAGAGGATTCCACAATGTTTATGCATTCTTATCATGGGAGATAGAGTAATATATTGTATCTCTAACACTGATATAAGTAGATTTCATGTCTTCAAATCATATGAAGTCTTTTTGATTTCGTCATCTGACTAATGTTTTTGGAGTATAAAAGAATTATTGAATTTATTTGGGAATAAAAGGACTGTTGGTAATTGTTATCAATAAACGTTTGTCTACAGAATTTAAGTGTACATACATATTTTTGCTCCAATAAGCATAGTTTTTTCTTTGAAAATTGATGTTCTACTATATGCTCTCTTCAAATTGTTCGTCACCCATATTCACAAAATTTTGAGTCGCTTAGAACTGATCTAAAGACCAGCTCTAATGCTAATTGTTGTGCGGAAATATGTAGTATACAACGGTCTAGGGGTTGAATTGACCTTCTAATTAAAATGACCGATTGAAAAAATATTTTAGAAAATATTTTATCAAAGTTTGAAATACAAAGTAGTTTGCATGGTAGAAGCAAATATTGTGTACTAAGAGATTATGCTTTCCAATTGGTATATATATATATATATATATATATATATATATATATATATATATATATATATATATATATATATATATATAACACAATACTAGAAAGATTGAATCGGAGAATTGACCAAAATGAAAAACACAATGTATTGTATTAAATTGATATCAAAACTACACAAGATGTCTATTTATACAATGTCAATACGATATGGATTCTATGAT
Source organism: Vicia sativa (assembly GCA_021764765.1). NCBI lineage: Eukaryota > Viridiplantae > Streptophyta > Magnoliopsida > Fabales > Fabaceae > Vicia > Vicia sativa. The sequence goes on from CM038794.1 coordinate 132,422,735, forward strand.
CATAATTTTCAATTTTAATGACCCACAAGACAATTTTAAAGTGTTAATTCTAACATAACTTACACCTGACAAATAAATAGCTACCAAGGAAAAACCTAATGTAATACAATTATGTGAAAGCGATAAAAACACCCGAACATGCAATTTTTACAAAATTAAAAGGAGTGAGAAAGATGTACACTGGAATTTATAGTGGTTATGTTATCGTCCTCTGATAAACTACATTATGTGAGTTATTTAAGACCTTGGCACTTGATTCTTTTACTACTTTATATGATTTTAATTTCATTATTTGGTTGAGTTTTATTTTGTTTTAGCTAGATTAGTAAAGAGCACAAAAGTGCTTTATCTTGTGAATTTTAAGTGTTTTTGCATGTGCATGAGCCACTCTAGTGAGGAGTTCTAGGCACTTCATGTTCAACATCCTTTAGGGCCAAAATATACAGAAAGAAGTATAGAACAATAAGAGAAAGGCGAAGATAGAAGAAGATTGGTGCGAAATCATGAAGATAAGCTGGAAAGTAAAAGGATAATATCATAGTACTTCAAGAAAAATAACTCCAAAATAATACATCTCTTGCAAAGCATAGCTTATCCCCCAGAAACAACAGGTCTGCAATCGGACGCTTTGTCCCTTGCATGCGCTATGTACCTCAGCTAGTACTGGTAGGATGGAGAATTAATATAGAGAACATGTTTATTCTCATGGGCCCAATGTAGCGCCTTAATAATTTATTCGAACAATGAAGTCGGCATCGAGATTTAGTTATTCCAAGAAGGAAAGAGAAAATATCGATGGTACCCCTCACATCCATTGTACTCGATGGTACCCATTTAGTTCATCATACGTCCGTGTGTTAGTATGAAAATTTACGATCTTCTAAGTTAGAAAGGAAAAAGAAAAAAGGAGAAATATTTTTATGTTTTTTTATTGTGCTCGTCGCGGTTTCAAAACATTGTGACTACGTATCCCCATAATACAATATGGAAATCAAAGCATCGTATTTTGGGTAAAAAATGTGTCTTTGTTGTTTCTTTTTAGTAAGAGATACTCTATCACATTCGAACGGAAACATTGCTACCCGAAGCATGGAAAATTGAACGATTGCATCACTTCAAGAATGAATTTCTGAGTCTGGATTATGCATGAACTCTTGCCATCATCGTATTCGAGTGGAAAGGCTCGACATTCACATGTGTAAGGAATGTTGTTTCATTGTCACAGAATGTGGCAAAAAAATCACCCTTTTTGTAATGTTTTAAATTAAAAAGCTAAGTGACAGAGAGTTCAAATGAGTTGAGATTGATTTTATATGACACATGTGTTGAGATTGATTTTATATGATACACTTAGGAACAAAAAAGGTAGGTACCTTAACTCTCCCATTTATCATTTTTATGAAAAAAGTTAAATCAATACAAGTTAGGAAACATGTTCTTGATTAATTTAAGAAGGGGGAGATATGTGTCTACCCCTTCCATTGAAAGTGTTTTAGTCGGGTCATGATTAACATATACAAACCACGTGACTTGTCCTTGATTAATCTCGAGTGAGTAGACATGTGTCTATCCTCTTCTATGCAACCCTTATTTATTTGAGAAAAGTTTTTTTAAAAGTCACTCGATGTTGAATCGAGGTTTGAAAATTTATTTATGAAAGTAGTTTTGAAGATGAGAATCACTTGGCATTGGACCAAGGTTTATTGTAAAGAAAGTTTGAGTAAAGTGAACAATTGTGAATAAATACAAGCGTGAAAGTAAAGAAAGTAAATAAATTATTACAACCCCAGACAAAGTGTCTCATACAAATGATAATGCAATTAAAATTGTGTAAGTGTATGCACAAAATAAATTTAATCGACTCAAGGTAAAAATGGCTCGCAATCGAGTATTAGATCCTTAAAATAAGTTTGTACACATGTGGTGAGTAATTATATAAAAATAAAGCAATAAATTAATTACTAGCTATTACTTCATATGGGGTGTGGGATACATATTTACAAATGTGGATGTATCAATTAATTACAAGTCTTTATGATTATACAAGTGAAATAGAAATAATTCAACAATTAACAAAAATAATTCTAAGAAATAAATAGCTACAGAAAATATTTTTGACATTTTTTTAGAATTAAAGTCCTAATATACCTCTAATAAATATTTTTGGTTTTTTCAAATATTTTAAACATAGCAAGATAGAAACAAGATATTTTTTGTGATTTTATATTAAAAACTTAATTAAAATAATAATAATATTTTTTTGTTTTTGTATCAAATAAATAAATTAAGAGTTAAAAGAAAATAAAAGTAAGAGAAATTGGCTTGGGGTGTCTGGATTTCGGATCTGGCGTAAAGTTATGTGAAGATGAAAACACAGGTTTGGACCAAGTATAGAAGTTTGAAACCCATATGGGTGTGAGGCCTAAAAAGAGAGAAGAGATAGAAGAAAATAGAAACATGTGGCTTTGGGGCACTGGGCCAGACCGGGGTTATGACCCGGATCCGTGGTCCCCTTATCTCAACACAGAAAAATTTATTTTGTATTCATACAATTAAATTTAAATTTGGAACCTTACAATTTTTTTAAAATGTCAGTTTTACCCTTAAATTTTTTAACCAATTTATTATTTAATTTCAATTATTCACTAAAAATTTAAATTTTGCCCCCTACGCATGCATTTCAGAACATTTAAAGAAAGTGTTCCGGTATGTATTGTAATAAATTAAAACAATTTTGAAAGATTTATGAAATATACCTAAAAGGGTTTTAGCAACGGTTAAAAACCGTAGCTAAAATTGTTTTTTTAAAGTGTTCCGGTTTTAAAAATTTCTAAAAGAGTTTTAACAACAGTTCAAAAGCGTAGCCAAAACTGTTTTATAAAAAAAAATTATCAATCAGAACACTTTTTAAAAGTGTTCCGGTTAAGTATATTATTAGGTAGGATACCGGAACACTTATTGAAAGTGTCCAGTTAAGTGTATTATTATTAGGTAGGATACCGGAACATTTTTTGAAAGTGTTCCGGTTGAGTGTATTATTAGGCAGGATATCGGAACACTTTTTAAAAGTGTTCCGATTTAAAGAAATTACTTAAAGAGTTATAGCAACGGTTCAAACCGAAACAAAAACTATTTTCTGAAAATCAAATACATACCGGAACAGTTTTTGAAATTGTTATGGCTTTAACATTATTAAAGGAGTTTTAGCAATGGTTTATAACCGTAGCTCAACTGACTTTTTTAAATAATTACTCATAAAAATTATTAAATGAGTTTTAACAACGGTTTTAAACTGGAGCTAAAAGTAACGAAGCAATTTCTTTTTAAAAAATTATCATACTGGAACACTTTCTTTAAGTGTTCCAAAAAGCATGTGTAGGGGTGCACAATTTTTAAATTTTTAATTACTAATAAAAAATAAAATAGTTATAATTAAAGGATAAAATTGACATTCTTTTAAATCATAAGGGTACAAGTCCAATTTTAGAGTTACAAACTAAATTTTTCCTCAACACAATCGGGTTATAAACCCTAAACATTCACACATGGCCGCTATCCTTTTTCTCTTGCGCTTCTACCTTTTTATCATGGATGGGTTTCAAGTGAAAACATACAGCAAACACTCAATAGCCAACAACGACTAATCCTAATTTAGTCGAAGAAAGAGTATGGAATTCGAGGGAGAGAGAGGATTTTTAAGTGTAAAGTTTTGTGTGATTTTTGTCTACTATGGAACTCTAGAAGCTGTGATGTGTATTATATACTGAGTATTTTATGATTTTTATGTACAATTCGCATGTATGGAATGGATGGATAATGTACACAAGGTGATGGAGAATGAACAAGGCATATGAATATACATTGTAAGCACCTTCTTCTATTTTCTGCTTTTTCTATACATCTGTGCCGCTAAATATACTTTGTACAGAAAAAACAAAACTTAAAGTATCTGAACTTTATTTTCATTTTTCAATAAATTCTGTATCTGTAATCTAAATGTAACATATAAAAAGAAATGCAAATGAATGGGACCTTTTGTATTATTAAAATAGCTTTCTTTTTATTATACTTTATGTTAAAAAGTAATATATAAAAAGGAAATTTAATGAAGGATAATTCAAAATGTGAAACATGATAATATGTGGTTTGGACATTTGATAAAGAAAAAGATAATGAATATTGGATTGAAGAAACAGGATTTGTGGATGATTATAAATTAATATTGATTTGATTATTTAGATTGAAAACAAAAATGGATAAAAGGATAAATTTATGAACATAAACATATGGATATATAAAAATCGACATGGATATAAAAATGGACAAATGGATATTGCATAATGACATTAATAAAAGATATATGAAAGTAGTGAATTGAAAGTTCAATCCTCCCAAATTTAATGACATGAATAGAAAGGAGGGTATAGATCAGGGTATGATAGATGTTCCTATTTAATTATCATGAGCTAGATAAGTTGAAAGACATAAGTCTTCACGGTATCGATGGCAGAAGGTAATTAAATACGAAGACCAGATTTTGCACTGGATGCAATAAACATGATGTGCAATGTAATGAATACATGAAATCCTTTTTGGTGTATATGTGTGTATATATATATATATATATATATATATATATATATATATATATATATATATATATATATATATATATATATATATATATATATATATATTGAATGAGATATTATATAAAAGATGGACTCCGTGGGAATATTGAAAAAGACTCGAAATGATAAATTTGTGGTAGATTGAATGAGATGACGTAGAAAAACATGTTGAGGGAAACACAGAGATATTGTTGAGATCTATCATGATGGCAAAGAATGTCCAATAGTACCTGGGAAGAAAGAGATGAACACTAGAAAGATAATAGACATCCGAAAAAGCATCAGATCTAATAGGTAACCATACTCTAGAAAATACATCTAGAAAAGTGTTAGATGAGGAATGAGATCAAATCTGAATATGCGCCCGAGACTTCTAGGGAAGAATTGAGCTCTATTAGAAAAAGGAAATGATCATAAGAGTTATTCAAAATAAATTGAATAAACTCTGGAAAGATACCAGACAATCATCAAAGACATTCAGAAAAGCTTTGAATGAATTTTGGAAAACAACAAGAGGAAACATCAGAGACATTCATAGTAGCGTTGAATGAAACTCTAGATAACATTAAGGGCAACCGTTAAAGAAATTCAGAAAAACATTGAATGAACTTTGGAAAAACATCAGGAACGAACATCAGAGACATTCAGAATAACATTGAATTAACTTTGGAACACAAACCTCAAAGACATTCAGAAAAGCGTTGAATAAACTTTGGAAGACAAACTCATGCACATCCATCAGAGTCCTTTAGAAGAGCAATAAATGAACTCTAGAATACAAACCTCAAAGACATTCAGAAAAGTGTTGAATGAACTTTGGAAAAAACTTAGGAACATCTAGAAAAGCATTGGATGGACGAGAAACAAATCATCAGAGACATCCAGAAAAGCATTGAATGAACTCTAGAACACATCCAAAAAAGCATTGAATGAACTCTGGAACACATCCAAAAAAGCTTTGGATGGAAAAAGGTCCAAACTCTAAATAAACATCGGAGACATCCAAAACATTCAAAAAAACATTGAATGTAGAGGATACCTCTAACCCGAAAATCCAACAGAGACATCCAAAAAAGCATTGGATGAAATAAATCCAAATTGGAAATCTAAGTATCCATCCCGAAAAAAATTGGATGGAAAGGAAAACAAACCTATGAACATTCAGAAAAGAATTGAATGAAAGGAAAGTTATCCAAGCTTAAACATATGTCAGGAACATCTAGAAAAACATTGATTGTACGAGAACAAGTTTTGGAAAAACATCATAACAAACAAGACACATCCGGAAAAGCATCGGATAATCGCAATAGGGTTTTGGAATAACATCATAACAAATACATATCCGGAAGAACATCAGATCGAAAAAGAAAAGTTCTGAAAAAGCATCAAAACAAACAAAATATATCCGGAAAAGCATCAGATAATCGCAACAGTGTTCTGGAAGAACATCATAACAAAGACATATTTGGAAGAACATCGAATATATGAAGCAAAATTCTGGAAAAATATCAGAACAAACAAGACATATTCCGAAAAGCATCGGAGAAAGAAAACAAAGTTTTGGAAAAACATCAGAACGATAGACATATCCAGAAGAACATATGATAAATCCTAGAAAAATGAAATTACAAGGACCGAAATTTGTTTTGGTAGGTGCCAGGTTAGTTGTACTTTGAATACATGGTAATATGTTGATAACAACTAGACCTAGGAAAATGCAAATAAGTACAAAACACTCTTAGAGCTATACATGATATTGAATTTTGTTATACATGATATATATGTGATCAATGCATGCAATGCAAATGTTTATGAGAACTGAGTTAGACTCTTTTGTGATGGAATATTAGAACTCTGATTCCTCAACACATAAAACTTTTCCAAATCTACTCTTAAAAGATGTTTTGAACACACTTCTATCACAACTTTCAATTGCGTCAATATGATGATCCTTTTAGGAAGTACTTGTGAGATATGCTTGGGCTTGATAAGCGCTTCAGGTTAATTGATCATTGCTTCAGCTTGACTGTTTCTTGAAATGACTTCTTTATTGTGCGCTTGAAACGCTTGCCCCAGCATGAGTCTTAAAGAATATATTTTTTTGGGTAACTAATTCTCTGAATGATTTGACTTGGTCGACAAATCTTGAACTAATTTCAATAGGATCTTGAAGTAATGCCCCTGATAGGATCATTGACCAAGTTTCTCAACTGTTTGAAATTCCTTGATGATGAGTGCTTACTTGCAAGTAAAATTATTCATTAAAAAAATGGTAATTTTAATGTGATGCTCGTGCAATTTTTGAAATTAAAATCATTATAGGAATGATGTCATTGGTGTATATCGAATGTCACTGGTCAAAACAAAATGGTTTAGAAATTCAAAGTGAATAATGCGATGATATGATACCAAGACAAATGATTAGCAAATCTCTTAGGAGTCAGTTTACGCAACCTTGATGTAGTATGCTTTCAAAATAAACCTAGCTTTAACTAGGTCTTTTGAAGGTTGTAACGTGGTATGGTTCACGGTTTTAGAAACAAAGGATAAAGGCTCAAAGTTTATTTATACCCACCCAATTCTTTATGATGATCTTCAGTCCTACATCCAGTTAACTTAGCCTATTCATTCAGGTTCCAATAACTTTTGAAATTGTAGCACTGGTTTGATGATGGCTCAAAATCCAAATGGATCTTTGAGATGGCAGTCACTTTTATCTTTTTAATAGTCACAACAATTTTCTTTTGCTGAGGATTTTAGTGACTTCTCTTTTGGTTGATTTTTGTTATCCCTAATTTTTTCATGAACTAGTTATTTTGAGCTTACAGTTAGCGGGATGCCCCAATTTTTCCGTAAGTCTCCTTTTGTAGGTTTTGACTTAGCGGGCTTTTTTCTTTGTTTCTTTTGATGGTGATTGTCTGACTTATGATTACTGAGAACCATCATTGACACCTTTTGACTTGCATGATCTTCTAAGACACTTCTTTGTTGGTGTACGCGGAGGAAAGCTTGTGATTTGGAACCTATATTGAAAGGTTTTTTGAATGAATTCACAACCAAATTAACTATGAACTACCCTTCCCCAGGTTAAAATTGTAGGTTTTTTCATAAAGGGATTGACGAGGGATTAACTTCTTTATTTATCCAATGTTTGAGAGTTAAAACAATGCCTTACATCATCAGTGGAGTTTTATTTGAAATCATACCAACAATGTTTATGGGTATTTCATTTTCATCATCATCCATCCAATCTACGCATAAAAAAGAGTTTGATAAAGGAATCACATGAGAGACATATTGTTTTTGAAAATTGAAAGCGTAAATATGAATGTGAGTTGGTTCAAAATATGCAACCCTCATTTCATTAAGACTTACACTCATAAACAAACAAGTTTTAATGCAAATAACAATACAATAAAAGGAAATTGAAAATGAAAAGAAGACATGGCCTAGTGACTAAATCAACGACGAGGATGAGTTGTCCTGTTAATCCACTGGCTTTAGGAGTGAGTACTTCAAAGATGAAATTCCTCTAAAGTTGAGTTTCTCTAGCAGTCAAGGCTTGTTTCCTTTCCATGAGCTCTCCTCTAACTCTTTTGTCGTGTTGTTCTTGGTTTTCCATTCTTCTTCTGACATTGACTCTAGTTCTATACTTGTGCAGAGGAATCAACTTGATAATAATCGAACAAATGGAGACGAAGACAGACAAAATGAGTTCTCTAGTCAGCTGAGAATGAATTCAAATGTATAAAAATAAATGTAATAAAATGCAATATCAACAATGAAATAGATGAAATGCATCGTGCAAGATTCAAAGGTAAGGCTTCAAATAACATACGGGGAAATTATGGGGGATGGAAAAGTGGTAAGGTAAAAATCTACCCATTAACCCCTCATTGTTAGTCTCTAATAGTTTTAGATAAACGATTTTCGTCTCTGAAATATTGTCATCAATTGCAATGGACTTTCAAGGTGACAATATTTCAAAGAGGTTCTCCTCTTAGTGTCCAACATGTTTAAAGGGTTCTTAAAAGGAAACTAGAGTCAATGATCCATTTGAACAATGTTAATTACATAACACATGTGTGTAAACCAATAACATCCCCCAACAGAATTTACTCTAAGAAGGGTCTTTGCACTAACTCGCAAGACACGTGCCTTTCAAGTCTAAGCACTACATAGCACCCTTCAAATCTAAAGATTTCCTTAAACCTATGTATTAGGTCTCAGTTGTTCAAGATTTTAACAAAGTAGAAATTTAACCAATAAAGGAAAATAATATAAAAGGTTTTTGTATTTATTAATAGTTTTGGGTTGATTAAGTCATTTGGTCGAACAAGGTGCAAGTTTTTTCTTGTTGAAGTCGACTAGAGGGTCAATTAGGCTTAGAAATGTTAAAGTCCCAAAGCGTTCAGAGTGGCCCAACCTATTCAAATAAAGGTTTATTGGAGGGAAAAGAACAAAGAATGGAGAACATGGATTCGTGGAGAGTAGTTATGAGAGAACATGGATTTGTAAAGGGTTCAAACTTTTCACATTCCTAACGCTAATCACTCAGAGTAATCAAGTGATTGAGAGAAATGAGTCAGGCTAGGGAAATGTACGTTTGAATCAACTTGTTTATTTTCTCAACTGTTTTAAATGTTATGTCATTTATTTTTACCTTTTTAAATGCTTTCATTTTCGTTTTATAAATATACTTTGTTTCTGCAATCACACAAACATGTTGGATGTGAGGTCGAACGCACTTGTTTTTTCAAAACACTTTGTAAAAGATAACACGTGAAAACTATCACATTACTGAGATTCAATGGTCGATATCGCTAGTAAACTTTTGGCAAGAGACCGATGTTGTTTACCAAAACCCGAGATAAACAGTCTCACTCATAATGAATCACTTATGAATAACCCAACATCACAACATAAGAATAAAAAAGGATATATACAAGATAATGATAGAAAAGAAGAAGAAAACAAATATTAAACATAAACACATAAACACACAAAGAACTAAACTAGGGTTGACTCGCTTAGAGATTATTCCCCAGTTTAGTCGCCAAAATTGTAGCGCCTTGAAAATTTATTCGAACAATGAAATCAGCGTCGAGATTTATTTATTCCAAGAAGGAAAGAAAAAATATCAAATAAAACCCACAAGAGAAAATAAATGGTCGTCGAGATAAAAGAGAGTTCGGGAGTTGGTTATGCAAGGGGAAGATATTAGCACCCCTCACATCCAGCGTACTTGATGGTACCCATTTAGTTCATCATACGTTCATGTGTTAGTATGAAAATTTGTGAGCTTCTAAGTTAGAAAGGAGAAAGAAAGAAAGGAGAAATGTTTTGGTTTTTATTATTGTGTTCGCAGCGGTTCCAAAACCTTGTGCCAACGAATCCTATAGTGCAATAGAAAAATCAGAGCTTTATAATTCGTGTAGAATTTTTTTTTTTTGGTTTTTATTAGTGAGAGATACTCGACCATATTCGAACAAAAACATTGTTACATGAAGCATGGATAATGGAACGATTAGATCACTTTAAAAATGAATGACTGAGTTTAGATTATGCACAAACTCTTGCCATCATTGCATTCGAGTGGAAAAGGCTCGACATTCACATGTGTAAGGAACGTTGTTTCATTGTCATGGAACGGTACGTAAAATCACCCTTTTTGAAAGGTTTTAAATTTAAAAAGCCAAGTGGTAGAGATTTCGAACGAGTTGCGATTGATTTTATAGGACAAGAGTGTTTGAATGTTCAAAGTAGGTACTTAGGACCTTATTACTTAGGAATAAAAATGGTAGGTACCTTAACTCTCCCGTTTAATCCATTTTATGAAAAAAGTGAAATCAATACAAGTTAGGTAACTTGTCCTTGATTAACTTAAGAAGGGGGAAGATATGTGTATATCCCTTCGATTAAAAGTGTTTTAGTCGGGCCATGATTAACCAATACAAGCCACATGACTTATCCTTTATTAATCTCGAGTGAGTATACATGTGTATACCCTCTACTAGGCAACCCTTATTTATTTGAAAAAAGAGTTTTGAAAAGTCACTCGACGTTGGATTGAGGTTTGCAACTATTTATTAAAGTGGTTTTGAAGATGAGAATCACTTGGCGTTGGACTATGGTTTATTGTAAAAAAATATTTGAGTGAAGTGAACAATTATGAAAAATAACAAACGTGAAAGTAAAGCAAGTAAATAAATTATTACTAGCCCAGACAAGGTGGCTCATACAATTGATAAGGCAGTTAAAATTATTTAAGTGCATGCACGAAATAAATTCAATCGATTAACTAAAATGATGTTTAATCAATCGAATAAATCTCTATTGTGAGCCCAAAGGGAAGCCTGGTGTGTGCATTATGTGTGGTCGTTGCGACGTTTAAAAGCTTTGTTGACTCAAGGTAAAAATGGATCATAATCGAGTATTAGTTCCTTAAAAAAAGTTTGTGCACATGTGGTGAATAATTAAATAAAAATAAATCAATAAAGTAATTTACTAGCTATTACATCACATGGGGCGTGAGATATATATTTATAAATTGGGATGAGTAAATTAATTACAAGTCCTTATGAATGTACAAGTGAAATAGAAATAATTCAACAATTAACGAAAATAATTCTAAGAGATAAATAGCTAAAAGAAAATATTTTTGGCATTTTTTAAAATTGAAGTCCTAATATACCTCTAATAATGTTTTTTGGTTTTTTTCAAATATTTTCAACAAAGCAAGACAAAAATAAGAATATTTTTTGTGATTTTATATTAAAAACTTAATTAAGAAAATAATAATCATTTTTTGTATAACAAATAAATAAATTAAGAGTCAAAAGAAAATAAAAGTAAGAGAAATGGGCTTGAGGTGTGTTGATTTCAGTTATGGAGTAAAGTCATGTGAAGCTGAAAACATAAGTTTGGGCCAAGTGTAGAAGTATGTAACCTATATGGGTGTAAGACCCATAAAATGAGAAGAGATAAAGGAAAATAGAAACGGTTGGCTTTGGGGAGTTGAGTTGGACTGCGGGTATGACCCGGATCCGTGGCCCCCTTATCTCAGCACAACTAGATTATAAACTTTAAACATACACAAAGATATGGTTGTTATCCTTTCTCTGTTGCGCTTCTACCTTTCTGTCGTGAATGAGTTTCAAACAAAAAAGTAACAACAAATACACAATAGCCAAGAACATCTAATCCTAATCCGCGATTGAATAGTAGAAACAAAAAAATAAAACATTATCTTTACCCCAACAAATCCTAAGTGTCATACCCCAAATTTTGACCTAATATACCACCTTACATTTGCATTGTTGCACAACTAACAGTTCAAACAACATTAATCGGGTATAGCATTCACAGGTCAAAATTAGGGTTTAATCAGATTTTCATCTGATTCAAGGGATAACCAATTAGGGTTTGAGATTTTCTCACTCCATTTGATCTATCTTGATCAAATCATCAGCCTTCAATCCTCAGATATCCATTTTTCTCATAGATCGAGGATCGACCAATTAGGTTTTGGTCGAGCATAGGCATTCTCGATTTTTGAGCAAGAATTGACTTTTTGGATAGAGATTGGTCATTATATCTTAGATATAACATCTTGACCTAATTTTGGATTCAAAACATCACAGAGGTTCACGTAATTCATCAAGAAATTTCGAAACGTCGATGAAATTTCATCTACAGAAAAGTCAAACTTTGACTTTTGGTCAAATTTTCAAAACAAAACTTTTCAATCATCAAAATACTTCAAATGATCCATCATGATCATAAAAAATCAAAGAATTTGGAAAAGTCAACAAAAAGTCAAAATTTCTATAACTTAGAAAAATTTCTAAGTGTTGAAATTTCACATTTTTTCCAAACTTCAAGCCATTTTTTCACCTAGTTCCAATTGGAATTTGAAAAAACTCAAAACATGAAAGTTGTAGATCATGGAAAAATCTTTCCAAAATGTCCAAGAACTCTCAAATCCATGGAGTCTAGCTATACTTTTGAAATTGAAACATAAGGCTCCATGAAACTTGATTTTCAAAGTCAAAACATCAAAATTATAGGTCATTTTGAGTTTTCTTCATCTAGAAGCTTTCTAACCTTGCCAACTTGACTAATGGACTGATAAATATCAGCTTGAAGATAAGAATTGAAGATTGGATCAAATTGTGAAAATTGCACATGGTAAAAGGAAGCCTTTTACCTTTAAAGTCAAAAGACTTTCTTACCCTCTAAGGTAAGTTTGATTTTCCAAAATGCCATTCCTTGCCTAACATTTGCAGTCCTATTTGCCTATAAAAGCATCACAAATCCAAGAGAAAGACACACCAAAGCATTGCAAGAATCATGCTTTCTCTTTTCTTTCTTCAAAATCAAGAAACATGATGAACTTTTGAAAAACTTGCAATTTATAAAATCAGTGAAAATTATGAAGTTCTTTGGTGTCTAACATGTTCTAATACTAACATGTAGTTGAGTTGAAACTTAAAATCAACATAAAATTAAGCCAAAATCAGTTTTCACTTTTCAATTTTTCAAAACTTCAAAACTGCCTTATAATTCGAATTTCCAGTTTGGCTTGATCAATTGTTGTTCTAATGATTCAAACACGATCCATATACATCATAGACACGATGCAGATCAATCACATAATCAGAACTCCATTAACATCAATTTGAGTTCCGTTGTTGATCGTAGGTTGACTTGGTTGAGAGATTGGAGCAAGTTCAGCAGTGCCATCCACAAAGCTTCCATACATGCCGATGAAGGTGTAGCAATCCTTAAACCAACCGAAACGCTTTGAGCTCCTTCGATTCTCATTTTCCGTGTATCCATACGAACTTCAAACTCCATATTCCTTGCACCAATTGAGAAAAGCTTTGGCCATTTGTTTTCGCACCTAACACGAACATTAACCCTCAATAAAATCAAACAATCATGAACAATACATCATTTAATTTGAAAAATCAGCTTAGGGTTCTTCGAGTTTCCGTAAATCAAACGTGATAGACTGAAAATAAATGAAATTAACATATGCCATCATGTTCGTGAGGAAAAAACGAGTAACTTTGATGTTTACAACGTTGAATTTCATTGAGAAACGAGGGAGATAGCTTGGATCAAAGATTCTGAAAATCAAAAACTATAAACCCAGGTTCGCGCGTGTTCATGTGTTCTTCATTTTTCAAATTTTTGAATTAACCAATATTATATTAACGCGTGTTTTAATCCACTAACACATTCAAACGCGTTGGCCTAGTGGTTCCTGGCTTGCTCTTAGTTCTTTGTGACACGTGCCCCACTCAAAGGTCATGGGTTCAAAACCCAGCAAGACCATTTTTTTTTCATTCATTTTTCACAAAACTTCAATATTTTCATGTTTTTTAATCAAACTTCAACAATTTTTTTAACCAATCAAAACTTCTCATTTTGAGATGATTTTTTGCACATTTGTCATTTAATATATATATTTTATGATTATGTCAAAAAAATCCAAAAAATATTTTCATCTGATTAATTTTAATCGAGCCAAAACGATGTTTCAACACTTTTTCAAACCTCCTTAAAAGGTGAATTTTTCAAGTTTTCGACTTCCGATTTTTTTCAAAACTTCTCATAAACGAGCCTCACACTTCAAAACATTTCAAAACATTTTCAAATCATTCTTCAAAACTTTTTTCATCAAAACTTGCATCTTTTACCATAATCGATCCAATTCAAAACAATAAAACTGAATTGCTTTTCTCGATTTCTCGATCGATCATGGGCCTCCCTTATGGTGTAAGTCCCAATCCTTTATGTACATATTTAGTTTTACTTGTACATACTCAAATTATCATTATTAATATTCAAACATAAACAAATTTCTTTCGTTTGTTTTCATTCGTTTGTCTATACGCCGAATCCATTGGTTTCTAAAGGAAGTTTTCTCCTGAGTAAAATTTCTTTTTAACCAATGGGCCTCCATCACGGTGTAAGTCCCATAACATTCTTTTATGTACATAATATTTCCTTGTACATATCAAACTTTTGTCAAACATTTTTTAAACAAACTTTTTATCTGTACATAACATGATACTTCTTTTCAAACACTTTTTATCATGCATAACACGGATACTTTTTCAAAACTTTTTATCTGTACATATACTGATACTCTTTCTTTGAAAATACTTTTTACGATAAACTTTGATCAATCATTTCTGTTTCATCCGTGCATTTTACACTAAATACCATTGGTATTGAAAGGAGCATTATTCCCCGTGAAACGCTTTCAAATCAATGGGCCTCTCTACTGTAAGTCCCAACCTCCTATGTACATCCATCTTTGTCTCGTACATAAAACTCGCTCGTGTACATATTCATTTCCTTGTACACGCTCAAACTTGTAAATAATCAAGTTACGCTGCTTTCAAACGCTCGCTTCACGTACACTTGTTTATATTTCATAAGTCAGTAAATAAACATCATGCATTGTTTATATTTCCTTCATAAACTCTCGTGAATACATATCACACACACACACACACTGTTTATACAACTGTCTAATAATAACATAACAATTAGACTAATCAATAGGTTCCCCAAGATAGCCTCCGCTTGGGCTTCATACAAGACAACTCATCATCGTTGAGTTTAGCCTCGCTTGGGCTTCATACAAGATAACTTATCCTCAAAGATGGGTCACCTCCGGCTTCATACAAGATATTTTTATCTCCAACGAGTTTAGCCTTCTTGGGCTTTGTACAAAGAAACTCTCCCCGTGAGTTAGCCTCCGCTAGGCTTCATATAAGACAACACTGAGTCACCTCCTCTTGGGCTTCGTTCAAAAGAACTCCTCATTGAGTTTAGCCTCTCTTGGGCATCATACAATGAAAGAGACAGAAATCTCTTAACACCTCCTCTGGGCTTCCAATACAAAGAATCACCGCTAAGATAGAACCCCGAAGGATGGTTTCTCGGTGAAATCACTTTCAAATTCCCATAGAGTAAAATTTCCGGTGAAATTGCTCTTATTCGAAAAGGATGATTTCTCGGTGAAACCTTTCAAGCCAAAGACACCATACCCTATAGCTTCCTCTTGAGCTTCATACAAGGACCCCGATGACCTCGATGACCTCGATGACCCTCGAATGCCTCCTCTGGGCTAACAATACAAGGACCCATGGGCTTTAAAAGCATCCCTTTAATCCAACCAATTTCTCCTAAGAGATTTAGACATCTATCATCTCTATGGAAGAAGTATCTCATCCATTACATCACATACAGTCAAAAACTTTTCAAAACTTTTCAAACTTTTTAAACTCTTTTCAAACAAAAAACGTCTATTAACAGTAAGTGGTAACGCTTGTACACTCAAGCAAAGCACCCAATACTTACTAAAAGATTCAATCATCTTTTTCAAACATCTTTCTTAAACATGTAAGTGGTAACGCTTGTACACTCAAGCAAAACACCTAATACTTACGACGAAAGATTTTTTATCAATCAAACTTTTTTTTAAAAATGTATGTGATGAAATAGATTAGATACATTTTTTCATTAAGATGACATTTGTCATCTCTTACTAACATCCCGTTGCTTTCCACTAGCATAAGTGGAACTACGATTGCTCGACTTTCTCAACATCCTTTGAGAATAGGCCAAGGTCTCATCCTTGTCGAGCAAATTTCTATCTCCCTGCACCAAACAAACCATAGAACCCTAGATCCGAGCTACAAATGCTCGATTCCCACTAGGGATATGTAAAGATCCACGATCTTTAGCACAATAATAACAAAACCTAGAATCCCACATAATCTATTTCTTAAAATTCCAAAGGAGAAACTTTCCCAATCATAGAAATAGCAATTAAAACACACAAACATATCAAATATATTCATATATAAAGTCGTAGATAACTACATATATTTAGGGTGCTCCATCTATTCCCTTTATATACCAATCCCCTTACTCGATCCCCCAATGCGTTATGTCTAGTTTGCGCTAGTCGTTACGCATACCAATATCAATTGAGGGTATTTCTTTCCCTTTTCATAATCATTAAATCATCTTTCTTGTGTTGAAAATAATAAAGCTTGATGCTCACGGCATCTTTATAAACAAATCAAAAGATTTAAAACGTTGCGTACCAGAAGATCCGAACTCACGTTCGCATCCTCAAGCGCGTCACCTTTTAACGCGAACACTAAGCCCCAATTAAGATTTCAAGTTACAAATTACAAGGAGATTATATGCAATAATAAACGAATATGAAGGAAAAGAACAACATGTATGTTACTTTTTGGATGCTTCACTCTCTTCCTCATTTTGAGTCTTTTATGAAGCGCGATTTTTGCTTTTCCCTCTGTAGACGTCGTGGCTATGGTGTCTAATCGTCTCTTCTGTGTCTTTTAGATGTAAGTTGGCATTGTCGTTATTCTGCATGAGTTTTCGATTAGTAATGATTGTTTCTATGTGTTTTGAAGGTCATGCAATGAACTTGAGGGAGTATGCGCGTGAAGTGAGATTGGATAAAGAGAAAAAGGTGATTTATGTGGTGGATTTGAGTGAGGCAGAGGTTCGAAGAGTAGTTGCAGGTGGTAAGTAAAATTCAGGTATACAGATCACTAATGTAACGCCCATAATTTAATTAATTATTTAATTAAATTATATAAGGATTTATTTATTGGAATTTAGTCGAAGTTGGATTTATCAGTAGAATTATAAGGAGCATTAATAAATTCATAAGTTGATTTAGGGTGATTAAGTGAATTATCGGAAGTTGGGATTAATTAGTGATGAATTAATTTTATTATAGAATATTATTGGAAATAATATTAGAAATAAGTGTGGATTAATAGAGATATTTAATTGGTGTTAGAAGTAGTAGAAATGAGTTGTGAAAATTAAGCCAAATAGAAATAATATCAATATTATTATTATTATTATTATTGTTATTATCATTATTATTACTATTATAAGTTGAATTTATTTATAAGAGATATAAAAGGAGAATTATAAGGGTTTAGTGAATATTTTTGGGAAAAAGTTGTACGTGGGAGAAAGAAAAGAGGAACAAGGGTTTAGAGGAAACTGCCGCCGGAATAGGAATTGTAGACCGGAAAGCCAAATCGGAATTCGACCGGAAATTATAGAGGGACCGTCAATCCAAGGTAATGGTGGGTTTCTAACTCTATAACTGGGTTTAAGATGAATGGTATTTGGGGTTTGATTGTACGGTTGTCTTGTGTGGATGTGTTTGTTTGTAAATTGATTAGTGTATATGATGATTTGGTGTGGAAGCCTTGATAAATGATGATATAGAATATTAGGTTTTGGTGTAGATTGTTTTGATTTAAATCCGTTGAAATTGTGTATAATTGATGAAATTGATGATTTGAATTGAGTTAGAATGTAGTAGATGAAGTATGGCAAGGTGATAAATTAGATTATGTATTTGGATTTAGAAAAATTGGGGTTTTGGGATGGAAAATGATGATTTTCGTAGCATAAAAGTCTGATTTTTTTGATTCTGGTATAGTGGGAACCGGTTACCATATATGGGAACCCGATTACCACTCAAAAAATAGCGTTTTTGCTCATTTAGGAACTGGATAACCGGTTACCCTGTAGGGGGAACCGGGTTCCCTGTTGAAGCTGACAACATTTTCTCAAAACTTGTAAAAATCATAACTTTGTGCTCGGGTGTTCGTTTGACGCACCGTTCGAACCTTTGAAAAGCTAAAAACATGATCTTTACTATAAAAATACTTTCAAAACCAGTAACTCAATAATTTTGGAATTTTTATTTATTTTGGTGTCATATGTTGTATGTTGTAACATTGTAGAAGTCAATGTTGTACTGCGTTGTATTGTTGCTATTGGGTTGCAGCAGGTGACTGGAAACAGTAAGGTATTAGTTATGTTGAAATCAATATTTATTTTGTTGGTTGTATAGTTTGGCTTATATGTAACGATGTAATTGTGATGATGTTGTTATGAACGTATCGTGTTGATAAATTGCTTGTAATGGCAAAAAATATGTTGGTGTGTATTATTGTTGATTTATGCAAAGTTGCAGGATGTTTCTATGTTGATATTAATTATGTCGTGACGTGGTGATGTTTGTGATGGAAAGATGAATAATGTTGTTGTGAACTGTTATGATTATGTTGATGACGTTGTAGGCCTATGGCTAGTGATGTTTGTGAAGTGAATTTATGATGTCGTTGTATGTTGTTAGTGTTGCATTACATTTGCATCGTTGTGAAGGCATGTATTGACGGAATTGTGAAGAATGCTTATGCCTTGTGTCTCTATTAATTGGAAATAGTGAAGGGAGCTGTAGCTCTGTTGGTACCACATGCATATGCATTGTTGTGTCTCATTTGAATTTTGTTGTTGTTAACTGTGAAGTGAATTATGTTGTTGTTAACTGTGAAGTGAATTATGTTGTTGTTAATTGTAAAGTGAATTATGTTGTTGTTAATTAGGAAGTTGTTGTGATGTGCTAACTGCGATGTGATAATCTTGTATGATTTAATCCTAGCATATTATTTATCATACACTTGTTTATATTGTTGGATATCTCACCCCTTCTGCTGATATTTCCCCTACCATGGGAAATGGGCAGGTACTCAAGGATAACCGTGGAAGTTTGAAGTAGCATTATAAAGTCGTTAGTTGCTGTTAGTTCGAATTTGTGTCATTGCTCTGATACGTAACACTCGAGGGGATGAACGTTGCTTAGTTTGTTGTAGTTTCTTAAATTATTGAAGTTTATGAATAATGTGAATACTTGATCATGTTGATTATTGAAGTTGGTTTAGTTGAATAATTATTATAAGTGAAGTTAAATAATAATAATATTGTGAAATGTTTTGAGGTTGAATAAAAGATGTATTGTTATAAGTTCATCCTTTATCTAAGTGTTATGTATATGTATAGTTGTGACTAGATGCATGTTGTTTTGCGAAGAAATTGTGACATCCCTTGTATGATTATCTTTTTCGCACTCTGATTTAAATAATATACGTTGGGTAGATTTGAGGTGTTACAACTAATGTCATAACACTTATTGAAAGATTGATCTCTACATAAAAACACATGGACGGGATAAAGCATACTGATATACAACCGTATAAGCACAAAGTCATAACATATGTTCAAACATTTGTATAGGACATGTCAATTATCCAAGAAACAAAATCTAAATAATGCAGAATGATAATAACACAAGATATGATGATCCAGTTCGGTGAACAACAACACCTACTTTGGGGGCTACTAAGCCAGGAAGAAGATTACACTATCAGTAGTATTATTTTATATAAACAACCTCAGGTTTACAGGTAAACAACCTCCATTTTACCTAATCACTATCCAATGCAATCTTTATCTCAGAAACCCATTCAAGATAAGAGAAACATGTCTAACTCCCTAAATCACCTTCGTGATATGTACAGCCACAACCTCTGGGGATCGCATCATACTACTTGAAAGATACCCCTTTCAAATAAAGTTCAGTCAAGACTCTTGACTAACTAACATACTTAGATTTGCTTCAAAGCTTCATCCAAGAACAATACATAATTCATTACCTAAAAGATTTTGAATCTGTATACAAAACTATGTCTACCACCATGCATCAAATCGATGCAAAGGGTGTCTTACACCACAAGAGAGTACTCGACTCACAACAGACTAAATCCTTCTTTAGATATTACAATATGTTATACAATGATTAGTTAACAAGCCCTGGGTCTTAGCCTTTCTTTTATAATCTTCAATGTATTGGACATAGGCTTTAAATCACTGTTGACATGTTACAAATAAGGCAATAAAATATCTCCTAAATAATAGGACTTTAATCACTAGTTTCCTAATTTGTCTCCATAATTAGAAACTAACACAACTCGTTGATTTCATCTTGAATCTCCTCAATCTTCAAACTGTGCACCACACAGGATTACATGATATACTAGAATATTCTACATCTAAAATATATCAATTAAATCCAACTGTCCAGGTTGTCATGGACGGGATGTTGAATAAATCTTCATAAGACATCTTCATTTGACATGTTTGTCTCTTTGCATGACAGAAAATCTTGAACAACATCTCTGAATTTTTCTTCTTGGTCATAGCATATGATTACCAAATATTCCCAAAATGTTCTATATTTGTAACATACTCACAGAATCCAAACATCCACTTATACCAGACAAGATGTCAGATGATCATAATAAGACATCTTGTTCAACATCCAATTTTACCAAAATTAGTCAAACCTTTAGAGCTCAAATCTTTGGAGCTTTCAGTATGTCTGTTATAGATTGAGCAGCAAAAGGTTTTGTAATGGAATTTTAGTGATTTTTTGTCTGTGATTCTCTATGATTTTCGGCCTCATTATGTCAATTTTTGTGTGTATTGAATGTGTGGTTTTGAAAAGAGGATTATTGATAATTTTTTGGTTCTGATTTGCAAGAGTTTTTTCAATGTATGCGATTGTGATTGAGTGGAGTTTTGTGGGATATTTTCTGGGTGTACTCTGCTTCCAAATGAGTGAATAGAGGGGAGTATATATATGAAAGAATATATGAGGATAATATGGAGAATTGGTGGAGAATATGGATAATAATGAAGAGAGATATTTGTGTGAGAGTTGAGAGAAAGGAATCACTAATTTTGTGGGTAGTGGAAGAAAGAGTGTGGAATCTAAGGGAGAGAGAGAGAGGGAGGGGGGATTCTTAGCTATGAAGTTTTGTGTGATTTTTGTCTGGCATGGAAATCTAGAAGTCGTGAGGTGTATTATGTACTGAGTATTTGCTAATTTTTATGTACAATTTATAAGTATTAGATGGATGGATGATGTACACAAGGTGATGGGGAACAGGGCATACGAAAATAGGTTGCAAATATTTTCTTCTATTTTCTGCTTTTTCTGTACATCTGTGCTGCTAAATATACTTTTGTATCGAAAAAACAAACTAAAAATGTCTAAACTTTTTTTTTTTCATTTTCAAATAAATTATGTATCTGTAATCTAAATGTAATATATAAAAAAGAAATTCAAATGAATGGGACCCTTTTGTATTATTGAAATAGATTTCTTTTTATTATACTTTATGTTAAAAAGTATATATATATATATATATATATATATATATATATATATATATATATATATATATATATATATATATATATATATATGAAATTTAAAGAAGGATACTTCAAAATGTGAAACATGATAATATGTGATTTGGACATTTTATAAAGAAAAAGATAATGAATATTGGATTGAAGAAAGATGATTTATGGATATTGATTTGGTTATTTATATTGAAAATAAAAATGAATAAAAGGGTAAATTTATGGACATAAACATATGGATATATAAAATTTGATATGGATATAAAAATGGATAAATGGATATTGCATAATGACATGAATAAAAGATACATGAAAGTAGTGAATTGAAAGTTCAATTCACTCAAATTTAATGACATGAATAGAAAGGGAGGGTAAAAATCGGGGTATGGCACCCAAAAGTGATGGATAATTAAGAATCCCATGATCCAATACCTTACGAAACCCTAAATGAAGTTGTTTATAAAAGGATCCCTTGGACGAAATGAAAAGAGGTTAAAACACATAGGGAAACTGTTGAGAAAAACCTGTATGAAAGAAAGTTGAATAAAGTGTAGAAGATTTATATTCTCTTCTTGAGTATAAATTAGCAGTATTTAGCGTGACAAAACTCGTGTCTTATTATTTGAAGATTGCAAGAAGACAGATAATTTACTTAGGTTTTCATTTCTTTTTATTATGTGTTTAAGAATGTTTAGCTTAGGAACCAATATTGATGTATGTATTGAGCTCATTATGAGCTAAACCCTCTTATGTTGAGAAGTGTGAAGTTAATATGAATTAATATTTTGCATCATTTGATGTGATGTTAGTGACTAATTTTATCATGCATTATGTTGTTATAAATCTGATTCTTTGGATGATCAACTTAGGAAAAGATAAAAGCTTGTTGATGTGAGGAATACATAAACAAGTGAAATCATGATAAATATGATTGAAAATAGTAGGATATGCATATTCACTAGAATAACTACTTTAGGAATAAAGTTTTACAATCATAGGTGAAATTTTGAATGAAACTGAACATGCATTAAAGTTAAATGTGAGGCTTAGGAATTCGTCTCATTACTTTCTTACATATGTACAAATGTTGTAGGAATACATAATAAGATCATGTTCTGAACTCATCTGGCACAACTTATCACATCATGTATGCCAACTAGAAAAAATATATTAATGGATCATTTCCCAACATATATTCCATTAATGACTTCACTTATTTACTCAAACTGAATTCTATCATTGTCTACTTAAAAATTGAACCCGTGTCAACCAAAAATAATAGTTATCCTTGCTCATGCCCATTCAAAAAGATAGTTCGGTAAATCATTCTGAGTTATTAAATTCCCTATGGGAATGACATTCTTACTTATTATCACTTGTGTGTTATATAACTTAATCCAATTTCTAATGGTTGTCCATTGAAAACTTTGGTCTTCCAATATTATTTGTGACAAATTACACAAGTTTTAGTAGAATCAAAATATCCAAATAATGTTAAAATTATAAAAGTCTTCTATCTAGATCCCTTGGTTCATACAAAATATCCTAATTGAATTATTGTGAGATCTTTACTCAAAATCACCTTGAATGTTCCACCCTCAATAATCACACTATAAAGCTTGTGTTCTACAAATATCTTTCCTCGATCCTAGTGGTATCTTGAGTGTTTATCTGCTCGAATAATGAGAAGAACTCCCACCTAGTTTGTAGGCTTCAACATAACACTACTATTGCACCCCAAAATTTGCCCTCTTAATTTATGGTTATCTGGTTTAGGCTTTTGCATTCATCCGCATATATTCCATTAGGTCACTAACATAGCATGCATTCGCATTCAATAAAGCTCCTAAGGTTCAAAGTTCAGTGGTTGGGCGAGCTAGGTTTTTCGTAGTGTTTTAAGATACACGTATACAGCAAGCCTGATTTTTGTGATTTTACTGGTTATTTTGCAAGCAGTGAAATGCGTAATTAGGGCTTTTCATCCATGGTGGTGGAGTCTTATTAATGTTCAACTGAGGATCAAGGATCATGGAATTAGGGATTCCCTGTAGTTTTAAAGTTTTCCTCCTAATTCAAGGTTATCAAGCTATCAAGCCATTATTGTCTTTTTTTTCAAGCATCAAGGGTTTACAAGTGCGTCGAGTGACAAGAACATCTTCATCAATATTTCTTAAGTACATCAAGTGAATAGGATTTCTTCATAGGCAATCGAGGGTCCTATAAGCCAGGGTTCTGGTTCCTTTCACCACTTCAAGCTACTTTCTCCATTAAGAGCTCATCAAAAACAAGTGGATTAGGGTGTCACATCTTTTGGGTGTGAATTTGTAATATCTACCAACTGAAGCCTATTGAGCTTCATGTCATACTTCTTTCCATACTTTAAGGTGTCCTCAAGACATTGTAATTGCTAAGCATATCAAGTCATGGTACAAGAGATAGGGTTGATGAGTCATTTTGATCAAGACTATTTTGCTCTCATCGTTGTTACTTATTATTTGCAATCGAAGTTAGCTTGGATTAGTGATTGGGGTTAACCGTCCATTAAGAATGAAGTGCGATTCACTCGTCCGAGTGACCATTGTTATAAGTTCGAGTTCTCAAAAGTGGATCAAAGATGGAAGAAAGTTTATTTGGATTTTTGGTCATACCAAGCTCTTTAAGTAGTTGACTTTTTGACCAAAGCTTCACTTAGGGTCTATCTAATACATGGTTTTTGTGTTGGATTCAAGCACCAGAGGGTTAAACATGGACCAAATCATATGACAAATGGAATATGAAATCAAGAGCATCGAAACAAGTTCATTCGTTATCCCATTCAAAACTTTGAGTAATATCCATCTTGTTCATTCAAGTTCTAACTTTTAAAAAATTCATTCAAGATCCATTTTGTTCTATAATACATGTTCATTACAATTCATACCATGACACATTCGTGTTCAAGTTCTGTTCAAGTTCCATCTTTTCACAAGAAAACCATCCAACATCATTTGATTATATTACATTACCATTACATCCAATTATCATTACAACATCAGAAGTCATTTGCATCAAAATATGACCATGGTCCTAAACCTAATACCCTAAACTAATCCTAATGTCTTTAATTCCATTCCATGTCAAAACTTCATGCTCTCTTCATCACTTTGATTCCTTCTTTTGCTTTACATTTCATCAAGCTTCAATATTTCCCAAAATCCATGCAAACTTCGTGCTATAACAAGTCTCAATTGAGCTTTTTGCTATCTTACCTGCACAATTACATGGCAGCCCTGCACAAAAAACAGGATAATCCAAAAATTATTAGAGGCAGTACATAGAAAATCCAAAAGAGAATAGCTGTCTCCAACTTATCCTAACAGTTAACAGCAAAAACAGAAACTAACTTTCTCTTGATAACATCATTTAACCAAAAATCATAACTAAACTTCAATGGCTAAGATCATTCTGTTCCATTCTCAACTAACTTCCAAATAGAATAACCAACCTCTAACAGTCTCCAACAAACTTCTACAAACTACAAACATGATTCAACAAAAGAAATCACGATTCATAAAAAAAAAATCCGAACAGGAAATTCATT
Source organism: Vicia sativa (assembly GCA_021764765.1). Lineage (NCBI taxonomy): Eukaryota > Viridiplantae > Streptophyta > Magnoliopsida > Fabales > Fabaceae > Vicia > Vicia sativa. The sequence continues at coordinate 132,448,085 of CM038794.1, forward strand.
CACTATCATGATTGACACAACAGAAAAATATGAGAAAATTCAAATCACGGAAAAGTCTCAAGAACACAACCATAACAGAAAATTCACAAACAGAAAATCAGGGAGAAGGAAACAGATTAACAATTCAGAAAATTCACAGAGGAACATAGAAAACTCACCGAAAAAGCCTCTCTTGTTTCTTCTCCCTCTCCCTTCACTTTTCTCTTAAATCTCCATCATCATCTCTGCACATCTCTCATTGCCATCGCAATCATCGTCATCTTCATGCTAGTTACTTCCTATAAACGCAAGCCTCAATTACAGCAACATCTTCACGTCTTCACCAACGTCTTAATAACAACATCATCATCATCACAATTTCTGCATCAAGAACAACAACTCAAAACGAACACGAGAAGAAGAACTCGCAGAAAGTAGAAGAATGTGAAGAGAGATACTTGGACTTAGAGTTCAATCTTCATCGGAGAGCGAATCTTCACCTCCACCATTGCCTTCAAGGTTGGTTTACCACTCATAATTTCATCACTTTCTTGATACCTAGTTGTAGTTTAGAGATCTAAGAACCCTCCCCCCTTAGTCTTGATCCAGGATTGAGTGTCGAAACTTATTATATTTTCACTTTGCTCTAAAATCTTAGCAATTTAATCATGATGCATCCTTTTATGATTTTCGGCCAATTTTTTGTATGAATAATAGTATGCTGATTCTTGACAGGGTAATATTTGTCCATAACTTTTTAGAAATTAATTAAAATAATGTTTAATACATTATTAGAATTAAGACTTTAATGCATTTTTGTCAATTTTGTATCCTCGATCCAATTTCCCTAGCATAGTGAATGGCTTAGTGGTAGGTTCAGATCCTTGAATGGATTCTTGAGTTTTAAATTACATCGCCTTGTTATTTTCTAACTCGTCTGATGATTTTATGCAAACTCCCGACGGAGATTTCTCGCACCACGAGATTAGTGGATTATTTTGCATCGTATAATTTTGTATTTTGTGCAGAACTATTACATGACGACTCAGGTGGCATGTGATTAATTTTCACATGGATGCTTCGACGCTCATTTTTACATTCGATTTTCTGATTATTTCTCCTTGGTTGGTGAAGCTTGCATGAAGTTTTCCAGGTTTCTTTGCTCTTGGACTGCTCTACTACAGATTTATATCCTTTCTGTATTTTTTGATTCCGGTTTAATTTTTACATTGTTATAACTTGTCTGGAACGATATCTTGTGCAAGTGTACTATTTGTTAAACGGATGTGTACGACACACATTTCGTGTTATTTTGTATTATGTACAACTTGTCTAGATCGCTATCTTGTGTAGGTGTACTGTTTGATATTCTGATGATTACAATACACATTCTGAATCGTATATACTATAGTATTTTGTTACCGCTTTCCTAGATCATTATCTGGTGCAAGTGTATTGTTTAGTACTCGGATGTGTTCGACACACATACCATGTTCTGTTATTACTTGAACGAATTGTATTTTATGTCGGTACTATGTGTTAGCTGGTAATTTCGATAAAGGGATGTTTGATGTCAAACAAATACTTATTACAAATAGAGTCTAAAAGTTAAAACAAATTGGCATCAGCAGAGAGTTTTGAATTAAAGAGTGACTAGTTAGAAAATTAGAGTTGTTACTCTAAAGCCTTTCGATTTCGAGCAAGGTACATGCTTCGATTTTTGCATACCATGCTTTAATTATAAGAGCTCAAATTCAAGGGCTGAAGCAATCCAGGGGAGAGTTATTTGTGGTTCGAATCGAAAGAAAAAAAGTCCACCTCGCTCGCGTAAGATTCGAAATTCAAATAAAGGCGCCATTTGCAGAGGATGCGTGGTGTGACACCCCAAAATAATTCGATAATTAAATAATTTTGATTTTTAATTATTAATTTAATTGAGGACATAATTTATTAATATATTGGATTTATTGGGTTTAATTATGGAATAAAGGAATGGAATTATTAGAGGTGTGTTGAGTAAAGTGAGGGTGTGAGGAGTAAAAGACTCTACTCACATTATTTATTTATTTTTATTTATGTTAGAGGAATAAAAGGAATAAAAGAAGGAAAAGAGGAAAAAGGAATTATTTTGGAGAAAACACACATACGTGAAGTTGAGAAGAGGAGAAAGGAAGAAAGAAAACCTAAGGTGTCAGAATTCGAACAACCCACAATGTAAGGGGTAATTTTGATTAGTTAATGCATATTATCGGTTTAGATATTCAATGGTATGATCATAGTATGTTAGGGAATCCCGGTTTAGAATGTTAGGGTTCCGTAGAATTATCCCTATTGTGTCGGATTATAGATTGAAAACAATTAGAGCGTCAGTTGATGAATAGGAATGATGGAATATTGTGGTTTGATGTTATAATAGTGCAAAATAGATGTATTTTGGTGTTTCTCATATAGCAATTCGTATGGGTATGTTTGAGTTTGGTGGAGAATGAATGAATGCTGTCAAAAGTGCAGAATTTGGCTCTGTAACACGTAGGAACCGGTTCCGATGGGTAGAATCGGGTTCCACTTTGAAAATTTGTAAAACTTGAAAAATACACTCGGAACCGGTTCGGTATATGTCAGAACCGGGTTCCCATACATTTTTCCAGAAACGTGAATTTTTGAACTCAGGAACCGGGTTGTACATAGGCAGGAACCGGGTTCTGCAGCAACTTTTTGAAAAATATCAAACTTTGAAAATTCATAACTTTCAAACCGGAAGTCCGTTTTGAGCGCCGTTTTGGACGTTATTTCTTAAATTTAATGCTCTATTTTATAAAATGAAAATATTTTCTAAAACTTGAAATTATTTTGAAAATGAGTCGAATTCTGAATTAGGTGATTAGCGATTGACGCACGTGGGTGTGTATGTAGCAGTGAGACTGTGATGAATGTATGTATTCGTATTGTGAGGAGGAAAAGCATGTTTATGTTGTTAATGATGGTGTGCATGATCGTTGAGATATCATGTTTTTGGTTTTGATTCGGTTTATGATAACTGGTGTATTCATGATTGTATTGATATCATGTGTTTTGTTGGTGTTGTATATGCCTGATAGTTGTTGATCTCAGTTGTTGTTGTTGTGGTATATACTGGTGATAGTCTTACCAAATGAAGGGTAAGTGTTTGGAATATTTATGCTTTGTGATGATTTATTTCATGATAGTTGATGATATCATGTTGTGGTTGTTGATGGTTTATGATGTCTGAATGTGGTCATAACCTGTGTTGAATGTTGCCTACTGGTGTTGTGCATGCATATGCATTCTTGGTGAAGTTAATTCCCATTGTGTGGAATTTGACTTGTATTGTCGTGTTAACCGATACCCGGGTGATGATGGGTGGTTAGGCTGGATTCTTGACTCAGTGGTGTCTGGGCGAATCGATGGTTACTGTATCCGGTTGATGATGGATCAGTGTTGGGTGACTGATAAGTGCCAAAATGTAGTTATTTTGTATATACATTTGGTGGCACTTATCGGTTCTTTTGTTGATATTCTTCGAATAAATCCCCGCTTTTAGTATAAATGTGTACATAATAGAATAATTGAATTTTTGTGTAAATATTGTATCATTTGATAGTTTTTCATCTCTTTTATAGGTATTCATTCATAATTGGAGCATTGAGTAATAAAGTGTCGAAGACATGGCTTCAAATGCACATTTGGGCATCTTGATCATCAAATAAAGCTCAAATTCAAAGAATACAAATCATCAATAAAGCTTGATATTTCTTCATGGTTGGATAGAGCATTGAATAATCTTTCCAACGCTTCAAACCGGGCGCAATTCCGAGTTACGGTTCTCAAGATACGACAAAAATAAAATGCTGAAAATAGCAGACCGCGCGTAGCGCGAATAGCGCGCTGAGCGCGACCTGCGACATCAGAATTCTTTAAAAGGGGCTCAAAACACATTTTTAGGTTATGGGTTGGGTATTTTTGAGTCCCAACACCATCACCTTCATATTTTTGATAGATTTTCTTAGAAAACAACATTGGAGCTTGCATTTTGATGATTGGAGGTGGATTGCTCTTCGATTGGCTTTGACAACCAATGTAGATTTGTGGTTTATCTCTTCTCCTCTTTGTGTATTTCTCTTTTGTTGGGTTTGTATGTATTTCTACTCATAACTCTTGTATATTTATCGCCTTTGGCTTGTATAAAGTTTGCTTTACGAATTTGTGTCGGTGATTATCTTGGGTTTTTACTTTATGTTAGGGATTTGAGCTTTGCTAGGAATAGATTGCTTAGATTCTTACCTAGGATGATTATCTGTTAGTTTCTGAATGCTAGAGATACGTTTAGATCTAACATTCACTATAGAGTACCTAAACTTAATGCCTCTATGTCGGTGAAGTATGCCAGGAATGGGTATGGAGGTGACGCAGTTGACTTCTTTGTTGTCGAGGTATGCCAGAGATGGATATTGAGATGATTTAGGAGGATTCTCAATTTGGGTTAGAAATAGCTTAGGTTGTGAGAGGTATGTGATGACACGGACGAGTATCGTAGGCCGGGTATAACATGGGTGGTAGATTTAAGTCTGTGACGGGTAGTTTACATTAGTTCGGATAAAGTCATCTATCCTTTATACTTTTTGTCTTTTATTTTCATTTCTTTTAATCTCAAACTCCTTAGCGGTAGAATTGTCGAGCGAATCAATAACCAATCTCTGTGGACACGACGATATAACCTAACGGTATATATCACCGGTAAAAATAATACCAACTCTTTGCTTGCCGCACACCCATGACAACAAAATGGCGCCGTTCTTAGGGATTGGTTTTATTGGTTTTGTATTGCGATAATTCCATTGTTTTTGAGTTTTTTAATTAATGTATATGTTGTATAGACTTTGTATATGAACTTGTATATTATTACTTGTACATGTTGTGTTTCCTTTCCATACTTGTACATATTTGTGATTTTCTTAGTTTTTATGTGATGTTGTGAATTGTCTCGTACTCGTAAAGTTTGTTGTGTGGTTGTTAGGACACTTTCTTTAGGTTTGCGCGGTGTGGCAATACCAAGGCATGACGAGAGGAGGTTACTAGTGCTCGCACAATAAAGGCGTCGAGCTTACGACGTAAAACAAGCATGTTTTTGTTTGTTTATGTTTATGTTGTTTGGTGGCTTATGTTTTAACAAGTTGAAATAGGACTTGCTCTTAATTTCAAATTTTCACTTTTCAACTTGTTAATTCCTTTTCACCAATTGTGTGTATTGTTATTTGCTTTTGTTTTGTTATGTCAAATTTGTTATTTTCCACAAGTTTGTAGTGTTTTAGCTTGTGGAAGTGTGTATGTATTGTAAATATTGTTTAGATGTGTAAATGAGATTGTATAGGTGTGTAAGTGGAGTTTGCATAGCAGTTGCACCTGTTGCTGTCATTTTTCTACAACTGGTGTAGCGCGCTCTGCTGGCGCTTAGCGCGCTCTGCTATGCAGGGCCAGTGAATTCTTTTAAAATTTCACTTGGTTTTCCTTTTTCCCACTTTCACCAAGGCTTTTTGTATTGAATAAAATTAGTATTGTTTTTCTAATTCTTTTGTTGTTGTTTGGACTCAAATTTTGGTTCGGTAACTTGAAGACTTTTGAGGTGATTTTCTGAGTTTGATCGTTTCAACTCGCGGATGTATGGTAATGATAGTTTCAAAGTTGATACACGTCAGGTACTCGTTTATCGCGTTCTATAGCATAACATGTTTAGGAAATTTATCATTTGTATAATTACCATGCTATTCATTCTTTTTGCATTACTTGCTCATGAATTGAATCACTTTAGTCCCCTTTTTAACCATAAATGTGAGGAAGCTTTCCATTTTTTACATATGAGAGTCCACATTCTTGTTTTAACTGGATTTTATTATGCTTAATCTTTTGTTTTGTGTTGATTGTATGATTGCAAGAAAATGATCAAGGCATTTTGTTTGATTTTGAGCATAACTACCTTGGCCAAATATTCAATTCACCTTGTGAGTGTGTGAACCTTTGTTAACCCCTTTGAACTTTTATCAATATCCATGTTTATTTGAACTTGATGCTTGTCTATGAGTGTCAATTCACCTTTTTTTTAATGGATGTTGATTTCTTTGTTTCTTGAACCCTCAACTATATGTTGTTGTATGGATTTTACCTTGCCTTAGAAAGTAGGGAGTATTCACACATTAATGTTGGTTGAATTCAAGTTGGGGAGAGGAATGTTTATGTGCTTATATTGTGGTTTGTATGAGGTTAAGAGAAAAGAAAAAAAAAAGTGAAAAAGAAAGATTAGAAAAAGAAAAAAAAAGAAGAGAAAAGCTTTGAAAAGGAAAAACAAAAAGAGTAGGAATAATGTTATGTTAATAAGTGAGGTGTGTTTGGTGTGAAATTTGTGATGAAGAAGAAGTTTGATAGAAATTATATTGTTTGGAACTTTGTGAGTTGATCACTCCCTTAGGTTTAGGCAAGTTTTTGTTTCGATTAGCTTTAAGACTTATCACTTGTTTGTTAACCAAGCCACATTACAATCTTGAAAAGCCTTGTGATTCTTGCAAATGTATTTTCAATACATTTTTGGATGAATGCATAATTTAGTCTTTTGTTTGCAAGATTGTGGAGGAGTGTTTTTTATCCCTCACCTTTGTGTGTTCTTCATCTACCGATGAATTTTTGCTAGGCGTGATTCATGATTGATCTTGTTTTGTTTTAGAATGTTTTGCATGATTTTTGTACTTAGGATTTGTTTCGTTTATATGTTATTGTTGTAGTATGGTGGTAAGTTTGTATTTTGTCGTGTACGTTTTTCGTTTGAACCATACATTTGTTTTCCGTTTTCAAAACTTGTTGATTCGTGATTCTTTGATTATCATTCTTTGTTTCTTTGAGTTATTTGACTTTGTTTGAGGATAAACAATGTGTCAAGTTGGGGAGAGTTGATAAGTGCCAAAATGTAGTTATTTTGTATATACATTTGGTGGCACTTATCGGTTCTTTTGTTGATATTCTTCGAATAAATCCCCGCTTTTAGTATAAATGTGTACATAATAGAATAATTGAATTTTTGTGTAAATATTGTATCATTTGATAGTTTTTCATCTCTTTTATAGGTATTCATTCATAATTGGAGCATTGAGTAATAAAGTGTCGAAGACATGGCTTCAAATGCACATTTGGGCATCTTGATCATCAAATAAAGCTCAAATTCAAAGAATACAAATCATCAATAAAGCTTGATATTTCTTCATGGTTGGATAGAGCATTGAATAATCTTTCCAACGCTTCAAACCGGGCGCAATTCCGAGTTACGGTTCTCAAGATACGACAAAAATAAAATGCTGAAAATAGCAGACCGCGCGTAGCGCGAATAGCGCGCTGAGCGCGACCTGCGACATCAGAATTCTTTAAAAGGGGCTCAAAACACATTTTTAGGTTATGGGTTGGGTATTTTTGAGTCCCAACACCATCACCTTCATATTTTTGATAGATTTTCTTAGAAAACAACATTGGAGCTTGCATTTTGATGATTGGAGGTGGATTGCTCTTCGATTGGCTTTGACAACCAATGTAGATTTGTGGTTTATCTCTTCTCCTCTTTGTGTATTTCTCTTTTGTTGGGTTTGTATGTATTTCTACTCATAACTCTTGTATATTTATCGCCTTTGGCTTGTATAAAGTTTGCTTTACGAATTTGTGTCGGTGATTATCTTGGGTTTTTACTTTATGTTAGGGATTTGAGCTTTGCTAGGAATAGATTGCTTAGATTCTTACCTAGGATGATTATCTGTTAGTTTCTGAATGCTAGAGATACGTTTAGATCTAACATTCACTATAGAGTACCTAAACTTAATGCCTCTATGTCGGTGAAGTATGCCAGGAATGGGTATGGAGGTGACGCAGTTGACTTCTTTGTTGTCGAGGTATGCCAGAGATGGATATTGAGATGATTTAGGAGGATTCTCAATTTGGGTTAGAAATAGCTTAGGTTGTGAGAGGTATGTGATGACACGGACGAGTATCGTAGGCCGGGTATAACATGGGTGGTAGATTTAAGTCTGTGACGGGTAGTTTACATTCGTTCCGGATAAGCTGTCTATCCTTTATACTTTTTTGTTCATTTACTTTTTGTCTTTTATTTTCATTTCTTTTAATCTCAAACTCCTTAAAGGTAGAATTATCGAACGACGAATCAATAACCAATCTCTGTGGACACGATACGATATAACCTAACCGGTATATATCACCCAGTAAAAAATAATATCAACTCTTTGCTTGCCGCTTATACCGCCGCAACAGTGACTTGGTCACGTGTTGGTACCACATGCATTGTGTCTACATTTTGGGTTTGTCTGGAATTATAACATGTTAGGATGCCTTCCAGTGTTACAATTCTTTTGTTGATTATTGATTATGCATATTGACTAGTATGATTGTGACTGCATGTTGAATCTGAAGTTATGCTAAAATGGGTGAAATAATATGCTTGTGATATATTGTTGATTGAGAAGCTTATAATGTGTTTTAATTATGAGAAGTCTCACCCTTACTTTAATAATTTCATATTAAAGTTAGCAGCTCAGGAGTTGGTGAGGATGGCTCTAGAGCTTGTCTTTTAAGTCCGCGTGTCAGTGTCATGCTCTGATTAGATTGTAACATTGGGGAACGTTTAGTTGAGGAATTAGTTATTATTTCATTGTTTCTTTGAATCTCATTGAGATGAATTATGGTTTATTCAGTTTTGGTTTTTGGTAATTTCCGTTGTGTAAGACATGGTCTTAAATTGATTGAATTAATCGAATAATGATCCTCAGTGTAGCATGGCTACTGTTTAATTGGAGGTTTTATTCTATTTCATAATTGTGACATCCCTTGTTCCGTGTTAACTCTGATGGAATATGTCCTTTAATCATTAATATAATTAATATTGTTCGGGGTATTTTAGAAGGGGTGTTACACGTGGAGGTTAGTAAACGAAAGAGGCATGCATGCTTCGAATGTGGCGTAATTTTAGAGTAGGGCCGTTAGGGTCGAAATGCTATAAATAGGTGTTCTAATGTTAGAATTCGGGGTGTTCACTTGTGTACTAGAAAATCTCATATACTCAAATTACCGTGATCTAAGGAAAAGAGTTGCAGATAACATGTACGTATTGAACATCATCATAATGCCTTTTCATAATTTAAATTCAAGTTATTTCACATTTACTTCGCCTTTACAGTTTCCTTGTTTTTGAATCTTCTTGTTTTCCTTTACATTTTGTTCAAACACTTTACTTTCCCAGAAACTTTACTTTATTGTCCTTCTCTTTCATTCAAACACTTTAGATTTTCAGAAGTCTCTATTTTTATTATCAAAATCCTTTATATTTCATCTGTTTCGCACTACATAGTTTTACATTTAATAGTCAAATTTCTAGTTTAAATCGAAGCCAATTATTAGCCTACAAATCATTCAGTCAGTACATCTCCTCAGATACATTGAGAGAAAAGTTTAAGAGTTCTATGTTCTATATTAAAAGATTCAAATTTGTAAAACAATGGATATAGACATGAAGTTGAATTATGACACATGTCTTAGGACCAATCTAGTCGATCCTATAAGTAACTAGTAATTGGAAGACTAGCGATTGTTTGCTAGAAATCACAGTAAACAAATTGGCACACCCGGTAGGACCGTGTCATAATAATTTCTATATTCAAATTCATTAGAAAACTTTTAGGATCTTCTGAGTCTGGAGTGCATTTTGTTATATGAACCTTAGAAGCGGTAAAATAACAAATAGTAATCCACATATACCTAGGAGAAGACATACTAAAAGAATGGTTAACACAACTAACCAAGACGGGAGACAAAATCCCCCACAGGGGGCTGGCATAATTGTTTCTGCTTTGGTTGATGCATCTAATACAATCCCCATAGGTAGTTCGAATCCAATCCCTACAAGTACAATAGAGATGCCATCGAACATGTCATCATCGCAAATCTTGCCAAACGTAGGAAACCAACAATATTCGACCCCCACTAGGCCTCCAGGCTTCGAGGCCTTTAGACCCAGGAACCCCCCATATGGGATGCCAACTTCGTTTATGGAAGGATTGCATAATGCGTAAACTTCCTCCCCAATCCAAGGGTCTGGTTCTGGAATGAATCATTTGGGCCCAAATACCCAAAGTGTAGGAAATTTTGCCCAAATACCTACCCTTACAACTAATAGTCAGGCAGCATTTAGGCAACAAATGGATGAATTCTATAGAACGAACTAAGAAAATTCAGCCCAGATGACTCGAATAGAATATTTCTTTGGTGCCCCTGATGCGCCTACAAGACGTAGACAAAATCCAGCAGTGGTTCGAAATGAAGAACCCACAATCGAACAAATTCGACCCCCTAGACAAGTGGTCAAATAAAGGAATATAGGGGCAAGATTAAGGCAACAAGAAGTTCAGGAAATACAAGAGGAACAACCTAGACGGATAATGATGGTAAACAGGGAACAAAATGCAGATGAAGTTGTTCATAGAATTATAAATGACAACTTAGTAGTAGAAAATAATATAACCACTATGATCGAAAGAATAATGACCCAGAATGGTTTAAACTCAGGATTTAGGAGACCAAATTATACATCTCCTATTGTAGATTATGTTTTACAGTCAGAGTTACCCAGGGGTTGCAAAGTCCCTAAGTTTACAAAATTTGCTAGAGATACGAGTGAATCAACAATGGAACATATAGCAAGATACTTAACTGAAGTAGGAGATTTGACAAATAACAAAAACCTTAGTATAAAATATTTTCCAAGTTCTCTAACAAAAAACGCTTTCACTTGGTTCACAACTCTCCCCCCAGGATCTATAGATACTTGGCCCTACTTAGAGAGGTTATTCCATGAACAATTTTACATGGGCCAATCTAAGATAAGTCTGAAAGAATTAGCAAACATTAAGAGGAAATTCACAGAACCAATAGATGATTATTTGAATAGGTTCTGTTTGTTAAAATCTCGATGTTTTATTGTGGTCCCGAAGCATAAATTGTTCGAAATGGCTCATGGGGGCTTGGATTATTCTATTCAAAAGAAATTAGATACACAATATCTAAGAGATATGGCCCAACTAGCAAACAGAGTTCGACAAGTGGAAAGATTAAAAGCTGAAAAGGTATACGTTTGATATAACTAAGTGTGATGAAATATTTGATTTGATTGTCAAAGATGACCAATTAATAGTGCCTCCTAATCTTAAAATTCCTCCATTGGAACAATGCAAGAAGAGAGGTTTTTGCAAGTATCATAACTTTTTAGGCCATAAAACCTCACAATGCTTTCTTTTCAGGGATTTGATTCAGAGTGCGATTAAGGAAGGCAGACTCAAATTTTCAGACAAAGCAAAAAACTCAATGAAGGTTGATACTGATCTGTTGCTGATGGCGGAAACCAACTATGCAGAACCTTTGGACGTTAACATGGTGGAAATTACTGAGAAGAAAATTGAATTGGAAAGTGAATTCGAAGAAGATGAGGATTTCATCATAATCAATAACAAAACAAGTACTGTTGAGAGTCTTCCAAAAGTGCTTAGGGAAAAAGTACTTAGTGATGCAATGAAGGCTACTGATGGCCCACTAGTTGCTGATAGGAAATTTACTAAGGCTACTGAAGGCCTCATAGCAAAATTCGAGAAAGTCCAGATCACTGAAGGTCAGACCTTAGGTGTGCATATGGTTGATCTTAAACAACCTAATGCAGAGATGGAGGAAGTTGAACGATGTTTAGAAATGGAGAAAGAGAAGAGAAGGGGGGTTACCCAAAGAAAGACGCAAGCTTGCGTGATTATTTGTTTCATTGCCACAAAAAGAAACCAGGACATGTTTCTATGCCCAAGATGCAGTATCATATGCAATCCAAGAATTGCTGCAGAGTTCGAGAGAGCTCAACGTGAGAGAACAGGGGTCAATTAGAGACAGGATAACCAGTTGTACAAGGTCTACCCAAAGGCTGAAGAAAGTTTATTGGGATTTCTGGTTCGATGTCACAAAATCGGAATAGAATGCTTGATGTGTCCCAAATGCGTTGTCGTGTATGACGAGAGATGATAGAGGCATTTGAAAGAGTTCCTTTGCAGTCACGGCATAATGCCTTGAACCACATCCAATAAGGCCTGATAGTCCTTATCCTAGGGGGGGCGAAAAAAGTCTCTTTCAAATTACCACTGAAAATACCTTTGATCGGGAGGCAGACGGAATGGCATATAGAAAGAATTTTAATACAGCAAGAAGAGAAGAGATCATATTGGAAAACTATAAAGGAAAGAACCCTATGTCTCGATCCTAGTGGCGCAAACATCAAAGAAATAAGAAGGCCGAGAGAGAATCAAAGTCCATGGAAGTGGGAGAGTCAAGCATCAACAAACCATCATCAATAGTCCAAACTGGGGGAAAACCTCCATTATCCAGAAGGCGTTTCTCACCCAAGAAAGAAATTGGTGAAGACAAAGAGCAAAAGATAGCTATGAACGAGGAAGAGATGTTGACAGATGATTTTGAGTCAGAGGGAGAATCTTTTTTCAATGCAAACTGCAACATTGTCTCTGTGTTACCTTATGAGTACAATCAAGAAATGGAATTTGACATAAGTGAGGAAAATTACGATGACGAAATGGCAAAATATAAGCCAGTATGTTACTATGTAATGAACAATGGGGCAGTTGAAGAGCATAATGCCCTCTTCGAAAGACCAGACGCTGGAATGAGGAATCACTTGAAACCCTTATTCATTCGAGCGAAAGTGGAGCAATTTGGCATAAATAAAGTCCTGGTAGATTGAGGTGCTGCTGTAAACCTGATGCCACGTTTCATGCTGAAGAAGATAGGTATGTACGATTCATACATAAAACCTCACAATATCGTATTATCAAATTACGAAGGAAAAATAGGACAGACCCTGGGCGTGGTACAAGATGATTTAACTATTGGCTCTATCACAAGGCCAACTATGTTTATGGTTATTGCCTCAAAAGTAAACTACAATCTGTTACTTGGTAGAGAGTGGTCCATGGAGTAGGCGCAGTTCCTTCATCTATGCACCAGAGATTAGCTATATGGAGGGATGATGGGATTGTGGAGAATATAGAAGAAGATCAGAGCTATTACATGGTAGAATTTAATCACGTGGACAAGAGAAATTTTGATAGGAATATGGTTAATATAGGGCCATGTAACCCTATTGAGGAAGGGTTCAAACCTAATAAAAATGCTTTGTATTTCCTAACTCTCCACCCTAATGGTTTCTAGTGGGATAGGGAAATTATGTGGGACGGACAGAAACCAAGAGACTTGATATGGCAATGGTGGGAGACGAGGCGTCAATTATGATTAAGTCTGCCTTTTTCGAAAGGATTTCGGCCTATTTGGATGAGAATAAAAGAAAGACAGCTCTCGAAGCCGAAGTGAAAAACGTAGTTGTCGAAGCCACAGATAAAAAGAAAATAACAAAAAAAGAAATAGATATAACAAGTCCTAGGGATAGCTACTCATCTCCACCCTTTGATGGACAGACTTCAGAACCATTGGACCTAAGGCTAGATGCAATTTATGATCAGGAGCCTCTAGGATTCAAAAGGGATCCGGAACTAACAAGCGCGAAGATGCTAGTACAAGATCCATTGGAAGAAGTTGACATAGGAGATGGCATCGAAAAAAGGGTTACGTACATCAGTGCGAAACTCAGTCCCAGTTTGAAAGGCAGAGTGGTCGAAATGCTCAAACAGAATAAAGACTGCTTCGCGTGGGACTATGACGAGATGCCTGGTTTAAAGAGAGATCTGGTCGAACACAGGCTTCCAATATAGGATGGCAAAAATCCCATCAAACAGATGCCTCGAAGGTTCGCCCCAACAATCCTCTCAAAAATAAAGGCAGAAATCGAAAGACTCCTTCGATGCAAATTTATAAGGACCACAAGGTATGTTAAATGGCTTGCTAATATAGTGCATGTTATTAAGAAAAATGGTTCTTTAAGAATTTGCATAGACTTTAGGGATTTAAATACTGCAACCCCTAAGGATGAATATTCCATGCCTATAGCAGAAGTGTTAATTGATCAGTTGCAGGTTTTGAATACCTAAATATGTTAGATGGGTATTCTGGGTATAACCAGATCTTCATTGCTGAAGGTGATGTCCCCAAAATAGCTTTCAGATGCCCAGGAGCCTTAGGCACCTATGAATGGGTAGTTATGCCTTTTGGGCTAAAAATGCTGGGACAACATATCAAAGAGCAATGAATACCATATTTCATGACTTCATTGAATCATTCATGCAGATCTATATAGATGACATCGTAGTTAAATCTGTATCTGATGAAGGAAAGAACTGGAAGTGGAACAAATTGCAGGAAATTATAAAGAAACGTACCGAACAACACATCCTAGATAAGGGAGTGTGTTGGCACATGTATAAGGGGCATGCCGACCGGCATGCAATATGTGACGATCATTACAGTTATTTTGTGTATTATAGTTTGTGTTTGAAACTGTAGCGTCACTTTTTTTTATTAATGCATTGCTAATGAGAAAAACCAATTTAAGTTAGCAACCTATATACACTACATTGAATTATATATGTATTATGTCTCCTCACTTTTCACTCATATATGCATGTCATTGTTATATATAGGTTGTACCATTATTACACCTTTTATTTATATATTCTTGTGTATGGTTAACGTAGATATATGTATTTGCAGTAACGAGACACACTTAGGAGTTATTTGAAAATGAGCTATAGCGGTACAGGTTTATAATATACAATATTTCATTAGTATATGTATGTGTTTTGTGACCAGTGTGCCGAGGGGCACAGTAAAGTTGTCCAACAAAAAAAAATGTTTTTTTGTTAGTTCAATTAATTTAGCAGAGAAATATGAAAATATCAAAGTTACACGGTAGCAAGAGACGAATGGTAAAGATAATTGTTAGTTATCGAGTTGGTAATAGAGAATCATAGAATTGGTAAAATAGCGGATGTAATAAATTAGCAGAGACTTATCGGTAGAGGTAATTAGTAGAATAAATATACAGAAGATTAATGTAGTAACTAGTAGTAATTTATTAAGTGGATCACAAGTAGTGTATGTTGGTAGCATGTAGTACTTTTAAATAATGGGAATGATTTAGTAACAGTTGAAATTTAATAATAGTAAATTTAGTAGTTTGATCGGTATAATTATGAAACCAAAATTAGTTGAAAATTTGTAAAAGTGATTCGTAAATGGTTGTAGTTATTTTTGGTTAGTTTGTTTTGTTGAAAGTATGTCGAATATGGTGATTTGTAGGTACAGTTGGGTAAGTTGATTCGTATGGTTTATGGATACTATTGTTTGTGGGTCTTATGACCGACGCTTTGTGTTGATAGTGATTTTGTTGTGATGTTGTGATGTTGTGATGTTGTGATGTTAGTGATGTGAAGATGAATATGTGGTTTTGAATTGTGTTGATTACGTTGATGACGTTGTAGGCCTATAGCCAGTGAAGTAGTGATATAGGCGTATGCCTCATGAAGTGATTTATGATTTGTTGTATGTGAGTGTGTATTTATTGAGTCGCATACATTTGCATTTGTGAAGGCCTGTATTGGCGGATTTGTGAAGAAGGCTTATGCCTTGTGCCTCTGATAACTGGAAATTTAGTGAAGAGAGTTTACTCTACCGGTACCACATGCATGTGCATTGTTGAGTCTCATTGGAAATCATGTCGTTGTTAATTGCGAAGTAATTATATGTTGTTGCTAACGAATGAAGTGTGTTGTGTTGTTGTTGATTTGGAAATTATTTGTGACGTGTTGATTGTGATGTGATAATTTTATATGATTTAATCCTAATATATTATTTATCACACACCTGTTTATATTGGTAGATATCTCACCCTTTCTTTTGTTGGCCGATACCTTTATATTGGTAATGTGCAGGTAACGAGGAGTAAGGAGTTTAGTAGCTTTTGGCGT
Organism: Vicia sativa; assembly: GCA_021764765.1. Taxonomy (NCBI): domain Eukaryota; kingdom Viridiplantae; phylum Streptophyta; class Magnoliopsida; order Fabales; family Fabaceae; genus Vicia; species Vicia sativa. Next base: position 132,464,083 of record CM038794.1, read on the forward strand.
CGTCGCTCTGATACGTAGCACTCGGGAGGAATAAGCGCATATTTGATTTTATATTACTTTCCGTTGCAATTGTTGCATGTTAATACTAGAGAATTGTTCCTTGAATTAAGTTGTTATGAAAGATGCTATATTCCGTTTGGAGTTTTGAATTATTATAAATCCGCTGCGTAGTTTTTGAATAAATATGAAGTAATTTTTGAGGAATAAATAATTATTATAATTCTTGAAATTAAAATGTGCTATGTATCCATTATGTCGTTCTTTTACGATGACGATTTTGAATGATGAATGTGATGCCTCATTTGTTGTAAATTCCGCACTCTGATTTTATTAAATAAATGTTGGGTAGAAATGGGGTGTTACACGTAGGACATTTACTTTCCGCACATTACTTTCTGCACTCTCTTATAAACTGTCTATAAATTGCTTAGATGTATTCTAATAGGGTTTGTATGGCAAGATTAAAAAAAATCTTAGAATAACCCTAATTCAAAGATAAATATCTGAATTGAACACACTCTTCACACTTACACCACCTATATGGTATATTCTCATGTTGCCTTACGAACAATGGTCATGTCCCTCGAACGTAGGGGTACCATTAGCAAAGATGCTTATGAATAACATCATCATAGTCTCTTCGATATAAAGATCATAGTCCCTCGATGACCCTCAATGTAGCCTATGAATATATGATCTCGCCCCTCGGTTGTTGCCTACGAAAAGTGATGATCGTCCCTTCAAATTGCTAAGGTATCCCTACATGTTGCCTTTTATGACCATACAATGACCCTACGATTGTCCCTTCAAATCCAACGAATAAAGTTATCTACCAACTAATGGTATGGATAGCCTTATTCTAAAGGAGAAGGAAAAATAATAAGAAAAAACCATTCTGAGTAGATAATAAGACTCTATTGCTTGCTCCAATCAATCAACAAATCATTTTCACACCTCACACTTTTCAAAACTATTTTTCAAACAAACACTTTGTATACATTCCAACGAGAATCATTACAAATTCAAAACATTTTCGAACACTTCGTATACATTCCAACGAGAATCATTACGAAGTCAAAGTGAAATGTCTTTCAAAAATACTTTTCAAAATCATACACACAAAACAAATTAAAGTGAGCTAAGCAATTAAGAGCCCGTGGATAACTACGGATGGAAAGGGTGCTAATATCTTCCCTTTTCATAATTACCTCCCTTACTCAGAATTTAACGAAGGTCTTTTCCTGTTCTTTTCACCTTCCCTTTATTGGATAAAAGAAAAGTCAGTGGCGACTCTTGCTAACCGCAACATTTGCGATAAAACCCAAAACAAACAAGCCAGCTCTCCCACTGTGTTAGAGAACTGGCGACTCTGTTGGGGAATACACCCAAAGAGAGGTTACCTTAGGGTCTTAGATCACTTTAATTGTTTGACTTGTCTGCTTTATTTTAAGGGATTATAGATACAAAACCCTAAGCCCCAAAGCAGTACCAATTTGACTTAGAAAGTGTTCAGAGATTATAGATACAAGCTAAAAAACGCAAACGGAAAAAAATGGAAAGAGATATCAGGTACACTTATATAGCTTCGTTTTTGCTCTACTCTTCGTCTCTACTCCTGAATTTGCTCGACTCTTCTTCTTCGATCTGAGTTCTTCTTAATTTGCGTTCGGCTTCCGAAACTTCTGGACTTGTGAGTGTCGTGAATCACTGGAGATTCGGTCTGGGTCAGTGTCGAGGTTTCTGTTGAGGGAGTATGTATGGAAGGTGGTTTGTGAGGGTATATTTATTTTATAGTTTTGTAATAACTATACTTAAAAAAAATAAATAAAGGACTATTGTTACTACAATATTTATTATTTTTAAAAAAAATGTACTATCCATGTATATTATTTAGACCAAAATATCTCTACTTAAAAAATAATTAAAACAAAATAATGATGTAAATGAATAATTATGGACAATTTAAAATTTTGAATAAAAATTATTCTAAACTAATAAAAAGAACTATTATTCTATATGTAGCCAAAAAAATAAAATGTGATTTATGCAAATTTAAAATTACAAGTAAGAAAACTACAAATATTAATTAAATGCAAATGAAAATTTAATAACAAAAAATATATTTATATGTAAAAATTGAAATTTAAATGCTAAACTCATGCTTAAGGCAAATTTGACTACAAAACAAATTTTCTGATTGAAATAAGAACATTACACAAGGACTCAACGCTTGACCTAAATGCAAGTAAATGAAGATGAACGATTATGACCAGACAGATGACTTAATGCCAATAATATGCTATGCTATGCTAATGCATCTGAAAAAATTGGGGTGAATTTTAGGGTGTGACACATAACATCAGAATCATGATTAGGTATGGGCTCAACAATTTTGTTAGTTTTTCTGGTGTTGGGGTTGGTTTAACACTCTTTCCAAATCTTAAAGAAATTGCACTCACATTAGGATTAGGAAACTTTTGAGGTTTTTGTAATTGTAACATCAACTGTCGATAGGTAGGTTGTTGCTATGGATTCCCATATCGAAAGTTTGGATGGCTCCTTCAACTGGGATGGTACTTGTTGGTGGACAGGTCAAAAATGTTGTACATGTTCTTATTGTTGCCTTGATTGTAAGGGCTTGTTGCATATGCTTAAGGCAACTCAGTGACCGACTCATCTTTCAGAATAGGACATGTATCAGTGAGGTGTTTAGGAGAGGTACAAATACCACACAATTTTGTTGTTTGAGCTTTAACCGCTTCCAATTGTTTCACTAAAAAGGTAAGCTCATCCAGTCACGTTCTAGAGCCTTGTTGGAAGAAGAAACCTGAATCTCATTCACACCTTTTGTTTGGACAAAATTGTTTCTAGTGGGGAATTGTTTGGAGTTGAGAGACATGTTTTCAATCAAGGCTTTGGCAGCATCTAGAGTCTTATAAACAAGTGCTCCACCTCTACCAGAATCTAAAATGTTTCTATCTATTAGTAGCAACCCCTCATAGAAGTATTGGATAAGTAACTACTCAATAATCGGGTGCTGAGGACAAATGGATACTAACCACTAAAATCTATCCTAATACTCAACCAATGATTCAGTGTCATGTCTAATACCACATATTTATTTTCTTATTGATGCATCTCTAGAGGTAGAAAAGTACTTCTCTAGGAACGCATTTTATCATATCAGTCCAGCTCACAATAGTGTTTGGCTGAAGGTAATACAACCAATCTTTTGCAGCAACTCATAGTCAGAATGGAATGGATCTGAGCTTGATATGATCTTTAGTGATTCCTTCTAGTCTCAATGGTGTAGAGCACACAACCTGGAAGTCCTTCAAATTCTTATGAGGATCTTCACATGCAAGACCACTAAACCTTGGCAACAAGTGTATTAAACCAGATTTCAATTTGCAAAATAAACCAACAACAAGATAATCAATACATAAAACATTATAGTTCACATCAATTGCAGTCGGTTGTCCTAAAGTTCTTTGTTTAGCCGTGTTATGATAATAAAACTCAAAAGGAGAATCAAACAAATTATAAGAGAATAAGAATCAGCAATGCAACAACAAATGTGAAAATACCGTCAATTTCCCTATTAAGCAAAAATAATGGGAAGACAAAACGAACTATTAAAATAAAAGAAAAAAAAAATACAAAAACACTAAATTTAATCTAATTAAGTCAAATAAGAATTTCACAATTTTTTTTTTTTGGAATTTTCTGAAACTATGAAAACAAAAATAAAATCATAAAAAAATAGAATAATGATGAATTTGTGATTTTGATGGTCGAAATCCCTTAAAAGTTTCTTCTAAGGGAGTACTTTTCGTTGAATTTTTTCTAATTTTGTGGAAATTTTTTGGATCAATTCAAAATAGTAGCTTGCAAAGGCACCTAATAGACTGAGGAAATTACTAATATACTGCAACCATAAATATCAACAAACAAAAATAAAAAATTGCTAACAATACTATAACTAGGATTCCAAAATTGGTTAAAATCATCATAAAGTCCTTGATAACGATGCCTATTTGATTTGTTGTCACACACGAGTCAAAAACGAGTAATTAAGCTGTAGTTTAGGGAGGCGACACTTGACTCATATCACAAGGATTCTTGATTATTGTGACAAAACGATTGAAAAAATATGGGGTTTTGAATTTTCGATTGAGATAATGATAAAAAAGGATTTGATTACGAATAAGAATAACAAGTTAATCTATTGTTTCAGTTTCCTAACTTATCATCGGTATCTATAAATCCAAAGCCCTAAGCGGATTATATTCCCACTTCAATTACAACATCAATTAACAAATTAAATTGACACTATATGGTTTATACTCCTATAAATCGAATAAAGCAAACAGATCAAAGAATTCACGAATTAAGCAAACTTAATTCAACAAATGCAATTTAACGATAAAGTTGTGCTTAAACGCAATAACGATCAGGAAACGTAAACCAATCGAAATAAATCAATATACATTCTATAGAAATTGAATTAAGTAAGCAAGAAATATAGAATAATATTGAAAGAGAAAATAATTGAATTGGAATTTATAAAACCTTAAAGTATTGATAGAAATGCGAACCAATAGATTGGCCCAGGTGATTAGTTCTCCATGAATTCGTACAAAGCCCTATTTCTTTTCGTAAATTTCAGAATGAATATTGTAGCATTGTGTTTTCACTTAAGTACTACAAGAAAGAACCGGGCTTAAAGATAAAACGACCCAGAAATTACAAAAACAGACCCAAAAACATTGTATTTTCTTAAGTCTGGAACTTAAACGAATTATTTGACTCTTCTACACTTTGAATCATCTTTTGACTTCGACACGGAGGTTATATCATATCCTCTCAACTTTCCAAAAAATATTAGAACACGTCAATCTGATTTATGTAGCTCAAGTTTTGGTCTGCACAATGAGAAGATATCAATTAATTTTTTTAAGCTGAAAATATAGTGCGAAATTATATTAAAGGCAAAAACAAACTTAAATATAAAAACAATTTAACATAATAAAATACTACAATAAATTATAGAATTACCTAAGTACAATAGTAGAATAATGTGCATTAAAATGTCCTGATCACATGCTCCAAAATTAGTATGTGTTTCCATTTGATTTTTGTGCTGGTGTATAATATGCATGTTTCCAAATTGTGTACATTTACTCCCGCTTGTGTCAATATTTTGGCTAGGAAGGGGGAGTAAAGTGTTGGTTGTGTTTTTTGTCCTAGTGTTATATCACATGTCTTGACATGTTGATTTAGCATTGTGATATGATTGTGCTACTACTAAGGGAGAGTAGTATTTGTGGTTTCTTGCTGAATGCAACTATTCAGGGGGAGCATGATAAATTTCTATGTCTGGTTGTGCTATAGGCATTGCTATGGTTGTGGAGTTATTTGTGAGGCGTATTTTCTTCTGTTGTATTTTCCTTTGATGTGTGAACTTGTGGTGTTCATGTTTGGTTTGTTTTTGGGAGATTTGGATTTTCTGTTGAAGGGGAGGATTGATTTTGTATGACAGGGGGTAATAGACAATGTCTGATTGTACAAGCTCTTGAGATGTGTTGTGTTTTTACAAAGTTTACATGTATACATGTAACTCGTGTTGATGGTTTTATTCCTTTCTCCAATGTTATTGTGCAAAAGTTATTTTAGCCAAAATTTGTCAAAGGGGAAGATTGTTAGGTATGTGATTTTATGGTTGGCAACAATTTTGGTAAAACAAGTAGTTGGCAACAATTTGATCAAAACAAGTTTTATTTGGAAAAAATGTATTGCAACCTAATGTTGAGAAAGATGTCATAACATCTTGACTAGCTGGTATAACAGAGTTTGATGGACTTTGTTTGACAGATGTTATAACATGTTACACCAGAATATCATGACAATACAACTGGTATGCATCCTTGAAGATTTGATTTGAAAATATGAGTTTATAGAAGATTCTAGTACTCAAACAGGCGGAGGAAATTAAGAATTTTTTAGGAACATGTACATATTTGATTAGTTTCGTAAAAAAGATCTTTGATACTTTTTACGAAACATTTTATGAGATTTGTTTCTATTTTTGTGGAGAAGATTCTATAGGGATTTGGAGCTGCTGATTGGATTTGATTGAAGAGTCCAAGCCCACTGCAATAGTCTATTTAAGGGGACGTCCGAGACCTTGTTTTTAAAACTTTTTTGTTGTTGTAAATTGAGTGTGCAAAAATAAGGGTTTAAGGTTTCAGAGGTCCTTAGGTTTTCGTATGTCCTCATGTATCTTTTGATGCATTTAGTTTGATTAATTGTTAATTGTTTATCAAGTTATTTTTCTCCTCTATACTTTTAATTAAAGAGTTGTATATTGTTCTTAGTTAAAGCTTTTAAGTAAAACTAAGTATTTTTGTATTGGAAGAACAATCTTATTTTCTGTTTTTTAAGACATTACATGGGATTGAGATTGTTTGATATCATTGTGGTAATAGGGACTGAGATGGGTTCTCATATCTAGGAGGTTCCTAGGTAGAAGTTTTACTGGGTAGGGATTAAGTGAGAAGTAAACTAGGATTGTTTAGGTTTCAAATTGATACTACTAAAAGTGGATTTCCTTCTTTGCTTGGTAGCCCCTAGATGTAGGTGAGTTTCACTGAATTGGGTTAACAATTGATTTTATTATTTAAGTTTCTGAAATTTACTTTTCTTCATAATCTTTATGTTTTCAACAAGTCTATTTTTTTGTCAGCAGATGTTATAACATCTGTCGTGACATTGTGTGTTGTGTTAGAACATAGTTTGGTTCTAATCACATCTTAGAGTTTTGATGATAACAAATGAAATAAATTTTGTATAGTAAATTTGATACTCTGATGAGTATGTTTGCATCTGATACTCTGATAAGTACATTTTTATTTCAGATGATGTTCTGACTCAAGCACTCTAGAAAGTAGAATATTAACTTACGTTGAGCCGATAAAGAATTAGAAGTTCTAAAGATGAAAAGCAACTTCTGAATACGCACGCTGAAAGCAAAATCTGATAGAAGAAAATCTAACAAAATGTGGCAGAAGATAAAGAGAAATAGTTAAGACTTCAAGTTTTGAGACAAGCTCTGCTACAGTACCGTTAAACATTTAAAGCTAAATGAAGTACTCAAGTGGAACAAAGTTCGAGGTTCATTGAAAACACAAAGTACAAGCAGATAAACAACATTAAATGTGTTCTCATTGTTCAAGATAGCAACAGACAAATTCCTGAATCTATATATAGAAGATCAATTGCTTAAAGAAATAATGTTGTTGCACGTTATTCATTTGAAAAATCACTCTGAACTAAAGCAAGAAAGAACACTTTGATTACTGAGCTTATCATTTGTATTGATCTTAATACTTAGTGAAAAATCACAGTTGTGATAAAGCTTATTAGAAGCAAACTTATACACTAATGTAAGAATTTGTTTTGTATTTGTTCCTTGAGAGACCAGTTGGGTCATATTTCTCGAGAGGGTTAGGACTAGAGAGTCTTAGAGGTGTTAGTCACTTGTAGTGTGCTTGTGCATTGTATTGTTAGTCACAACAGTTGGTTGTGCACTTGTAATCAGTTTGATTATAGTGGATTAAGTCCTCGTTGAGAGAGGCAAAATTACCTTGGCGGGTGGGTTGGAGTAGTTTGAGTTTCAAACGAACCAGGATAAAAATACCTGTGTTTTATATTATTGTTACGCTAGAAAAAGAAGGAAAAACTTATTCAACCCCCCTTCTAAGTGTTTTCTAAACCTTCATGTTGTTGAGACATCAGTCTTAAATTCTGTTATTACAATGCCAGAATTTCAATTTGTATGTTGTAGTGTAATGCATGTGTGAATGGTGTATTGTTATATGATATGTTGCTACAATACCAATGTTGAATGCTTGTATATATAATTTGTGGATGTATGGTGTGGAACATTGGTTAAGGTGAATACCATTGTACATATTGATGTTATTGCATGTCATTTATGAATTCATGTATCATGGTGTTTGGACGGTGTTCCGTTCTACTGAGCCTCAATCCTATGGCGGGATTGGGTGCAAGTAGTTCATTCCAAATGGAGATCGGTGTAGCGTTATCTACGGTGATGATAACTATTTTTGGTGTGCTCTAATTCTATGGTAAGGATCGGGAGCAAGATGAAACTGAGAGTTCATAATTAGTACCACATTCATTAAGTCATAGAGTTTGTTCTCATTGCATTGCATATATAATTTATTACAATGTTTGGATGGTATGGAGCATGCTTGTATAATGTGTTTTGGATCGTGTGGTGTGCGAATTGTTGAATGGGATTCTGTTGAGATAAGTATATGCTTACATATTATTAGATATTTCATTATATAATTATGATTCTCACCCCTTCGATTTGAATGTTCCCTCCACATGGGTAACGCGCAGATACTCAGGAGTATAGGCATGGAAGTTAGTGGAAGAGGTTGCTCTTCTTTATGCGTTTGATGAGTCGGTGTCTCCTATGATATGTAACATTGGGGATCCACACTTGTTTTGTTTATGTTGAGAGGAAACTATATATATACCTATGTAAATTGATACATTTTATAATTGATAATTCTTTATGATTATTGGGGTTACAAATCATGTTTGAGAAGTAAAACTATTTGTTGTTGATGTTTTTCCGCTACTAATAAAATGTTAAAATTCAGACTCATGTTGTATTCTTTAATTATCATATGTGTTGCATATCTTATTTTATGAGCATATTGTTGATGAAAGTAGCATTCTAATTGCTTATTTGCTTTAAATTACTCTGATTTTTGTTTATAAATTACTTCGAAGAATTATGGTGTTACAGATGGAGCCCTAGTTTCTCGAGAGCGCAAGTGTAGAGTATATTACATGAACTTCTATCAATTACAAAGACTTTTTCTATTGTGTGATCCTTTAAGGTGACAGTTATACTAACGAAAACTCTATGCAGTATTAGTGTGAATTACCTTCCCATGATCTCAAAATCCTAACATTGACTAGTCTTTACTTTGTGACCTCGTGCCAATTGTAGCTTGGATAGGGTTTTCTAGTGGTGGACCACATCAAGCATTGCTTTCATACGGATCTCATCAATGACAAAGAAATGATGCGGTGTAACTTAGGAGGATTCAACATAGTTCTTAGGTGCAATATGTAGGAGGTTATTTTCTCCATCTCATAGTGGTTCTGGAAGATTTTTAGCTTAGGGTCGAGGATAATCTGTTTGTAAAATTGTATAGGAATTAAAACTCAATTTCTATAGACTGTGCAATAGTTTCATATTAGAACCAAAATGATCTTTTATGTAAGACCCTAGAAGAAATGATGATGATCTCTAATACGGTGACACGGGGAGGACCTACAAAATTAACACTCGACGCTCAAGTCAGTTACAGGGTCCAAGATAATTGAAATATATGGAGATAAAAAAATATAGGCAAAATACCCTTTTTAGTCTCGTATGTTAACATCAAAGTTCATTTTAGTCCCTTAACTTTAAAAAAATAAAATCATATTGGTCTTTTAACTCTTCAAAACTCTTCATTTGAGTCATTTTTGTCTAATTAGCGACCAATTTAGCGACCAATTTTTGAGTTTTTTCGTCGCTAATGAGACAAAAAGGATTAAAATAAAACTTTTTGAATAGTTAAATTACCAATATGAACTATTTTTAAATTAAGAGACCAAAATGAACATTGACAAAAACATACAAGACCAAAAAGAATATTTTGCCAAAAATATACCATGAATCTCACAAATGTTGACTATGTATGTTGAATCACCTCGATTGTGCACATAATAGAAAACTTCTTTAGTTACCCGTTATTTAAAGAGGATAGTTGAAAAAAATTAATTAATATTGTATTAAAACTAAAATTGATGAGTCATTTTAGCACAATTTTTTTAAAATAAATAGATCAGATATATTAAGACGACTGCATCCGTTCTTTATTATAAGAATACCCTGTATAAATTCACCATTTACTTAAAAAAAAATTAGTTCTAATAATAGTTTTATAAAAAATGTGAGTTAATTTTACATATTTATCTTTCCTACTTATAATGATAATAGTTTTATAAAAAATGTGAGTTAATTTTACATATTTATCTTTCCTACTTATAATGATATAATAGACGGGAAAAAATCATTTTGTTTTACTAATGATACAAGAGTCAATAAGAACATCCACAATTATAAGGGTAGTGTCTAATAACCTAAACAATGATACCTTAATGTACACATAATTTATGTATATATTTGCAGTACACAAATATAAATATTCACTTCATTATATTCAGTACATGGATCAATACCTCACAATATTTAAATCTCAGAAAAAATTGAACATCCAATTTAGTGGAAAATAAAAATTTCGAGCAGGCAACAAGCTATCTTGTAAAAGTAATTGTGATTCACCCTTGAAAACTATAAGCACTATAATTTTAATGTAAAATTTGGTTACTGGTGAATGGGGATTTCTTATGTACATGCCCACAAACTCACTCATGTAACCATAGTGGAAAAAAAAGAACATTGGGAGTATATTGCATATATATTATGCATTGTTGTTGGCTGTTGTGTTGACTTGTCTTGTCTTTGCTACCTTTGTAATTCTTGTTTACAAAGAGGGCAGCATGATATAATTCTTAGCCATTGATCAACACATTTTAGATGAAACATATGTGAACAAGGCAATTGCCTAACTTTTTCTTTGTCTTTGTATTTGGCCAAACATATGCAACATTCCTGTCACCACAGCCATAAACACAAAATTATAGATGTCTATGCATAACTACTAATTAAATTGTCTTAACATGATTAATAGCTATTTAATAGACGAAATATCACATATATTGATTGTGATTGACCTATACTATACATTTAAATAGACGAAATGTGATGTGTTTAGGGGTGATAAAATGAACTGGACCAACAATTTAGCCTATTATTTTAACATACCAACTAAAGTTTATGGCCCGTTCCTCTATTTTGTCTATTCCACCCAATTTTTTATGGGTTTTAATGAGACACATGCAACTTTTTACCACTTATAAATTTTTTTCGTGGGTTTTGGCTGAACATTCATAAACAGAATAGACATGCCCATTTGTCACCCTTATATGTTACTAGTTATGATGGATTGTCATTGTAAATTTTAAATTTATCTAAATACCATATGACTCAAGTCAAAATTAGGTAAAAATAAACACATCATTTGAAAAAATTCGAGTTTGAGTCATGATGTTTAAACAAAATCAATATCGAACCTTCAGTCTAAAGCAATAAGATAATATGTACATATCTATCTATGTTACTTACCGGCTCATCGCAGATCAATCTTTCACTGCATTGAGATTCATTGTCAATATCTAATTTGGCATGAGCAACTTTAAACCTCCAAGATGGAAGTTGTGAGATTTGATCATCAGAAGCACCTCTAGAACAAGATCCCATGTTCATGTCATAACCAAGGAGGGTGGTAATGAGTGGAACACAACAACAAAGCAACAAAAAGATAAGAAAAGGAAAAGAGTAACAAATTGCATTCCAAACAAGAAGGATTATGCATAGAATTTGGAGTTTTGGAGCTTGTTGTAATGTTCCAAAACGTGAGTCAAATGACCAAACATTTCCCATCACAAACCATATTGCAAAGAATAGCTCTAGTGAACTTCTGCATTTGCTCATCAAATGTGTGCTCCTATAGACACTGTATAGCACAAAAGAAATTAGATTCATTCATATTAACTAACAAAGTAAATATCTCTAATAGATATTTTTCACTTTTAAAATTAGTTTTAAATTTATGTATCTATTTTGAATTGAAATATTTTTTTAAAAATAAAAAAATGGCAATTTGGTGAGTCATCTCCTTCTCATTTTTTATCTACTGCCCTTGTTCCATGTGCCATATCTGAGGATACTTAGGCCCACTTCTAGAGGAGGGGCTTGGAGATAAAAATAGAATATTACTTTTGTATCCTTAGCACTCACTTATCTTTCTATTAATTTATTAAAATAATCAATTTCATTTTCAAGAAGATAATTATTAGATTCTTTAAAGCATAATAGAAGATTCTATCTTGAAACTTCCCTCAGCCTACATTTTAAAAGTCTTAATTTTGTAAACATATTGTTAAATCACGTCATCGTTTCTCATATTCATAATTGTCTGATGTATTTTTAATAATAATAATTATTTAATCTTGATAAAAAAACATAATCATAAAATTTAATTTAATCAAAATATGTGAATTCCAACTTGCGACATCTCTCCTATTTATCTTCTAAATATAAAAAAAAAAAATCATAATTAACCAACAAATACAATACATAAAAGAAAGTTTCTAAAATACCTGTATTCTTCATTGTTTGTTTGCTGTTCCACATCATGAGAAAGACCAAGAGCATCATCATCACCACCATGACTCAAACTAATTTGATAATATCGAACACAAAGCAACAACAAATTAAGAACACATCCAATATCATAACCAACAACCCACACCCTCATAGGCCTAACAGGCTTCTCACTCTTTGAAACCACCAAAGTAAATGTTGTGCAAGTAATTTGAACCAACAAAGCAACCAACTCCAACACCATCCAAGTCCTAGAATTAAAAGGGTTAGAACCAAGATCAGATCTTGGTCCATTTTGGTAATGATACACTCTTCTCAAAAAACCAAACCATCTTGATCTTGATATCCTCATAGCCATTCTAGTCATGAAAGAAGGTTGAGATTGAGACAAAGTAGTTGGTTGAGGCATGTTTTGGATGCTACTAGTACTAGCCATGCTGTTTTCTCCTATTGCATAGTTTGAAGAAAATGAAACCATGTTGCTTGAACTTGATAAACTTGAAAATAAAAAAGTTTAAACTTTATCTAAATTTGAAGTGACCCTTTTGGTTCTATATATTCATATCATAAAAAAATCTCCACAAGCTCAAAAACATGTCACAAATTAGAAGAAGATGATGAAGAAGATGTATTTATATATATATATATATATGTATATAGATAGAAGTTAGAAGGTGAAGATTGGTATGAAGAGTATGTCAAGGAAGGTAAAGTAAGAATCTCAGATGGTGACCAAGAAAATCGACTAGCTAACTTTACTTTGATTATAAGAGACTCTCACAACAAGGTTCTGTTTGGAGGGAAGTTAACCGTTCGCCAACTTCATCTATATAGCTATATTTTCATTTAAGTAAGAGTTGCTCAAAAAGCTATTTTCAGAGTTTATTAGTCCCAACGCAAAGATCTTTATTTTTTAAAAAGTTTCGTTTTTATTTTTATTTTTTAATTTAATAATTAAAAATCAACTAATCTACACGAATTAATTCATCTCAAACACATATAAAACAACAACCCATATAATAATAATTTTAAAATATAAATATATTAAATACAATCACAAATTTAGGTATTGTCTAACAATAACAAGAGATAAACTTTATTTTATAAATTGATTAATTTTTGTCGCTTTGTATTAGAGTGGATAAGAATTGTAATATTTAAGGTATAATGTTTGAGTATATCTAAAAAACTATATTGTTAATTTGAATTGTGGTTGATTTAGAGATTTGTGGTGTGGTAAGGGTTGCCGACCTAATCCAACCAGCAGCAAAAATATTGTGTCATGTCATGTTTGATAGAATTGTGGGTCTTTTTTTTTTTCTTTTTCTTTTCTCTTCTGCGTGTTACTACAATTTTGAAGCATATGTTACACACAGATTACACATTTTTGTGGGGTAGGTTTAAAGTGAAGTGAAGACCGACATGATATCAGGTGTTGTTAGTTAGTTGTGTAAGACTTTTGATTCATGTTGTGTGGACTATGGATTGAGACAAATTCATCTTGTTTAGTTACTACTAGTTGATATGTATTTTTTAGAAATTGAATAGAGATTAATTCATGTTTATAAATTGGTTTATAGTCCTTCTAATATTTTAAGAGCCGTTTTAAAGAATGTTCTTAAATTACTCTTAAATATGCTATGAGCAGTTGGTATTCTAGAATTTTTTCTTGAAGATTCATCTGTGTTGGACTTAATTCAATGATGATTAGGAAAACACCAATTAACTTGTATGATTTTATGTGTTGAAGGAGATCAACATGTCAAAATATTTAATAATTACAAACTCGTAAATTGCCCCTTAAAAGAAGTATGTATCATATAGACCAATTGTTTGACATAAAAAATATCCTTATCAAAGTCAATTTTAGCATTTTGAAACCTGATATAATTTCTTGTGTTTCAAGTTTTCAAAAGAATTATTATGATGAGAGTCATGATCAAATTGTGAATTTGAGAGCTCCAACTTTACTTGTAAGTTTGAATAATCTTTCATGACTAATTATGTCGATGTTCATGTCAAACAATCACTTCATTCAATGCCACAAAAGTAAGTTGTACATACATCAAAGAATTAAGTGATATGTAGTTTCCACATCATGATTTCAAAAAGGGCATCTCAAAACCATATGCATTCGACTTCAAATCAGGTTGTCTTATTGTTATACCCCAATTTTTTTCCCTAAGATCTCCCACCACATTGTACCAAGATCACAAGTTAGGGTTGGTTCTTTCTCTTATCCTTAGTTTTGATCTGCTAGTGATCACCAAGCACCTTGTTTATATATATTGTACATGTACATCTTATATTGATTGATATTTAGCAAACATTAAGATATGTGTACCATTTGCTCTTTGGGTATTCTGTTGTAGGTAATGACACAAGAACACCCCTAAAGAAGATTTATAGGTTCATGTGTTTATTTCCATGCCCTCTTCAACAAGTTTCATGGAGTTATAAGCTTCACCATTTAGTATACCTCAAGGTACCATCATTGAAGAGGTCTAATGAGGTTCATCATGTTTTATCTTACAAAAGAAGTCAAAAGATACGAAGTTGATCCAAGTGTGTTGACCTAATCTAGACAAGTCCTTGATTCTTTGATCACAAGTTCTAAATTATCTCAGATCTCAATATTTTGGAGTGGTTCTTTGTGCTACGGGTTCTTATTATCATCTACAACAATTTCTCCTCATATGACAAGACTCCATTATGCAAGAAATTCATCAAAGTTGAAGAAACTTTCAAGTCATGATTGATCCTCTTGAACTAGGGTTTTGGGCTTCTAAGGACCATATTTTGTTTATCTTCTAAGATTTTTGACTGATTCTAAATCCATGATTCTCTTAAAAGGGTCTTTAACAAGTCTCTTCGTTTATTTAAGGAAGTTATTTAATTGAAAGATGCTTTGAGGGTCCAAAAATCACAACTCCTCTAGAATGGTCCTCCATCTTTCTTGTTAAACTTCAAAAGATCATAACTTGATCATCTTTTATCTACTTGAGCTCATTCTTTTTTCACATTGGTTCTAAGGAGGTATAGTATTAATTATTTCAATTGGAAAGACTTGAAAATGCTTGGAAAATCACTTGAGAGGTCAAAAGATTATAGGTCCTCCATGAATTTCTCCATTTCTTGATCATCATCTTCAAAGAATCATAACTTGATCATTTTTTATCATCTTGAGTCTATTCGTTTTCCACAATGATCTCAAAGATGTGAAATTTAACTCCATTCATGGTGCAAACCTTAAAAACGGTTGGAATATACCTTGAGAGTTCAAAAGATTATAGGTCATTTCATGGATTTTCATCAACTTCAAAAAGCCATAACTCTCTCAATTTTTGGATTTTTTGGGTGGTTATTTTTCCACAATTCCATTTGAGAGGTCTACTTCATATCATTCTTTTTGATCAAGAGCTAATTTTGAGTGGGAGATCATGTTTGAATGCAAAACATTATAGGTCACTTTTGAAGTTTAACACTTAGGGTGTGTTTGGTTTGAGGTAGATGGAGAATATGGAAGGGGAGGAGAGGGAATATTACTAATTAATTGTGTTTGGTTCAAATTTTAGGAGGGGACGGGATGAGAGCAAATTCCCTCCAAAGCATACGTTTTGCATCCCTCCAAATTGGGGGGATTTGGAGGGGAGGTAATATGATTTTTATTATTTAAATTTATTTTATATTTATTAAAATATCCCTAATTTGATTTAGTATTTCAAAATTATTCGTTTTCTTTTATGAAGTGCTTATGTTTTGTGTGATTTTCTCTGTATCTCCCGTCAACTTATTATAATTGTTCTCCATCTTCAAATTATTTTTATATTTTTATACTTAATATACATTATAATTACTGTATAATTTTTGTCTTTTGTTTTTAATTTTTATATAATTTTTATTTATGATTTTTATCTAATTTTGTTATGTATTCTATTGAATTTTAATTTACATCAAATTTTATACCATTCTGTTTTTGTCTATTTTATTTTTATTTTATGTTATTTTTTGTTAAATGGCTCAATACTATATAAAAGTTGTTATAAACATATGATTTAATTTATATCGAAGAGTTATAATCCGAATCAAATATAATCAATTTTTTTAACCTTACGTTATAATTTTTTTAATCAATTAACATTATAAATTGTCATTAATTATTTATGCATATTTGATTACCAAAAGATAATTACAAATTTTTCAACTTTGAATATCATATGACATATATAAGATCATAAGGACAAAAATGTAAATTATTAATAAAATCACTCCCCTACACTTGTGAACGAAACACATTTTTTATTACAATCCCTCTTTTCCCCTCCTCTTCCCTCTATTGAACCAAACATATATAAAATTATTAAAATTCTCTCACCTCCCCTACCCTACCCTTCCCTCCATTAAAATCTCCTCTCCCATCCCCTTCATTTGAACCAAACAGACCCTTAAAATTTTTCCTAAGTGTCAAAATCAGTTTGTTTTTCATGATTTCAGATGGACATATCTTTTAGCTCAAGCAACCAAATGCCATTTTTCTTGGCACATTGTGAAGTTGGTCATGTCCTCTTTCAAATGCTTCAAGAATCACATCTAAAATTCTGATGAGGACAGACTCAGGATATCATGACATCTGATCTGACATTATAAAACAGACAAGGTAGAGCATACAATTAACAATGCAAAAAACAAAAGAACACAAGGAGTTGTTAACCTAGTTCGGTTCTAACCAACCTACATCTGGGGGCATACCAAGCCGGGAATGAAGTTCACTATCAGTAGTATTAATTTAGGGGAAAACCTCCATGTTTATACTCCTCACTTAATTAGACTACCCAATGACCCTTCTACCTAAGATATCACACTTAGATATGAGAACCTCTGCTCACTTTCAATCACCTCAGTGATGTCTATCAGTCACTATCACACCAGTAACTACATCAACTGTTTGGATCCTAACACAATCATCTTGTACATACCTCACTCCAAACACAACTAAAAACAGTTTGAAGATACCACACTTCAAACACAATACAAAACAGTCACACATGTGACACAAACAAAACTTGGAGTTGCTTCACAACTTCTTCTAAGGACACAACTACACTTATTGGTTCATAGCTTCTGAGTGAGTAAAATAATCCTCTTGCATACAGGCTTCGAGGTACAAATCAGTGACCATCCCACAATCCAGGTGGTTCACCTACAAACCAACTCTCCTAGAGAGTTGTTATAGACTCAACCTTAAAAACTACATCATTACTAAATTCGGTCGGTACCAAACTTAGGTTACAAAGCTTCTATTTATAATCTATTACTCAACTGGATTTGAGCCTTCAAAACATAACAAACTGACATAACAAATTGCTGCTAAAGATGCTCCAAAATATTCTCCAAAACAACTTGCTAAAACTGCTCCAAGATATTCTCCACAAATATCTCCACATTGTTATAACAACAAATAGAGAATCAACAAATCTGCAACAAATTCTCCTATAAAATCTCCCTAATATATTTCCATAATTTGGGCTTCAAGTAACAACAAGTAAGTTGTTACCATCCTGGAAAAGATTCTCCTTAGGAATATTCTGCTTCATAACAGAATCCAATCTATCAGCTCAAACAAGATGTTGTGGCATCTTCTTTGACATGTTGTTCCAAATGTTGAAACATTTCAACACAACATTTTTCTCCATTAAATAGAACTTCAACCTTTTTTTTCCTTACAAGTTATAAATCCTATTTAACCTATTGTTGCTAAATTAGTTTCACCAAACATAAAGCCAATCCTAAAAATAGAGAATCAACAATCTCCCCCTTTGGCTTATTTTAGCTAAAACTAATTTACATAACCTTTGTATTACAGAAGCATAATAAAATATACAAGGGTTTAAAAAATTTAATCCAGCAGCAGCAATTTAGAAGTCTTCAGTACTCGCTGCTTATGATATTTCAAACTTTACAAATGACAGTCTTCTTTTATGATGTTGAAACATCATACTATGACATCTTTCTAGCAGGTCCAACTCTAATGTTCTCTCTCTTTTAAGGATCCCACATATCACACAAAGTTTCTCTCCCTTAAAAGTTGCTCTTCATAGATAGCATAACGTAACCACTTATCTCCCTTTTTAGCCATAATAAGGGCTTGTTGAAGGAGAACTCACTATAGCACATGAAACATAACATCATAGGCACCATCTTCACAAAGAAGGAAAAATATTGAGGCCATGATGGACATGAGGAAGAAGATAGTAAATACTCCCTCTCAAACTGAGAATTATGCTACGACATAGACTGACACAACATCCTCTTTTGGAGCATAAGAGGAAACTCACTAACAGAAACAAACACTTGAACTATCCATTTACAAACATAGAGAACCATAACTCTATATTGGGTAACTCATAACACAAGACACAATTTTTGTTCATAACTAAAAAACAAGACATAGAACAAAAGTACTTGCAGAAAATGCGAAAACCAACAAACTCAAAATAGGACATCCTATTCAATACCTTTGCAAAAAAAGCTGCAAAGATTGACCTTAGACTTAACGACGTCTGAACACTATCTTTTTCCCTATGTTTTCCACAAGTTGACAAACATAACCTTCAAAGACTCTAAACTTACCCATATTCAAACGAAGGACATGAGAGTAAAACAAACGAAGACACAACAAAAGTGAAGGGAAGAAAAAGAAAAAAAAAGAAACTCTAAATACCTGAGCAACTAAAATAACGTACCTAGACTGTAACAATTGTCTTGGTCAAGAAACGCTACTTCAATAAGAACCACATCAGGTGAATTTGTGCACTAGATGAAGGCAATGAATGCCTTTAATACAACCTATTTATTTTGGAACTGACAATTTCCAAAACATGCACTAAGTCAGAACACGTGGTACACACCATCAATACATGTCTTAGATGAAAAGTTAAAGAATTATCCCTGCTGGTCTTTAAGGATAGAACATGTCTTGATATATGTCTTGACTTCTTGTTCGACATTTTAGTCTTTAAAAGACTTTCCATATGATTAGAAGCAGAATTACATTGTCTTTGCTGATATTAATACCCATTACTCCCCCTGAGATACACAAAATAAGGACATCTTTGATATTGGTCCTCATGATACTTGAAGTATTCTTTATTTGGAATTTGCCATAGTTTCCAAATTAGAAATCCTTAGTTTGCTTGCTTCACAAGATTCAGATTGCCACACTCTGTAACTTGTAATAGAAGAAACCTCCTTGTTAACTATGTGTATAACTAATTATAAGTCTTCAAGAGATAAGTCTGAATCTTATCATCTTTCTTCAATCTCTGGTGTCTTCAACAGTTGTGATGTTACATCTTCATGTAGAACATTCTCTTCTATACATCACAGTCTTTATCTCTTTCTTGATTCAAATTTTCGCATAGTTATCACAAATATCCTGCTCCCATCAAGATATTTGACAGCATCTATATGCATGTCCTTAGTTGAATCAGGTCTTCAAATAATCACCTGATAACATTACCACACATCCTTGACTTGTGAAGATAACAGTGAACTTTAGTATTGATATTTAGTCCACATTGTTGACTCCATCAAAATATTTTTACTAATAGATACTAAATGATGAAGTCGCCACCTAATTTTATTTGTTCTAAAATAACGGGGAAATATAGATAAAACCCAAGAAATTAAAATGAAATAAAATGGTCTTCGGGACCAAGAGATGCAGGTTCGGGAGTCGGTTATGCAAGGGGATGGTATTAGCACCCCTCACATCCATCGTACTCGATAGGACCCGTTTAGTTCTAAGTGTGTTTGTGTTTTTGTGTGTTTAGTGTGTTAATTTTCTTCTTATACTTATTATACGCGAAAAGAGAAAATAAAGGAAACATATTTTAATTTTTTGAAAGTGGGCTCGCCAAGATGTTAGAATCTCGTGCCTACGTATTCCCCAAGTCCGATGGGAAATTTAGAGCTTACGTAATTCTCGGTTGAAAGAACTTTGGTTGGTTGGTTTATTTTATTTGAAGAGACAAGTCATCATTTTTAAAGGAGAAGACTCGTCTAAATGCTCACAAGGTGTGATAAAGAATAAAGGACTACGCACCAACATGAGGGAGGGTTTGAGAACGCCTCTAGTACTCAAGTGGAGAAGTCGAAAACCATGGGGATAGAGGAAGAACATCTCAATCATAAATGACTAATGTCTGATCATAAAAAGGTTTTAAAGTTACAAGGTGCTCGGACGCACAAAAAGGCTTGAATGAGTTAATATTGATTTAAAATGTGGATGAAAAGTACCGAACAATAGGACTAGTATCCTACGATTCAAATACTAGAAACCAAAGTTTTCTTATGGAAAGGTGAAGTGGAACGAGGTTCACGTTGATTAAGTTTGATTATTTAAACAATTGGTCTAACGACAACGATTTAAATACTCAGAGTTCATTTTGCACAAGTCTTTAAACAATTGGTCTAGCAACCAACAATTTAAATACTCGAAATTTGTTATGAAAAAGGATTTTGAAAAGTCACTCGACGTTGGATCGAGGTTTAAAAGTTTTATTATGAAAGTGGTGAATACACAATGATAAGATTTGGGCTATGATTAACCAAGAAAGCTTGATTAATCTAGAGATAATAGATAAGTGTCTACTCCCTACCATGAGGCCCTTATTAAATGAAAACTTGGTATATGGACCAAGGCGCGAGAATGAAAATGAGGCGAGTAATTTCCAGCATTCATGGAAGTATAAATTTATAAAATCCCATACAAGGTGGATAACAAAAATGATAAGACAATTGATATTGTGTAGGTGCATGCACGAAATAAATTTAATCGATTAATTAAACGAAGTTTAATCAAGTAACTAGATTAAGAAAAATCAATTAGATAAACTAATCAATTTTAAATAGCCTAATTAGATAATCAAATAAAGTTTAAATAATCAACTAAAGCCTCATTGTAAGCCCAAGTGCAAGTGTGGTGTGTGCATCAAGTGTGACCGTTGCGACGCTTCTAAGTTTTGTCGACTCAATGTTAAAAATGACTCACAATCGAGAATTAGTTGGAAATGTTTTTTGGTTAGTGCATGTGATGAATGATTAAATAAAGCAATAAATTATTTACTATCTACTACATCTCATGGTAGTGGGGATACATATGTACAAATGGGGTTGCAATAATTACAAATCTAAATAAATGTACAAGTGAAGATAAATAATAATTCAACAAGTAAATAAAATGAATTAGCTCTAAAAACACCTAACAATTAAAAAAAGGAAAATTTAATCTAAACTTGTATTAAAAAATAGAATAAAATTAGTTAAAAAATAAAAATAAATTGAGTCAGGAGGGGTGTAGGATCCGTAACTAGGGTGTGTTGGGCTAAGCTAATGGATCAGGTTCATTAACCCTAAAAACATTAACCCTAAAAACAATTTTACTAATATTAAAACTTTTTTTACTAACATTTTCTCTTATTTATTCTATTATTTCGTATTTAAATATTAGAAATCGATGTATAGGTCGCAAGGATATTTTTTGTAATAGCGTATATTTACTTTTTGCCTTTACTTTCCGCACCTCTATTATATAACTGCCCCAATGCCTTGTAATAGCGTAGGTTTACTTTCTGCACTATTATAAACTGTATATAACTGCTTAGATGTATGCTAACTAGGGTTTGCATGACAAGATCTAAAATCAACCATTAGATCACTCTAATAATTAAGATAAATATCTAAATCAAATACACTCTATCATACTTGCACCCCCCCCTTAGGGTATCCTCTCTTGTTGCCTTACGAATAAACAATGGTCATGTCCCTCGAACGTAGGGTACCATTAGCAAAGACGCTTACGAATAAACTCATCACAAAGATCATAATCCCTCGATGACCCTCGATGTTGCCTACGAATATATGATCTCGTCCCTCGGTTGTTTCCTACGAACAAGTGATAATCGTCCCTACAAAATTGCTAAGGTATCCTTACAATGTTACCTTCAATGACCATAAGATGACCCTACGATTGTCCCTTCACATCCAACAGATAAAGTTACCTACCAACTAATGGTATGGATAGCCTTATCCTAAAGGAGAAGGAAAATAAGAAGAAACGACCTTTTTTAGTATGTAATAAGACTCTATTGCCTGCTCCAATCAAACAAAATCACTTTTCACACCTCACACTCTTTTTAAAAACTTTTCAAACAAAACACTTTGTATATATTCCAACGAGAATCATTACAAAGTTAAACATTTTCCAAATGAAATATTTCCAAACACTTCGTATATATTCATGAGGACTAATACAAGAATCATTACGAAATCAAAGCGAAATACTTTTCAAAATACCTTTCAAATCACACAAACACAGAAAGCAAATTTTCAAAAGTGAGCTAAGAAATTAAGAGCCTGTATATAACCACAGATGGAAAGGGTGTTAATACCTTCCCTTTTCATAATTACCTCGCTTACTCAGAATCTATCAAAGGTCTTTCCTGTTCTTTTCACCTTTCCTTTATTGGATAAAATAAAAGTCGGTGGCGACTCTTGCTATCCGTAACATTTGAAATAAAACGCAAAAACAAACAAGTCAGTTCTCCCACCGTGTTATAGAACTGGAGACTCTGCTGGGGAAAACACCCAAAGAGAGGTTACCTTAGGGCTATAGATCACTTTTACTCGCTTTCTATCTGTTTTGTATGCTTTACTTTTAAGGGTTGCTTGTGTATTATATTTGTGGGGGATCCTACACACCCGAATCCATGTTTCCTTAGGTAAGTAGCAATAGATCATCGCGATCGTCCAAAGCAATGACCAAAACGAAATGATGGTTACGTTGAGGAAATATTTGGCGTCTCGTGGTGTCATCAAGCATTAACTAAACTTAAAGAACCCTAATTGACCCATCTTGGCCAGTGAGATAGCCGATTTTGGTTGATACTGATGCTACACTCATTCGAGAGAGACGATGAAATAGCCTTGAACCTAGTTACTATTGTAGGACAGGTTGAACCAACTTAAACTTCGATAGGGTCGACACCTATACCTCATGCAAGCCTTAAAATTAGGGCTATTGTGTGAATTTCTTGTGTGTGCTATTTGAACATGACATCATGAAATCATAACATCAAAGCATCATAACATCATATCATTTCTAACCATTTCAAGGACCTAGAGATTTACCTTTTCTCTTTGTTGTAGGGTTATGGCTTCCAGGAAGACTATCTGAATCAACTTTGTGGGTATACCTTCTCAAATCAAGGAGATAGTCTCAGAAATTCCCGATCACTCTCAATTTATTAAGAGGCATGGTTATATACTCGACTTGGTTACCTCCAGTTTTGAAGAAGATATGATGAGTGTCGTATTCCAGTTCTTTGATCCGAAGCATAATTGTTTTACTTTCAAAGATTATTAGTTAGTACCTACAATGGAAGAGTTCTCTAAGCTACTTGGGATACCCATCCTTGATTAGATACCTTTCATCGGTCTATAAAAAGTCCTGAGGTTTGAAGACATTGCAACAGCTTTACATCTAAAGCGGTCACATATTGAAGCTAATTGGGAAACAAGAAGTGGAGTTAAGGGTTTGCTTGCTAAATTTCTGATAAAAAAGGCTCAATAATTCTTAAAGGTTATGAGTTTCCACGCTTTTTAAGACATTTTGGCCTTGCTAATTTATGGCTTGGTGATACTTCTTAATCCAGATCAGTTCATAGACGTGAACGCCATCAAGATATTCCTCACTCATAATTATGTGCCTACTTTGCTCGGAGATATTCTGCATTCTCTCCACACTCGTACTATGAAAAGACAAGCAACTCTCATGTGTTTTATACCGTCATTATCCAGGTGGTTTATTTCGCACCTTCCTCCAACAGTGATGAAGAATGAACAAGGTTTGAAATGGCCTCAAAGGTTGATGTCACTCTCTCATTCAGATATATGTTGGTGTCTCTACTCTCAAAAAGACTTCACTTTCATTGAGCATCATGGAGAATTCCCTAATGTACCACTCCTTGACAAAAGGGGAGGTATCATTTACAACCCTTCTCTGGCGTTACGACAGTTTGGTTATGCTCGAAGAGATGGTCCTCATGATATACTCATCTGAGGAATTGTGTTTGACTACAACCACGACCTCGAAGGTTACCATCAAAGATTTGTGCATGCTTGAGGCATGGTGAAGAAAACTAATACCAAGACCTTGGGGCATAAAAATTCCATCCCTTAGGAACCTTACCTCAAATGGGTGCGAGCTCGCGCTCAAAATCTCATGATGCCATATGTTGTAAGTCTAAGAGTGCGCCTAAGAGGGGGGTGAATTAGGTGTTTTAAAATTTTATCCGGTTTAATGAAAACTTGTACTAATTTTTCTGGTTTGGTATATGAAGTTTTAAACAAGTGTTTCTTTCCTTTTGGTTATGATGTGATGAAAGCAATAAAAGCAGAAAAGTAAAGAACACGGCGATATATCCTGGTTCCCCTCACAATCCGAGAGTACTCCAGTCCCCTTTCCAACACGAAAGAGATTTCACTATAGTCAGAATTATCGTACTACCTATTCACACCAAAAGGTGAAGCCTACTATCTAACCTATAGGGAGACCAAAGGTTCTTAACACCTTTAAGGTCAAACCAACACTAATGTGAATGAGGAACAATCCTCTTCAAATCACAACACTTACTTCCAACAATCCTGGATAGTAAGGGAATATTTCCTTTAGTAATACAATGATTTATTTGAAAGAGATTGAGAGCACTATCAATCTTTGATTGATCTTCTTCTTCAAGAAATAAACAATTCTCAACAATGATTATAAATGTTCACAATGCATATATGAAACTTGTAATGATTGAAAATGTATAATGCAAGTTTCACAAAATATGACTTTGTAAGAACACTTGAAAGTTTGGAAGAATATGAAAATATGAATGATGAAAATTGTTAATTGAAGAAGGTTATTTGAATTTGAAAATTCGCACTATTTATAATGTCACAAATACCTTTCCATTCATGCCTTTTGATATGAAAAGATGCAATGCAACCATGAATGAATACCATTTGAAATATGTTCAAAATCAAAAGAAATTTCAGATCATTTGGGAACCGTTCCGACATTGCGTAACCCGTTCCTAGTGAACGTTACAACTAGGAATTCAAAATTTTACGCAGAACCGTTCCCTATAGGTACAACCGGTCCTGTACAAAACCAGGAGATGATTTTTTCATTTTGGAACCCGGTTCCTCGTATGGTAGGAACCGGTTCTTGAAAGATTATTTTTGAAAATTCTTTTTGAAAATTATTTCAAACATAATTTTTTTCTTTTGTTAAACATATGGGATATGTATATGATCATGAATGCATATTTGTGAACATCTATATTCAAGTTGAAGAATTATTTATACCTTTTGATATTGTTGATTCTATAAAAATTCTTCTTCTAATCTTCAAGACTTTTTCCATTCTTTTGTCATGATCATTTGCTTCTAAAAGATGTCGTCATCAAAACTAATATTTGGAGAGGCTTGATTTCACATTCTCCCCCTTTTTGATGATGACAACCCATTGACAGTTGAGGTGCTTTTAATATGTAGAACAAATGATAGTGCCTTATGTGAATGCTCCCCCTATCTTTGATAACTCCCCCTTGATCAAAGCTCTCCCTTGATTTAAGATAATTTTACATCTTTGGGGCTCTGCAATAGTTAGAGACAAGCATACACATACACATATATATTTTCTCCCCCTTTGTCATTAGCAAAAAGGATGGGAAAAGACTCATAAAGTATATAGTGAAATTTTGGAAAAAAAACAACTTATACTTATGATTTTTACCTCATATAAGAGACTTCATCACACATTTACCTTTGATGAACTTGAAGCCTTTTGTCATAAAGTAGTCTTTCTAAAAGATTGTGCTTTAGTCATTTATCATAAAGAACATCTTCAAAAGATGTGAAAGTTAAAGTGTTCCAATTTGTACTATGCCAAGAATTCTTCCTTTAAGGTATTCCCAAAAAGTGAGATAGCACTTGGCCTTTAAGACTAGATTTGAAAAATGGTTTAAGTCTCCCATCAAATACTTAGAGTCACCACTTATCAAGATACCAAAGGTTTGAAGTGGTCTCCAAGCAAACCTACAAAACAATTAAGTTTGATTTGGTACCCAATGTGCTTTGGGTCCATCATAATTAGTACCTTTCTTTACCCACACATAATGCCCACTTGGAACACTAAAGTTTCTTATATAGCAAGCATTAGGTGTGTGACCTTTAATACCACAATAGAAACAAGTAGGTTCAAAATTACTTATATATCTAGGAGGATAAGATTTATTCTTAACAACTCTTTTATTTTTAGGATAATGATGAACTACTTTAGGCTTATTCACTTTCTCTTGAATTGGTTGGTTATTAGCCTTAACAAAGATAGTTTTGTTGGAACTTGGTTGAGAAAATTTTGAAAAACCAAGTCCACTTTTATCTTTAAGATATCTTTGAGTGCTAAGAACATTTTCCAATCCAACTTGTCCTTTTTCATACCTTTCTAGGACTCTTTTTAATTGAACAATTTGGAAAGAAAGTGATTCACAATTATTGCAACAAAATTCTGTTTTTGATCACTAATCATCTTTTCTTTTTCATCTTTATGTTCTTTTTCAATAGTCTTAACTTTTTCTTCTAAAGATGAAATTAATTTCCTTTGAGATGAAATAGTCTTATATAGAATTTTGCATTCATTTAATAGTTCATCTATAGCACCTTGTGCATCATTATCATAAAGAGAGTTATCATGACTAACCTCGTCTTCTTCATCTTCGGAATTGTGTGTTGCTATAAATGCAAGATTTGCATGTTCTTTATCTGATGATGAGCTTATTTCATTATCATCCCATGCTATATATGCTTTCTCTGGCTTTTTGTCCTTCTTTCCTTTGAAATGTTTATTCTTCTTTTCAAGTGTAGGGCATTCACTTTTGACATGACCTTTTTCTCCACATTCAAAGCATTTAATTTTCCTTGATGGTGCTTCCATTTTCATGATATCCTTTTTCTTTTCTTTTCTTAGAAATTTTTCAAACTTCTTGATAAAAGCTTCATCTTCACTACTAGTGGATTCATCCTCTTGATTTCTATCATGATATTTGATCCTTGTCTTTAAAGCAATGTCTTTTGAATCTCTTACTTGGATTTCATGTTTTTCAAGTCTTCCAAGTTCTGTTTCATATTCTTGAAGCTTTCCGAATAATGTTGCAGAAGTCATAGTTGCTAGGCTTTTCTTTTCGGATATTGCCGTCACTTTTGGTTGCCATTCCCTAGTCAAAGACCTAAGCACTTTAAGATTTAATTCATCGTTAGTTAAAGTCTTACCGAGTGCCTTCAAATGATTTGTCAAGTGAACGAATCTCTTTTGCAAGTCAAAGATGGATTCTCCGGGCAGCATTCTGAATAATTCATATTCTTGACTCAAAGTGTTCAATCTAGAGCTTTTGACTTCGGCGGTTCCTTCATGAGTTTCTACAAGAGTATCCCAAATTTCCTTTGCCGTTGTACATGCCGATATTCGGAAAAATTCATCCATACTAAGAGCACTTTGGAGAATGTTGATTGCCTTTTTGTCGAAGAGAACTTTTTTCTTGTCATCGTCATCCCATGATGCTTTAGGCTTTGATGACCCAACACCATTGACAACACACACCGGAGTGAATGGACCATTCAACAAAGATTCCATATTTCTTCTCCTTGCGCTTCAAGATGAGCCTTCATGCGAATTTTCCAAAAGTCAAAGTATTCACCACAAAACAATGGAGGCTTGTTACTACCACCATCTTTGAAAGCCGGATTTGGATTTATGGAAGCCATTCGATCTTTAGGAACAAGTTACCTATAACTTGCTCGATACCAATTGTAAGTCTAAGAGTGCGCCTAAGAGGGGGTGAATTAGGTGTTTTAAAATTTTATCCGTTTAATGAAAACTTGTACTAATTTTCTCGGTTTGGTATATGAAGTTTTAAACAAGTGTTTCTTTCCTTTGGTTATGATGTGATGAAAGCAATAAAAGCGAAAAGTAAAGAACACGCGATATATCCTGGTTCCCCTCACAATCCAAGAGTACTCCAGTCCCCTTTCCAACACGAAAGAGATTTCACTATAGTCAGAATTATCGTACTACCTATTCACACCAAAAGGTGAAGCCTACTATCTAACCTATAGGGAGACCAAAGGTTCTTAACACCTTTAAGGTCAAACCAACACTAATGTGAATGAAGAACAATCCTCTTCAAATCACAACACTTACTTCCAACAATCCTGGATAGTAAGGGAATATTTCCTTTAGTAATACAATGATTTATTTGAAAGAGATTGAGAGCACTATCAATCTTTGATTGATCTTCTTCTTCAAGAAATAAACAATTCTCAACAATGATTATAAATGTTCACAATGCATATATGAAACTTGTAATGATTGAAAATGTATAATGCAAGTTTCACAAAATATGACTTTGTAAGAACACTTGAAAGTTTGGAAGAATATGAAAATATGAATGATGAAAATTGTTAATTGAAGAAGGTTATTTGAATTTGAAAATTCTGCACTATTTATAATGTCACAAATACCTTTCCATTCATGTCTTTTGATATGAAAAGATGCAATGCAACCATGAATGAATACCATTTGAAATATGTTCAAAAATCAAAAGAAATTCTGCACTGGTTCGCTGGGAACCGGTTCCGACACAGGCAGAACCCGGTTCCTAGTGAACGTTACAACTAGGAATTCAAAATTTACACGCAGGAACCGGTTCCCCTATAGGTACAACCCGGTTCCTGGTACAAAAACCAGGGAGATGATTTTTCACAATTTTGGAACCCGGTTCCCTGTATGGTAGGAACCGGTTCCTGAAAGATTATTTTTGAAAATTCTTTTTGAAAATTATTTCAAACATAATTTTTTCTTTTGTTAAACATATGGGATATGTATATGATCATGAATGCATATTTGTGAACATCTATATTCAAGTTGAAGAATTATTTATACCTTTTGATATTGTTGATTCTATAAAAATTCTTCTTCTAATCTTCAAGACTTTTTCCATTCTTTTGTCATGATCATTTGCTTCTAAAAGATGTCGTCATCAAAACTAATATTTGGAGAGGCTTGATTTCACATATGTTGCCTCCTACTAGTAATTATGGAACCTGTTGTCGAAGGCGACGAATCTGATATCATTCTCCATCCAGACATGCCTATTGATTTTGAAGAATTGAAGAGATCGTGGATTCAACTTAAAGAAGAAAGGGATACATTTGAAGATCATTTCTATGAAAGCGAGAAAAGAGTATTAGATATGACGAAGCAACTTCACGAGGAACATAACATTAATACCTACGTCAACACAAAGAGGAAGCGTCCATGGGAGGCCTAAGCACTAGGAATTTTATTTTTGTACTTGAACTTTCTTTTTGTATTGCTAATCAGACTAATAAAAGTTTGTTCTTGCTTGTTTACCAAATTTAAATTCCTAAGGTCCTTGAAAACATTGAATTGCATAATATTGCACATCATAGCATATCATTTCATAATAGGTACTCCGAAGACCGATTTTCTTATTCTCTCACTGTTTATTTCAGCAGAAATGGCTCTCAAACAAACTGTCAAAGATATCTAGGCTCAGAATGCTCAGTTCCAAGAGATGTTCACCAACTTCGCCCAAGGACAGAAAGATCTGAAAGAGCTCATCGTAAAGAAGAAAAATAAGAAGACCATTGGCATTCTCAACATGGGGAAAAGGTACAGAGGTTCAGTCAAGGTAGTAAGATAGCTTGAATTCTCATAAAAGAGCGACGAAACTGAAGGCAGTGTCAAGGCTAATGAAGGATTCCACATGTGTCTCAAGAATAAGAGGAAGAAGACTATATGAGCGAGCAGTACCCTCCTGACAATGAGAAGTATAAGAAACTTGAAGACCGTCTGAATGCTGTGGAAAATCTGAAAATGTCAGGGTTGAATTTTGATGATTTAAGCCTGGTTCCTGGAGTGGTCATTCCCCGCATGTTCAAAGTTCCTACTTTTTCTAAGTACGATGGCATTTCTTGTTCGGAACTTCATCTGAATTCCTATGTTCAGAAGATCCAACCTCACACTGCTGATAGGAAGTTATGGATGTATTTCTTTTAAGAGAGTCTATTTGGAGCACAGTTAGAATGGTATTATCAGCTATAGAATACTCACATTCGTACCTGGAATGAGTTGGCAGATGCTTTCTATAAACAGTACCAGTATAATATTGAATTGGAACCAACCCGGATGCAACCGCAAAGTATGTCTATGGGCCGTGATGAGAAGTTCAAAGAGAACGCCCAGAAATGGAGAGATCTAGCAGGCAGAGTCCATCCACCCTTGTCTAATAGGGAATTGGTTAATATGTTCATGGGAACACTGACAAGCTTATTCTTTAATCATCTGATTGGAAACTCTTCAGCCGGACTCACAGAGCTGATATTGACAGGCGAACGTATTGAAGCTGGAATCAAGAGCGGAAATATTCGAGTCGAAGCATATTCAAATGCTGTGAAGAGACCTTTTAGTGGGAAGAAAGAAGTTAATGTTGTGTATGGTCAGAAGAACCGTGACAAAGGTGATCGCCATCAATCTGTGGGGGCAGTCTTGATCTCAAATACCAAACCAGTGCAACCTCAACAAGACAACACGCATAGGCAGAACGCCCCAAGAAGACAGTTTACGAAGATCAACATGCCTTTGTCTCAAGCATTACAACACATGTTGAAAGCAGAGCTGATTACTTTAAGGGATCCTCCTCAGAAGGTCAACACTTCTTCTTCGAAATATAATCCCAATGCAAGGTAAGCATACTACTCCAATAGCCCAGGGCACGACATCAACTATTGTTAAGCCCTGAAGAACAAGATCCAAGACATGATTGAAGCTCAGGAAATTGAATTCGACCCTCCTGTCGAAACTCCGAATGTGATCAACGCACCTATGCCCGATCATGGAAAAAGTACAAACGCCATTAATAACGACTCATATGTCTTTGTTGTGAATGAGTTAACCACTCCCTTGATGACTGTCAAAAAGAATTTGCTACAAGTTGGCTTATTTCCAGGATGTTTTGACAACTGTCGTTACTGCGCGTCCGAGCCCAATGGATGTTCCTGGTTGAAGAGAGGTGTTCAGCGCCTGATAGACAACCGAGAAGTGTTATTCCTGGAAACTCCTTCCGTAGAGAGTTTGTGTGAAGATGTTTTCAAAAGCTTGAAAATCGAAGACGTAAGTGAAAACATACCAGAAGTCTGGGATACCTTGGGGCAGCCAAATGGGAAGTTTGATTTCATGGCGAGGTATACCGCTCCTGAAAGATACAAGATCTCAATCGAAGACATCAAGGCAACCAGATGGGGAGATGATGATTATCCCGAAGAATATGCTGATGTGAACACAATAAGGATCACCTCTGTCGATGCTGCACCCATAATGGCACCTCTAATTATTACCTCGCCCAGATCAATTCCTATTCCTCTGACAAAGCAATACCTTGGAATTATGGAGCCGAAATCTACTATTATGGCATCAAGCAAGAACCATTGGACATCGAAGACAATACAGTTGAATCTACCAGTCTTGATGTTGAAATATCACTGGATCAAACAAAGTAACCAGAACCGAAAGAGCGTTTTCTCTAGATATTTCTCCTCCAAAGGATACTACTACACCAGTTCGCATTCCTAATATTGAACCAACTCCCAAGGCTCGCAGGAAAGAGAAATTGAATCAACCCACTAAGACAGAAATACCAAAGGAAGTTGTTGAAGATGCCTCCAAGAAAGAAATGGAGGAAATTCTGAAGATCATTAAGAAGAGCGATTATAATGTTGTGGAGTAGTTAGGACAAACCCCATCCAAGATTTCCATATTAGCTTTGTTGTTGTGCTCTGAGGCTTATGTTAAAGCCTTGGTGAAATTCCTGAAGAATGCTCATATACCACAAAATACTTATGTTGACCAATTCGAAAGTTGTATTGCTAGCTTGACCACAGACAATGGTTTAGGCTTTTCTGATGCTGATCTGACTCCTTCCAGAAGGAAACACAGCAAAGCCTTGCACATTTCTATAGGGTGTAAGGGCATTACTTTGTCTCACGTATTGGTGGATAATGGCTCTACTCTGAATGTTCTGCCAAAGAGTGCTCTCGACCAACTTGATGCTGAAGAAGTGGTCATGAAACCCAGTGTCATAATCGTAAGAGCTTTTGATGGTTCGAAGAGAACAGTACTTGGAGAGTTCAACCTGCCGATCAAAGTGGGTCCCCAGATTTTTGACTCTACTTTCTTTGTGATGGATATTCGTCCAGCTTAATCTGGCCTACTCGGACGCCCTTGGATACATGGGGCAGGCGATGTTACCTCTACTCTACATCAGAAGCTGAAATACCCAACGAAAAGGAAGATTGTTACAGTATGCGGAGAAGAAGATACATGATAAGCCATCTACAATCATTTCGATACATCGAAATGGAAGGCGAATTTATCGAAACTCCCTGTCAAGCTTTCGAAGTAGTTCCACGAATCATGTCTGTCGATTCTCTTGTCACTCCTAAATTTACTAGAGTTCCATTGAAGATGGCCTCACTAAAAGATGCTAGAGTTGTAGTTGAAGAAGGAGGTTGTACCATTTGGGGTCAACTACCCGAGTTTCCATTCAAATCTGACAATAGTGGTTTCGGCTTCACTTCCAAATGTTAGAAGATGATACGTCGCGAACGTGCCAGCGGATTTCCATTCTGCATCAACAAGAATGGAGTTCATGCTATAAAAGACGATAATGGTGACATCGACATCAACAATTAGATCTTCCCAACTCCTGGCGATGAACTCAATAATTGTACGGCTAAGGATGTTATGCCAATATCCTTTAGACAAGAGTAATTGTTTTTCTGTTTTATGATTTTTGCTTTTACGCTTCGAACAATAAAACTCTAAGCCTAGTGCCTTGCCCGGGCACCACGGCTCATTTGTGAGGGTTATTATTTGTCATTCGCATATTTTCATTCAATAAATCATTGGACATTTGCATTCAAATATTGTGCTCCCTATCTTTCTTTTTATCTTATCACCTTTTCGAAAGCTATGTGTTCTTACACACACCCATCTAATAAACTGCAGATCTGTATT
Source organism: Vicia sativa (assembly GCA_021764765.1). Classification (NCBI taxonomy): domain Eukaryota; kingdom Viridiplantae; phylum Streptophyta; class Magnoliopsida; order Fabales; family Fabaceae; genus Vicia; species Vicia sativa. Next base: position 132,497,670 of record CM038794.1, read on the forward strand.
CACTCTGGACCCTATCGATAACAGCCCTGCTATTTCTAAATATGACTTCGATAATCTGGTCTACCAGGCCAAAAATGAAGGTGAGGAAGATTGTGAATTACCAGTAGAACTTGCCAGACTACTATAGCAGGAGGAAAGGGATATACAGCCACACGAAGAACCGTTCGAGGTTGTGAATCTAGGTACCAACGAAGACAGAAAAGAAATCAAGATAGGAGCGGGTCTTGAGAACAATGTTAAAGAAAGATTGCTCCAGATGCTGCGAGATTACATCGAGATTTTTTCTTGGTCCTACGAAGACATGCCAGGTTTAGATATCGACATTGTGGTACACCTACTACCAACGAAGGAAGGTTTTCTCCCTATGAAGCAGAAGGTTCGTCGTATGCGTCCTGAGATGTCTGAGAAAATTAAAGCCGAACTATGAAGCAGTTCAATGTCGGTTTCTTAGTCGTTACTTCTTATCCATAGTGAGTTGCAAACGTGGTGCCCGTACCTAAGAAGGATGACAAGGTGCGCATGTGTGTGCACTACCGAGATCTGAATAAGGTGAGCACGAAAGATGATTTTCCGCTTCCACATATTGATTTCCTGGTTGACAACACCACTCAACATAAGGTTTTCTCTTTCATTGATTATTTCTCCGGTTACAATCAGATCAAGATGGCTCCCGAAGATATGGAAAAGACTACTTTCATTGCACAGTGGGGCACTTTCTGTTACAAGATAATGCCGTTTGGGTTGAAGAATGTTGGCGCCACATATCAGCGTGCTATGGTGCCTTTATTCCATGATATGTGTAGCGGCAAAAACTGCGAGTATAAGCCATTGAATTGACTTAACTCAAAAATTAACAAAAGAGTCGCCACCGCACTTTTATTTTATCCAAAGGACTAGGAAAAAGAGCGAATAAAATCCTAACAAAAAGATCATAGATCTGGGAACGGGGGTTAGTTATGCAAAGGGAAGGTGTTATGCACCCAAAACATCTAAGGTACTCCGTAAGAACCTTTTTGAAAATTTGTATATGTGCTAAAAGAGTATGTACAAAATGGATGGTGGGGGGAGAAAAGAAGTATTTTTTATAATTTTTGGTTTGATAGAACTTCCAATGAGTTCTAGGCCTACATACCTACAATCTGCAATGTTGAAATCAAAATCAATTAGTTCGACTAAAAAAGACCAAAGTTGTGTGTTGTTTGATTTTAAGGAAAAGTTAATTAGAAAAGCTACTAAGAGCTCAAAAAGGTTTGAATGAGGTTAGGTGTTTTTTAGTCTTATGAAAAGGAAAGCAAAGTATTATTAGATGAATTGAAATTTTTATTAAGAAAAACAAGTTTGAAAAATCATGGACCTAACTCCAAGTTTTTTATGAAAGCGGTTCGAGTTTTGAAAACAAGAATCCTTTGAAAAAAGAGGGAAGATTTTGAAAATTAAAGAATGGGGAGGAAGTGAAGAGGCTATCCTAAGTACAAAAAGTAAAAGGTAAGGGTAAATAAAGGTCTAACCGGGTGAGAAAACTAGTACTTGACATCAAGATCCAATACTACATCCCATCCTTTGGATTACCAACACAAACAACAAATAACCAGACAAAAAAAACTAGCTTCAGATAAATCAGTGCCTCAGATAAACTCTTGTCTCTAGAAAAATGGGTAGAGTAGCGACTGTATTTTGAGGAAATCCACTCATCATTTGAGTATAACAGAATAACCTGCATACAAAGATAATAACCAAACAAGACAGAATAACACTAAGGAGCACAAAAATCTCCAAGCTAAGGTAGGGGTCCTAATACTAAGTCCAAGGATCAAGCTCTAAGCACAAAGATAGTAACCAAGTCTAATTAGAAGTTTTTATGTTTAAGTTGAATTATTAAGTATTTTGAAAAAAATAAGAATAAAGCTCAAGTGAGAAAATCTAAAATGACAAGAAAGTAAAGTGCTCAAATGAGCAAAGGAAAAACAATGACATGAAATGTAAATGCTAAAATAAAATGCGAAAAGTAAAGAGCATAAAAGTAAAAGCAGAAAAGTAAAGAGCAGAAAATAAAGGCAATTAATAAAGGTTATCAAGATTGAAACTTGTCAAGTATATCATCGAATTGTTAGTAATTAGTCGTCAGCAAGGTGACCATCTTGAAGCTTACGCATGAAGACTTACCAGAAGCTTGATAGAATCAACGCGACCACACGACAAGTTTCAATTGTTTTTTGTCAAGTATATCACCGGTTTTTTTGGAATTATCACATCACTTGATAAAAAATGATTGAGAATGTCAAATGATCAAGGTTAGTGGAAACTTGTCAGAAGCTTGATGAGAAATCAACGCGACCACATGAGAAGCGCCACAAGTGTTGAACCAAGATAAAAACTCAAGTCATCTTTTGGGACTTATATTTGAACATTAAAGTTCATGCCACCAATTGATCACTTTTCTAATTCGGGACAAATAAAAAGAAATGAAGAAAAAGAAATGGTTTTCAATTTTATTTTGCATCATATGAATTTATCTTGGTCTTACTTCGTCAAAATCAATCAACTTTCTTGGTGGATTTGGTCAAGAGACCTATCAACACCCAAATTTCATTGATGTTGAGGAAATTTGTGACTCCAAATTAAATTCAAAAAAATTAGCAAAATAAAATGAAAATAAAAGTCAAATAAAAAATGTTGAAATTAGGTTATTTAATTGGATTTTATTGACGAAATATATAAATAGTATTTTTTTCATCAAAATAAAATTCCAAGAAAATTACCCAAGATCAATCAGAGGTCAACAAATGTTGACAAAATTTTTTAGAATTTTTCTAAGTCAAAAAACTATTTTTAAAATAAAAAGAAAATGGTGAAACAAACCAAAAATAGCAAAAAAATAGTTAAATCAGAAATAAAAATAAAATGAGGTCACCAATATTAGTCAAATGACCATTGGATCCTTCCATAATTTTTTGGAATTTTTTAAATGTCAAAGAGTATTTTTAAAACAATTAAAAATATCAAATAAAAGATAAAAATCATAAAAATATCAAATCTAAAAAATAAAATTCAGAAAGATAATATTTCAAAATATTTTTGTGAATTTTTTCATAATTTTTGGGCTAGAAATGAATTTTATATGATTTTTTGAAGTTTAAAACATTTAAAATATAAAAATCAGAGAATAAAATAAAAGCAGAAAAAATATGGACCATTTGGTCATACTCAAAATGCGTTAGTAAGCTAATCCAATGGATCAGATGCGCTGTGCTTGATATGAACCTCTTTGAAAATCACACCGAATCACTAATTAAATTAAACTTTGAAAAATAAAATTAGAATTAATGTCACGCATTGGATGGAGTCTGACTCACAAAAGTAATCATATCCAAGGGCTCACATCACGCGCGTATGGTAGCATGTTATCACCGGATCTATTTCAAAAAAATAACGTGGCTCAATGTCATTGGTTGAGACGAGTCATGCAATCGTCTTCAACCTCCAGCCACTCTGAAACTGAGGTTCCTCCAACTGTGAAATAAATATCCAAGACCGGTACCATTCGCTTCGTCTCTTCAAGATGACTCTAATGGTACCATCGCGAAAAATTTATTTCACTTGTACCATGATCAATTTGAGAAAAAGCAGGAAAATAACGAGCACTTATTTTTAGAAATTCAGAGTCAATTCTCAATGAAAATGCAATTGGTGAAGATCACAAGGATCAAGGAGATGAGGAGAGTGCAATGATGTTTTATTTTGCAAGATTTGATGGATATTTCTACCTGAAAGAAATTCACTTTCAGAGCTCTGAAACTAGACTTGGATAGCACGAGTTAGGAGGCTTCAAGGCACGATTCTTGTTCTATTAGCTTTAGTGAGGCTCAAGGTAGAAGAATCAAGGGTTAATTTCAAACTGGAAGTGGTCTAAAAGTGAAAATGAAATCTCAGAAATGTGAGGTTTGGTGTGAGTTTGGAAGAGATTTTATGGCTCTCCAAGCTTGGGTAAACGAGTGGAATGTGTCCCTTATTTATAGGAGTAGTGAATGGAATCAAAAGGGAGGTTGAATTATGCAATTTGGAGCGAAATCGTGTGCAGCTGTGTTCATGAAGAAACTGTGACTTCATGTGCATCAAAACTCAATCATTCTTTGCATTTTGATGTGCTAATTAATCTTGAGAAGTTCCTAATCACAATTAGTCACGAAATCAAGGTTTAATTTGGCTTAAAATCAACTTACACGCGCAAATGCACAAACTGATGGTGAGTGTAAAACAAGTTTTGGCTCAAACTTTGGAATGAGGCCAAATAAAATTCCCTCGTGCGTTTCTTGATTTATCTTGAGCCAAATGAATTATTCAAAGAGTAGAACAAAATGAAAAAAGAATCAAATCAAATGGATGCTTGAGTTAAGAGATTGAGCCTTTAGGATTCTTGCAAAATCATTCATTTTTCTGGCCTGGCCTTGGTCAAGCATGCTACTTTCTAAAAATGACCTATAATGTTTCTTCTTCAAACTTTGCCCTTCCACTCAAAATTTGCTCTTGATTTTCAAAGATTATATGAGGTAAACCTCCTAAGGAACATTTGGCAAAAAGAATCACTCAAAAATTCTAAAAATTAAGAAAGTTATGATCTTGTGAATTTTATGAAAATTTGTGAAATGACCTATAATCGTTTGACTTCTTCAAGCAACTTTCAAACACTTCCAATATTCAAGGATTATATGTATATAAGGTTCACATCTTCAAGATTGTTGTGCAAAAATAATGACCTTAAAATGATAAATGATGATCAAGATATGTTCATTTGAAGTTGATTGACCAAAAGTTGAGGAATTCATCAAGGACTTGTGTTCTTTTGACCTCATAGGCAAGTTTCCAAGCATTTTATTTTCTCACCAATTGAAATAAGTTGTATTAGACATCCTTAGGTTCATTGTGAAAGAAAAATAAGCTCAAGGAGACAAGAGATGACCAAGTTATGATCCTTTGAAGTCATACAAGATAGATGAAGCATCATTCTAGAGGGTGGGCAATCATAGACTTCTTAAACAATCTTTTCACCAATTAAACTTCTTAGGTACAAGCATATTCAATTGGAAGTCCTATTAAGAATCAAATGGCTTTGAATTCATCCACAAACTTCACACAAACATCAAGATATGGTCCTTAGAAGTCCAAAAGCCTAGTTTCAAGAGAGATGATCATAGGATTGAGAATTCTTTGAATTTGATGATATATTTCAAGCATGAAGCATACATTAAAGATAATATAGCTTGGTTGATGATAATAGAAGTCTTCACTGAGAGACAATACTTTCAAAATCTTGAGAATTGATGAGAGAAGGCATGGAAATACACTCATGGACCTATCAACTCTTTGAGGAACTTCTGCACCATTCACCTATAACATTTAGAGATCAAAGTATACACATCATGGTTAGTCAAATATCAATCATCACACACAAGAAATAATCACTTCCACAAGGTGCTTGGCGATCTCCCAAAAGGAAAACCTTACAGATAAGAGAGAGAGAGAGAGAGAGAGAGAGAGAGAACCATTTTGTGATCTTTGTGCAATGTAATTGTATGAAGTACGAGAGAATCTTAGGGGGAAAATTAGGGTACAACAATATGATCCATCACGATATAGAGGTCTATGTTGACGACATGATAGCTCAATCATAAACCGAAGAATAATATCTTGGTCATTTGCGTAAGCTGTTTGATAGACTGAAGAAATACAAATTGAGATTGAATCCGAGCAAATGCACATTTGGAGTCAGATCCGACAAACTCCTGGGATTCGTTGTCAGTGGTAAAGGTATTGAAGTTGACCCCGCTAAGGTTAAAGCTATTCAATAAATGCCAGCTCCCCGTACCGAGAGGAAAGTCAGAGGTTTTTTAGAACGACTGAATTACATTGCTAGATTCATTGCACATCTAACTGCTACTTGTGAGCCAATTTTCAAATAATTGAAGAAAGATAAGTAGTAAAATGGAAAAGCGATTGCCAGACAACTTTTGACAAAATCAAGGAGTACCTACAAGCACCTCCTATCCCGATGCCACCAGTCAAAGGAAGACCTTTCATCATGTACTTAACAGTACTAGAGAATTCAATGGGGTGTGTGTTGGGGCAACATGACAAGTATGGTCAAAAAGAGTATGCAATATACTACCTTAGAAAAATATTTACCGACTATGAAACAAGATACTCACAACTCGAGAAAACTTGCAGCGCTTTGGCTTGGGCTGCTCGCCGCCCAAGACAGTATATATTGACTCACACTACCTTGTTGATCTCTAAGATGGATCCAATAAAATACATATTCGAGAAACCTGCTCTCTCTCTCCGGAAGAATAGCAAGATGGAAAATGATCTTGACCAAATACGACATCCAATATACTACTAAAAAAGTGATCAAAGGAAGTGTAGTAGTTGATCATTTGGCTCATTAAGCTGTAGATGACTATAATTCTATGCATTTTGAGTTCCCAGACAAATATATTATGTTATTCACTGATTGCGAAGATCCTGGACCGGATGAAGGACCTGAGTCAGGATCCTGATGGACCATGGTCTTCGATGGAGCTTGGCAATGGTATTGGCGTTGTGATTACATCTCCTAAAGGAGGCCATACACCTTTCACCTCCAGATTATGTTTTGACTGCACCAATAATATGGCTGAATACGGAGGGTGCATTATGGGTGTTGCACCCTAAAATTTGTCCACCTAGGTGCTACGGTCAAAATTATTTTCAAACTTAGTTTTAAATTTCTTCTGGTTTATTACACTAATATTCCGGGTTATTTTATAAATATTCGTTCTCAAGGTATATTTAAAAATATAATAATTTATTTCAAATTATTTTTATTTTTAAATAACAAATAATTTTTCTTCTTCATATAATTTCAATTAGCCTTTTAGTTCGAATAAGTAACATAGCTCAATTGTTAAGGAGTAAGACTTGCAAGTATGAGGTTGCGAGTTCAAATCCCTTGTGATGCACTTTTTAACATTTTTCTTATTCTTTTTTGTTACTAATTTTCTTGCCTTTTTGTAGATCAGGCTTTGGGCTTTTCATTGGATTGAGTAACTTACTTCTCAAGTTTTTTTAACCTAATTCCAACTCTATAAATAGGGATCTGATTGTCCTAATTTTTTCACCAACAATATTCAACAAATCTCTTACACTTTCTCTGCACACCGATCAACAATTTCTTCAATTTTTTTCATACAACACTTTTTCTTCTTTCACAGTTTTTCTATGCATTTACAAACAACGAGTTTTCAGCCGATGATTCATATATGAGGTCTCCCTTGTTTTTTTATTATTATCTTTGATTAAATCATATGATGATGTTCTTATGTTTTGATTGTATTAAGTCTTTTAAAATCGGAAATATTTGTTTTTGTTTTAGGTAGTAGTTTATTGGGTTAAATATGTTTAGTCCCTACAAATAGGCGACCCTGCACTTTTAGTCCCTACAAATATTTTTCTTCAACTTTTGGTCCCTCTAAAATTTTATGTTAGCACAAAACATCCTTGTCGTTAGATTCGACTAATAGACGGTGACGTGGCTTTAGTTATATGGATTATTTGGAGAAAAAAATTTCCAGCGTGTAATACAATATAACATTCTAAGTTTTTTTAATGTTGTTGTCATTACTCAATTGAAATCAAAAGAAATTCAACCCCTTTTCGTAACCCTAGCGCACGAGCCTTCTCTCTCACAGTGGTCCCAGACATTGTTGAAGACAAAGAATCTTGGTGGTCCCTCGTGTTGTGCCTTCGTCTCCGTCGTGGTCCCAGGTAATTGCTTTTCTTTCAATTTTATATTGATTGTGCAGCTTTGTGAAATTACTTTTTGCCCCAATTTACGGTGTGTTTGTTAACCTTAAAACGATTTTGAGGTAGTAAATGTAATCCTAAACTGGTAATTATATATACAGGGGAAATGAGTGCATTCAAGGTTTTGTTTTATACCAAGGGTTGTTTTGTAAAAGACCCAGACATTAGATACGAGGGTGAGGATGTCTTTGGTTTTAATATGCAAGATGTAGATTACTGGTCATTTTTTGAAGCCATAGACTTAGTGAAAAGTATTCAACCTGAGTTTGATACGGATACCATTAAGATGTGGTGGAAACATGAAAATGGTAATTTTGAAGAAGATTTAAAGAGATTTAAGGATGATGGAGATGCTATTGAAGTATCAGTGTTTGTAGTTGAGCATAAGTGTGATATTGAGATATTCTGTGAGCCTAAGCCTGAATCAGGAGATGCAACATTTATGGATATGGTTAAGGAGAAAGGGAAGGGTAAACCATGTAAGTCTAGTGATGATGAATCAAGTGAATATGATTCATTTAGGGATGTGCATTTTGATGATAGTGAAGAGGAGAGGATGAAGGGTTTTGATGAATAACTGGAAGACATTCCTGTTGGTGATCCTGCTGAACATGAAAACCAAACAGATCATGCTGTCTCACCTCTACCAGAAAAGTAACAGTTCATCATAGAAGAAATGGGGAAGCAACATGTCATTGAAGATTAATATATGGAAGATGAGTTGGATAGTGGGGCTAAGGATGACAGTGATGATGAAAGACCTTGTGTAATAAAGTACAATGAAGAAGATAGAATGAGTAAGGATTATGTATTCAAGGTAGGAATGGAGTTTAGATCATTGAAACAATTTAAGGATTCCATACTTGAACACAGTATGCTAAATGAGAGGGATGTTAAGTTTGAGAAAAATGATTCAAATAGGGTTAGGGTGGTATGCAAAGATAAAAAGAAATGTGCTTACACTGTGTTGTGTAGTAGAGTCCTGACTTCCACAACTTTTAGGATAAAAACACTGTATGCAAAACACAAGTGTGGTAGACAGTTCTTTAACAAAAGTGCAAAAGCAGAGTGGGTTGCCAAGGTGATTGTGGATGGTCTAAAGAATAATACAAAGATGAGGCTAAGTGATGTAGTAAATGATGTGAGGCTTAGGTATGCTACTGAGATTCCAGGGCACAGGGCATTTAAGGCAAGGCAAACTGCAAGACAAATTGTTGAAGGGGACTCAAGCAAACAATTCAGCTTGTTGTGGTCTTATGGTGCTGAGTTGAGAAAGGCTTCAGCAAGTAATACATTCAAACTTAACACCACTACATTAGCTCCTGGTTTGAAACCAAGATTCCAGAGGTGTAACATTTGTTTTGATGGGACTAAGAAGGCATTGGCAAAGGCTTGCAGACCCTTTATTGGCTTAGATGGATGCCATTTGAAGCACAAATATGGTGGTATCCTATTGATTGCAGTTGGTAGAGATCCAAATGATCAATATTTACCAATTGCCTTTGGGATAGTTGAGAGTGAAACAAAGGACTCATGGAGTTGGTTCATGTAGTTACTTGTTGAAGATATTGAAGATGGCAAATGGTGCTTCATATCTGACCAGCAAAAGGTAACAAAATTGCTCAGAAGAAATATTTTTGTTTCTTTATTTATGTTGATATATACATAGGTTCATGTATTTTTTATGTGTAGGGATTGGTTCAGGTTTTTGAAGAAGAATATCCAGCTTATGAGCACAGATTTTGTTTGAGACACTTGTATGCCAACTTCAAAAAGAAGTTTGGTGGAGGTACATTGTTTAGGGACTTAATGATGGCAACTGTAAAGGCTACTTATTTTGAGGCTCATGAAACTTGGATGCTCATGATCAAGGAGGCCAATCCTGATGCTTATAACTGGTTAGAAGCTATTCCTAAAACAAAATGGTGTAAGCATGCTTTCCCTTTCTTCTCAAAGTGTGATGTCTTAATGAACAATTTGAGTGAGTCCTTTAATGCAACTATTTTACTCCAAAGGTACAAACCAATAATAACTATGCTTGAGTGGATTAGAAATTATTTAATGGGTAGGTTTGCAACACTTAGAGAAAAAGTAGAAGGATATAAGGGCCAAATTATGTCAAAACCTTTGAAAAGACTTGATAGGGAGATTGAGAAGAGTGCTAGCTAGACAGCCACTTATGTTGGTAGATATTCATTTCAAGTAACCCATGTCCTTTTTACTGATAGCTTTGTGGTTGATCTAGAAAAACACTCATGTAGTGGTAACTATTGAGAATTAGTGGGCATACCATGTAGACATGCAATTGCTGCCATACATAGGAAGATAGATGACCCTGTACACTATTTACACAAATGCTACCATAAGAGTTCATATGAAGAATGCTATAATGAAATCATCACTCCTTTGAATGGCCAGAACAAATGGCCTAGAACCACTGATCCTGAGATATTACCACCCTTGTACAAACGTGGAGCAGGAAGGCCTAAAAAACTACGTAGGAGAGAACCTGATGAAGTAAGCCAAAACAAATGGCAGAGAACTAACACTTCTCATAGGTGCAAAGTATGTTTTGTATTAGGGAATAATAAAAGTACTTGCAAAAAGAACAAGCAATTAATTGTTGTTGCACCAAGTCAAGATGTGCCAATGCAAGCTAATCCAGGGAAACCAAGTCCAGATGTGCCAATGCAAGTTGATCCAGGGCAACCAAGTTAAGATGTGCCAATGCAAGTTGATCCAGGGCAACCAAGTCAAGATGTGCCAATGCAAACTAAGACACAACATGTGCCTACACAAGCCAGCCAAACTGCACAAACAAAAAGCAAAGAGGTAAGTAAGACTGCTTTTAACTGCACAGACTGTCTATTGTTTACATCATGATGCTTTTAACATGATGCTTTTAACTATGTATACTTTATTAAAATTTGTTTACATCATGCTGCTTTTAACATCATGTTGTTTTTGTTTAGGGAAGAACTAAAACAAAATAAGCCAAATGTAAGAAAACAAAAGACCATGTTCAAACAAGTAGCACTGCACCAAAAGCTGTTGATAAAGCTGCTGATACAAGTAGCCCTGCACCTATGGATAAATTCCATGATTGACATGCTGAAACTTTGGCTGCTTTGCTGAATTGGAATGATGTGTTGGACATTGAGCCTTTGAATGTTGAAGAAAATACAGAACAAACTGTGGTAGAACCTGCTGCTGTAGAAAATGTGGCAGAGCCTGCTGCTAATGAAAATGTAGAAGAGCCTGTTGCTGCACAAATTGTGGAAGAGCCTGCTGCACAAACACAACCAGAACCACCTGCCAAAGCTAAGGCTGGACCCAGGATTTTTTATGGTGTATCTCCCAGGAAGTCTCCCAGGAAGTCTAAAAAAAAAAAGTCATTCAAACCACCAGCTGCCTCCTCAGAACCTTTGCAAACCAAGGCAAAAAAAAAACAAATTCTCATGTGCAAGTTGTAAAAAGGCAAAGTGATAGACTTATGAGGTCCAGGTAGGAAACCTAATGACCCTTTGGTCATAAATGAGGAGGAGGAAGCTATGGACTCAGGACCATCAAGTGTTAACAAGACATGGAGTGAAATTGCTAAGGGTTTAACTCAGTGAAACTCTTTTGTTGCTGTCAATTGATGTTTTAGTTTGTTGTAACTCAATGAATCTCTTTTGTGCTGCCAACTGATATTTTAGTTTGTTTGTTGCCAACTGATGTTTTGTTGTTGTTCAAATTGTGTGAAATTTATTTTGTAATGTATAACATTGAAGTTTTTTATGTATCCTTATGTATTCTGAACTTAATTATGACTTGACAGTTATGGTCAAACAGATTGTCTATAACGATTTCTAATTGTTGTTCTTATTTTACACAACAACAATTTCTTATTACATAAGATGTAATGGATGGCATAACATTTTATCGCATAACAGTTAATGGTGAAACATTGTGTGCAGACAATTACAAAAACTTCTAATAACAACATTTATTGTAATTACAGTACAACATTTTATCACATAACAGTTAACAACATTTATTTTGATTACAGTACATTCAAAACCATTACAACCAACAACTCTAAACCATTGTAACAACTCTTGATCACAAACAAACTATTTTGATTACAGAATGTTCAAACCATTACAACCAACAACTCTAAACCAACAACAACTATAAACCAATTATAGACATTTATGCACCACAACACTATATTCTGCTACATTTCACTGCAAGGTAGAAATTGATCATTAATGACAATATTAAACAAACTGTCTTCATCTTTCCACATAGCCCAACCGTCTTCAACTTGATTTCCAATTCAACATTCTTCTTCATTGCTGACTCGCACATTTCCTTCAAGGTTTCAAAAGACTTCAACTCCCTCAACTTGGTCGAATCATTCTTCAATTCTTCATCATCATTCTCCATTTCCTCGTGCCCAGTTTTGATTTCATCATCCCATTCAAACAGGTTGCACAGGTCTCATCACTCTGCCAACAGGGACATCTCCAGAACAATTCCCCTCGGTTGCGACCGTTTTTGCAACGGTAAGATATCATACGCAAATTGCAAGCACACGTTCTCCATATACGACTACTCACACTTGATGACTGGACTGATACGATCTTGCTTCGAAAAGAAGAAGATGACATAGTTTAAATTGGGGACAGCAAAGAAGAAAAAGAGGGTTCGCTGAAATTGGTTGAAACGAAGAAGAATATGGAGGAAAATGAAAGAGAAATTGGGGAACAGTGCAATCAGGGTTCCCTTTTTTAACTTAAATAAACAAAATAATTGAGACATCCAACGTGTCAAATAATTTAAACACACACGGCAAGCCACGTCACCGTCTGTTAGTGGAATCTAACTACAAGGATGTTTTGTGCTAACGTAAAATTTTAGAGGAATCAAAAGTTAAAGAAAATATTTGTAGGGACTAAAAATGCAGGGACGCCTATTTATAGGAACTAAAAACATATTTAACCTTAATTTAATTTTCAAAGTTATATTCTTACTAATTTATTTTTATAAGCCAATTCTAAAATCTGTAGAAGTTCCCATGGTTAACTTTGCACTTTGTCCGTATATGTTTTTCATACAGTATCACCATCAATTTATAAAATTGATTTTGATTTGCTCTTCATCTTTCTATACCAATAATCATGGTTGTTGGTGATATCCTGTAAACCATCACCATAATTTTAGAAATATATGGACAAAACTTTTTTTCATGAATCTACCATTTCCATTCAACAAGCTTAAACATCATGCTTCAATATCAACCTTTCAAACTTTTTCATACTAACAATAAAGTTCAAGTTGTGGAGCAATTGATGCAGGGAGAGAGGAACTGGAGTCTGTACCCACAGAGCAGCACCACAGTCATGCCCTTTAGCCATCACATCCGCCAACCGTGACATTCTCGTGACCACCGCGAAGCCTTCTCTTTCCAAATCGGAAAGTGCGGATCCTTCGGCGACTCTCACTCCGATCACACCATTATTTCACTCTGGTAACCTATTATCTCCCCATATCATAATACTCTTTCGATCTATATTTTGATGTGTTGTTGTTACCAATTGCTTCTTAATGAAATTGATAGAGGAAAAGAAGCAACCTTTGAAGGTGAGAGATCTGTGAGATGGAGAAGATATTTGTTCTTTCTCTCACTGATATATGTGTATTATATGTTGTATTATCTTTGTGTTTTTGTTATTATTAAATAGGAGTGACACGTGTCATCTCATCATTGAACCGTTTCTAAAGCATTTCTTGGAGAAAGAAGGGTTTCAAACGTTGACGGTGAGTGTTGAGGCATACTCACGTTTCAGTTTCTACTGCAAGTTCATGTTTTCATTTGTTTAACCTCATTTATTTGCTTTAGTTTAATTTGAATTAGTGCATATGTTTAGCATAATCCTTAGTATGTGTTTTTATTTTAACTTAACTAAAACCTTTTTTTATTTAACTTAGTTTGGTTAGTTTTATTTAGATTACTTAATCAAAAATCATAAAAAATACAAAAACATATTTTCTTTTAATACTTAGGATTTAGAATATTTTTACGTTCATTAAAAATATTTTTTTATGATTTATTTATTATTATTGTATTTAAATATTAGAAATTAATGTACAGATCGCAAAGTTATTTTTGTAATAACGTAGATTTTTATTTTTTCGCATTTTTTCATATTATATTTTGTAACTCCTCATAGGATGTAATAGTTTAGGTTAATTTTAATTTTTCGCACCTCTATTATATAACTGTCTCAAAGTCATGTAATAGCGTAAATATTAAACTGCTTAGATGTATGTTAATTAGGAATGTATGGCAAGATCTAAAACGAACTTAGATAACCCTAATTCAAAGATAAGATATCTGAATTGAATCAATTGGACACTTGCACCCTCTAGGATAATCTCTCTTGTTGCCTTCGGATAAAAATGGTCATGTCCCTCGAACATAGGGGTACCATTAGCAAAAGTCTATCGATTCAAAATCATCACAAAAATCATAGTCCCTCGATGACCCTTCGATTGTTTCCTACGAATATATGATCTCGTCCCTCGGTTGTTGCCTACGAATAAGTGATGATCGTCCCTTCGAATTGCTAAGACATCCTTACAATGTTGCCTTCAATGACCATTCAATGATCCTACATTTGTCCCTTCACATCCAACGGATAGAGTTACCTACCAACTAATGGTATGGATAACGCTACCCTAAAGGTGAAGGAAAATAACAAGAACGACCTTTCGAGTGGGTAATACTCTTAATTTCTTGCTCCAACCAAAATACTTTTCACACCTCACACTCTTTTCAAAAATACTTTCAAATAAACACTTTGTATACATTCATACGAGAATCATTACAAAGTTCAATTTCCAAAACAAATATTTTCAACCACTCCGTATACATTCTTAAAGACTGATACAAGAATCATTACGAAGTCAAAACAAAATACTTCTTTTCAAATCACACACACAAAGCGAGTTTTCAAAAAAGTGAGCTAAAGTAATTAAGAGCCCGTAGATAACTAGAGATAGAATTGGTGCTAATACCTCCCATTTTCATTATTACCTCCTATACTCATAATCTATCAAAGGTCTTTCCTATTTTTTTCACCTTTCCTTTATTGGATAAATGAAAAGTCGGTGGTGACTCTTGCTAACCACAACATTTGCGATAAAACGCAAAACAAACAAGTCAGTTCTCTCACCGTGTTACAATGGGTATCAAAGCTGCTATTAACTTGAGGATCAAGTTCTTATACCTTCCTCTTGCATAACCGACTCCCGAATTCATATCTTTTGGTCACGTAGACCGTCTTATCCGTATTTGTGGGGTTTTATCTATATTTTCCCGTTCTTTTTAGAACAAATAAAATTAGGTGGCGACTTCATTGTTTTTTAAAACAACCGATGAAAAAACCAGTCATCACAGGTTTTAATGAATTTATTATCTTTGTTGACGAATATATATATATATATATATATATATATATATATATATAGGTAAAATGCCACCTAAGAGTAAGGATAATGGGAAGAAGTCCTAACGTCCGAGGGTAGTAACATGTGAGGCACCTCACTCGGCCATGTGTCCCCCCTTAGAGTCAGGTTGATCATATGTCCATGGCTAGTACTCAGGGTTTTGTCCCATTATTCTTCTCTCAGACATTCTTGTCTGGGGTACCTGCATCTTTTCTGCCACCTGATTTTCCACAAACCTAGATGCCCACATCCTTCCAGTAGGCTGGAGTACCCAGTTTTCCTTATCCATCACAGATGCCACCATCCTTCCAGCAGGCTGGAGTACCTAGTTTTCCTTTCCCACAGACCCAAATGCCCTCATCCTTCCAGCTGACTGGAGGACCTGGTTTTCCTTTCTCATAGACCCAGATGCCTTCATCCTTCCAATAGACGGGAGGACCCAATTTTCAGTATCCCACACACATGCCTTCATCCTCCCAGCAGGCAGGAGGATCCCATATTCCACGTCCCACACAGGCTGGACGATCCCCCAGTCCACGTCCCACACAGGCTGGAGGATCCCGCACCCCACATTCCAGACAGACTGGAGGATCTCGCACCTCACATCCCAGATAGACTGGAGGATCCAGCACGCCCCGCCCCACACATGTACCTGCACGTGAGGATGTTGGTGATGTAGACATGGCATTTGATGAGATAGATGGAGCTAATCTTCGTGGGAGGGATGATCCGAGTGAGATTCATGTCATTGACGGGAGGTTTTGGATTTGGCCCGAAGGAAGCAAGTAAGTTTCTTACTTATAAACTTTTATTTAAGTATGTATACATTTTCATTTTTTGTATAAATTTATATCTAATATTGTTAATTCAAAATGTTGTTGTTTAGTTTCGCGCCGAGTTGGACTGTTGCCTATGTTATAAATCATTTTGGAAGAACTTTGGCGAAGTTACAAATAAAGAAGAATGATTTAAAAAATTTAAGGTATTGTTATTTATTTAAGTTGTAAATTTAATTTATTTTTTTAGTTATTGTTATTTAAATGACATTTTCATTATAATTACTTAGCTTTTTATTTTAATGTCATACAACATTGTAGGAAAAATGTGTGTGGGATCCGTTGAACGAGAAAATGATTGAAAAAACTATTATAGCGAACCTCTAGAAGATTTTACGATATAATGCGTGAGTTAGGAGAATTATGAGCTTCATGGTATCCGTCCTAAGCGGATAGACGTAGAGGTCTTCTGAACGTCTTACATATTGGGGTTAAATCGAAATTCAAGGCTAAATCAGAAACTTTTAAGAAGATGAGGACATATGAAAAAGGGGATGTGTCAATACTGTTGGAAGTATTAGTAATGCGGAGCATGTTCGGCGAATGATAACTATTACTAATTTAAGTTATATTTGTATTCATAATATATTTTATTAATTAATTTTAATTTTATTATTTAGACTAAGGAATTGGGGAGACCATCATCGATCATTGAGTTGATTACAAAGACTCAGACAAAGAGATCAGGAGGTTTTGTCGATGAGCGCACGCGGAGAGCTTTTGTAAGTAATTTAATTTATGTTGTTCATATTTTTTTTTTAATTTAATTTTAAAGAAAACATGGTTTCAAATAAATTTTGAATTAAAAATATAATTCTGAGAATCTTATTTTTTAGAATATTATTATTAGAAATTTTATTCCTATCAATGTTTTGGTGAAAAAAATTTAATAATCTATTTTCACCCTCCGTACATTTACCACTCAATTTTAATGGAGCTACATGGCCAACGTGTGCACGAATTGGTTCTTAATTTGTCCAACATGTTGGCATAGCTAAAAAAGGAAACCTAACAATAATTAGAGTGCGTTATGCATCATGATTACTCCAAATGCATCATGATTTTTTAATTAGAGTGCACATCACTTGATATCATGATTGATTCAGGAGCTTCTAAGTTCCAACTCAACTATTAGTGTTCATCATGAATCAAATAGGTGTTAGAACACATTTGTCCATCATGATTAATCGAGAGTGATCGTCATCAATCCAATTGTAACAATTGAGAAATTTTGAAAATTCAATTCATGAAATTGGAACATTAGAATGATGATACTACTACAATGGAAGACTAGAAGTGCGTGCATATTAAGATTGATCATTAATTCACTATCATTATTATGAAAGAAAGAAAGAAAAAGGTGAAGTATTTAATCATAATAAAGAGTTGCATACTTTAATTAAGTAATTTACCATCTATTCGTTTCACTTTCTACCCTTAAGAAGATCTATAAGAAACAACTATGCTATTCGTACCCTAAATTTTAAACCTACACCTTAATCACTATTCACAAATATGTGAATAATAATGAATAATAAATGATGTATGAAAAATAATTATGAATAGTATTCGTAAATGATAATATGAGCAGTAATAATATAAAATTAGCTAGTGAAGTATAGAAAATTGATAATATAATTTATAATTTGGTTAATAAATATGTAGATATTAAAATAATTTTTAATAATAAAAAAAGTTGATTAATAAAATATAAAATATTAATTAATAAAATAATAAAATTGATTAATAAACACTCAGATATTAAAAATAAAATTTAATAATAAATTAAAATTGATTAATAAAATATAAAATATTAGTTAATAAAATAATAAAGTTGGTTAATCACACAATTTTTATGAATATTCTTTGATCTAAAAAAAGTTTAACAACTTTTAGAAGAAAAGGGACACAAATAAAAGATGGTTACAACATTCATAATTTTAAAAAAGAAAAAATTATTAGGAGAGGACACTCTCACAACATCTACTCAAAAAGTGTGTAACAATTTTTTTTTTATATAAAAATATTTAACTCTTTTCACTAATTATAATTTATAATGTCATTGATATAAAGGTGAAAAATTATATAAAAGAAATTAGTGACCAGCTCTTGAACTGCCAACCTTGCTAGACTGATACAAATGTGAAAAATTATATAAAAGAAATAATGATTTAACACTGGAATAATATGTTGAATATCGATTCATATAATGACTTCATGTAGGACACAAATATAAAGTGAGGTACCATGATATATGATGACAAAACTAAATTTTTTGGTGTATATCTACACCATAAAAATATACATTGATTCACTACGGGACTTATACATAAGTCTCAGAATATAAAACTTATTTAGATTACTCCTATGACCTTAGTCTTTTATGCCCAAATTATCTAAGTGAATAGATGTCGTGACAGTGCCCTTCATACTTTCTACTCCTGCACACTAAATAACTCACATTAAACGAGTTACCACACCCCCCAAATCTCCCCAAATCTGAATCATTAATTGTCTTTATGTTATGCGACATGAAAGTAGACACTAAAAACAATAAACAATCAACATTTTGATGTCAACAACAAATTTCATAAAAG
This sequence comes from Vicia sativa, assembly GCA_021764765.1. NCBI lineage: Eukaryota > Viridiplantae > Streptophyta > Magnoliopsida > Fabales > Fabaceae > Vicia > Vicia sativa. Next base: position 132,516,439 of record CM038794.1, read on the forward strand.
CAATTTTTTTCTTTTGGTTGGACTATATTCAAACATTGACAGAACTCAGCAATGAACAAAACTTTCTTAATTATTAAGTGAGCATGTGTTTGTAACTTATGAAATTAGTATACTTGATCTAAGATAACCATAATAGATTCTAGTTTGTTTGGATTGTCCTATTATCCAACTCTAATCTTTATCATGAGAGTTAAACTAATTAATTATATGTGTTTGATTCTTTTTTAACTTAGCGATTCTAGTTGCACTAATTTATTTTATTTTGCTAGATATTCCACCTTTTCACCTAACAGGATGTGACTTGTAACGAGTCCAACATGTTATTTAGAGTGAAACACTTATTAATCCTCTAATTTTTGGCACATAAACTAATTCACTATTTTTTCTATTTTTGTTCACTTTTCTTTTCATTTTTTAACTTGCATTGGTAAATGCAATAGCTCCATTTTAACAGCCTTTTTAATAGCACTTCCTCCCCCCAAACCTATTCTTACAGCAATTTTATTCCATAATCTAAAAATTCAAACTGGTCTAAATGTTGAAGAATTGTCTTACTTCTAATGTCATGACATTGATCATCACTTTATAGGTTACAGATGTGCATACTTATCTTATTTTAAAGTCAGCTTTCGTTTCTAATATATTTTAACAATTAGAGTTTATCCAAAATTTAAAATTTTTAGTTTGAAATTTTGCCATTAATATAATAATATAATTATTTATATTTATATGTTTTTAACAAACTAACATTAACTTCATTAATCATAAAACTTAATCATATGATTATAACAAACAATATCTCACCGCCAAAACTAAGATGAGGACAATGTCTCCATTATTAAGTATGAAGAGCATACATGTTGAATGTTGAATATAAGTTGAGAGTCGAGTACAATTTAAGGGTTTCAGAAGCTGTTTTGGAAACAACTTAATTGGATAAATTGTTCTGCTACTGAAGCAGAAAATCAAAGTTCCGAAGAGGAAATCGGTTTCTCCATTTGGGCCGGTTTTGTCGTAATTCAGTTTTTCGTGTATGTTTTTCTATTTATTAGTTGATTTATTTTGTTGTGTTTTAAGTTGGCACTATAAAAGGGACTCTCTTGTAATGATTTGTAGAATGTCATTGTGAATAATACATAATAATTTTTCCTCAATTATTCTCTCTCTCAATAGTCTATTTTTCTCTCTAAACTTCATCTACTCCAATTTTCACCATTGATTCACCTCACCCCTTTTGTGTATGTTCCAACATCGCATCAAGAGCTCTAGCTCTAATTAGTTAATCCGCTGCAAACATGACAACCACCAATCGAATCCCTACCAACCTCCCAATTAATGATTCAAAATATTGTGACAAATGGTGCAAAAAAATGAAAGTTTTATTTGGGTACCAAGAAGTCCTTGAAGTGGTGAGTGATGGAGTTACACCACTTGTTGTAGAGGCTACAGTTGCACAACAAGCTACATTCAAGGAAGAAAAGAAGAAAGACTACAAAGCTCTCTTCTTGATACATTCTTGCGTCAACAACGACAACTTTGAGAAATTTGGTGATTGTACGTCGGCTGTTATACCCCAAAATTTGCCCTCCTATTTTTCAAGACATTCCACATCTCCATACTCAAGAATTTCTCAAGGGTTGACCAGATGAACCCTCTCCTAAGCAATCAACCCACAACTAGGGTTTTGCTTCTCTCAAGACAAAATCAATTTCTAGTACCTCAAGTGGTCATGATACCTCCTCATATGTCCCAAGGTATCACCATGTCAAGTTTCAAGCCTTACAACTCAAGTTTACTCAGTCAATTACTCAAATGGTTGAAAATCAGTTGTATTAGACAAAAAGTCAATTGTGGTCAACATATAGTCAAACTTCATCATTTTTGGTCAACATCAATATTTTGAAGTCACATTCATCATTTGATCAAGGGTTGATCATGATTCATCAAGAAAAGTCAAGATCTGATCAAAAGTTAAAGTTTTCAAATTAGGGTTTTTGGACAAAAAGTCAACAGAACTTTGACCAAGCATAACTTTTACATACTTTATCAGAAATTTTTCCACCAAAGCTAATTTTGAAGAGAATTCAATTCTCTACAACTTCATGTCTCATAAGCTTTGGCCAAAAATGCCTCATTTGAGAGTTATGGATCAAAATATTAGAGGTCTTTCTAAAAGTCAACAAAAAGTCATCTTTTTGCAAGGAAGTGTACATGAACATGGAAACTTCAATGAAGATGAAACCAAAAGGAGTGTTTAGAAGATATATTAAGATTTCTAAAAAGTCCAAGAACACCTAAAAATGTTGAAAATTGAGCAAGATACAATCTGAGCAAGTTTGAAATTTTTGAAGAGGTGCATGAAGAGAAATACCTAGCAAATTCAAATTTCTTCCAAATGGGCCTAAGATTTTATGATCCAAACTTAATCTTGACATTAACCATGGCCTGAAAACTCAAATTCATGTCCATCTTTTATTTATTTAATTTATTTTTGAATTTAATGATTAAAATTCAATTTTAATTAAATAAAATACAAAGGTAAGAGTTAAGATGAGTTAGGCTTGGTTTCTACTTGTGTTAAGGTTAAAGATAGCCCATGAGAATTTCCAAATTCGTGCAAGGAGCTTTAAGGCAAGGTTGAATCACTTTTGGAAAGATTTGATGAAAATTCCAAATCAAATATTCTTGCATTGAAAGCATATATTTTCCTCATAACTCTTGACCTATTTTTCATCCTCTATATATACATGATACATTCAGACATCAAGGACAACGAATCCTTGCCTAAAAAACAAACCCTAAATTCTCAAAAAAATTCAAGAAACTAGGGCAAATCGTAACTCAATCCACAACCACTTTCAAGCACTCCATCGTGCTCCTGAGGTAATACAGAGTAAGAATGGATCATTATCCATGATTATAACACATTAAATCATGCCATATACATACCTCCGTTTGTTTTTTTCATGAATTTGTATTCTGCTTTGTATTGTGTATTAATTGAAACTAACATTACTATTTTGTTCCTGAGGTTTATTAGTCAGGATAGATCCATCGTTTGCAAGGCTTAGTGGCCAAATCATGCTTTTCCATTGTTAGGGCATCAAGTTTGTGAAGCTCCGGATCCATGGTTACAGTCCGTTTCAGGGCAAGATAATGCCACCATTGGATTCGTAGCATCCTAATTAGTGGATCTGGGTTATTTTGGTTTGCGTTTTCATTGATTTTTGCAGGTTTGGTGATTATAGCAATCGGAGAAGACGACCGGAAATCACCACTGACGCCTTTGACTTTGGGTCAACCGGCAACTTGGCGTGGCATTCTCCGATTCATCTGTTTAAATTTCGGGGTCTCATCGCGCGTTGTATTTTAATTATTTTGATTTTCAGGGAAAAGCATCACACATATATTAATCCATGTAACATAATAACTGGATGTATCACCGCCCCAGTGTAACACCCCTTCTAATTTACCCGCGATTTATATATTTTTAATCAGAGTTTTAAACATAACATCAAGGGCGTCACAATTTTAAGAATTCAAAAATAACAAAACAATGAACATGCCTTTTACTGAAGAACTTATTAAATAAAACAAAACCAAGGATTATGTTTATACAACGGAAATAACATAAGAATCCGGAATAATTCAAATCACAACTATTCCATGACATAAACCAAAAGAACTAGTTTTAAATCCATAAAAATTCCAAACGATCGTTCCCCAGAGTTACAACTACTAGAGCATGACACTGACACGTGGATTAACTACGTAGCGCAGCTCTATAAGCTGTCCTCACCAATTCTCGAGCAGCTATTCACTTCAATCTAAAATCATTAAAGTAAGGGTGAGATTTCATCAAGATTGAAATGCATTATACATTTCTTTAAAAAAATAAAATAATCAATTCATTATTCCACCCTTATTAACACATTAGAATACGATTCACAAATACAATCCACACATTCATTATGCATACAACAACAATTAATACAATTATAACACTGGAAATCATCCTAACATGTTATAATTACACATGCAATGCAGACTCAAATGCATGTGGTACCAATCGTGAACCAAGTCCACACCCTGTTCCGCTTACACCTCGGAAAACAGCGTCAATCAATGATTCTCCCATACACCACTGGGTCAAGAATCTAGCCTCACCACCTCTATCCATTATGTATGGTTATTGGCCCTGCAAGTTTAATTCCGCACAATGGGAATGAACCATTACAAAAATGCTCATGCATGCACATCAGAAGCATGCAACAATTCAAACATGGAATATGATCACACAGCATTATCCCAAATATAATCAATAACAACAATAGCATATGGTAACAGCAATCATGAACATCAAATGTTATTCACAACCCATGGAATTAACATACTGCACATTTACTCAACAAATGATTTACAAATTCTCAACGAGTTCTTATTACGGAAGCCAAAATAATTCTTCCAGATCTCAATTATTGGTGTTGAAAATATTTTTATTAGATAGTACTCATTCTAAGCTTTCTAACGATACCAACTATGCCTAAATCGGAGTTACGGTCGCAAAGATATGACCGAAATCGTTTTTAGAAAATTCATGTTTTGTCTCAGCACAGTATGTGTCGATCCAAAATCCTATGTGTCAACACATAGACTGCTTGTGTCGATCCATAAGTCATATGCATCGATGCATACCAGTTAAAATTCTATATTTTTAAAAATTAGTTCCGTATGTATCGATGCATAAGCCTATGCATCAATACATAAACAGCATGTGTCGACACATGCTTCGTATGCATCGATGCATACATGTAAAATTCTGCATTTTTACAAGTTGATTCAGTATGTATCGATCCATACGCATCATGTGTCGATGCATAGTGAAATTCCTGGCAGCAGATACGTGATGTCACAGAGAATGTTATGACACCGTATCTGACAAACTGTTAACAATTCACGATAATTTAAGCGGCATAAAGAACACAATCAATTGTTTACCCGATTCGATGTGTAACTACACCTACATCAGGGGCTACCAAGCCGAGGAGGAAATCCGCTATAAGTAGTATTAATTAGGAATAAACCAACGGTTTATCTCCTTCACTTAAGAACTACCAATGCAACTTCAATCTAAGTCCTACTTAGACCGAGTTCTACTCACTCCCCTCAATCCAGCGGTGATATCAACCTATTGTTTAATAGAATTGTGAAGACATTCTTCCATAAACATACTTGATTTTGCTTCAAAGCTTTAATCAAGAGACACAACACTCGTGCTTCAAAGCTTTGAGTGATAAAAAACCCTTACAACCAAATCCTAGTCCAAGTCACTTATCACAAGATAATTGCTTGGCTCACAAGAATCACTAGAACACAAATTACAGTTTACTACTTCTTCTTCACAGAAAAGGCGCAGCAACAATATCAGGGTTTTCTTGATAATATAGAAGCAGTAAAGTCTTCAACTTGGGCTTCCATAATTATAGCTAGGGTTAACCAAAGTTAACCTAAAGACCTGGTCTCTTTTAACATGCCAAATTAGGGTTAAACGAGTTTAACCTTAAACCACGTGAGCACAAGTTCCAACAAACTAATCCATAATAAAACAGCTCAGCAGAATCCTGAAAACTCTCTGGAAAAGTAAATCTGCATAACAGTATGTGTTGCACAGAATGTCATAACATTGTTCATGACATCAGTCATTCTTCTTGCAGATTTCCAGCATAGCAGTTCATAACCAATCTGAGCTATACCTGTATAATTCTTCTTGCGAATTTATCTTTAACTTTCGAATGTCATGACATCAAGACATTTACATAAACTTGTTTTACCAAAATTAAGGCCAACATAAAAACACTTACACATAGCTCTATTTCTTACCACATGAGTCGATGCATAACTTCATGAATCGATGCATAAGCTTTCCACGCTTCTGGTTTTCCACTTTTCCACTACTTGCATCGATGCATAAGGTTATGTGTCGACCCATACGATTAGTTTTTCATCAAAACTCGGTTTTCTCCACTATTACAATTCCCATTAATTCCAATCATTACCACGCTTCATATTATCACAAAGCGAAATTTATTCTGCATTTTACATCCAATTGACCATAAAATTTGTTTTCTAATTAACCTTTATTCATCTTACATCGATTAATCATTCATAACAATTCCAATCATGGTTTTATGCGGATTATAACGGTAGGGCACAACCTAGAATCATAATTCGAGATTCCTAGGATTGAATTATTCTATTGATCATCAAAATCTATAAGGCATAATAATCAAATCAATCCCCCTTACCTCGCGATGAATCTTCGAATTCTCGGCGTTTGGCTTTTCCTCTTTTCTCTTCTCAAATCTTACGTAGAATGCAAAATCCTAATTTTCTCCAATCCTTCTCTTATTCCTCAATTCCTTTATTTATTCCTTTTTATTTTCCTAAATAATAAAAATAAATAAATTAGAATTAAGTAGAACATTTTACTCCATACACCCTACAATTCATCTTTACACTCCCAACACTTCCATTATTTAATTAATCAATTAAATCTATTAATTCAAAAATGCCAATAATTAAACCTTTAATTAAATTAATAATTAAATTTCTAATTATTTAATAATTGAATTAATTTGGGGTGTCACAACTCTCCCCTACTAAAGAGATTTTTCGTCCTCGAAAACATACCTTAAACGAAAGTTCGGGATCGAGTCCTTCATCTGGCTCTCCAGTTCCCAAGTTACATTTTCACCTGCTGGTCCTCCCCAAGCTACTTTCACCAATGCTATCTCTTTACCACGTAACTGCTTCACCTTTCAATCCTCAATTCGCGGGTAATGCTTGGTCGATTATCTACTTTTGTATATCATCTACACGAATCGGTGAGACGGATCAGGAATGTACTTCCTCAACTGAGATACATGGTAGACATCATGCAAATTCGCAAGTGATGGCGGTAAAGCAATCTGATAAGCAACTCTTCCAACCTTCTTGGTAATCGATGCGGACCAATAAAGCGGAGTCAACTTCTTTGACTTCAAAGCTCGCCAATACCGGTCATCGGAGTAACTCGCGCAAACACATGATCTCCTTCACTAAACTCAAGATCTTCCCTTCTCTTATCATGATAACTTTTCGGCGACTACGAAGCTCTCATCTTCTCACGAATCATCTTGATCTTTTAAGTCATTGGACAATTTCGGTCCAATCACAACACTTTCTCGATTCGTACCAACACGGTGTCGACACCTCCTACCATACAATGCCTCAAGCGGAGCCATACCAATACTCGAATGAAAACTATTTTTGTAGGTAAACTCAATCAATGGTAAATAACTATCCCAAGCTCCACCTTTTCCACACACAAGCTCTTAACAAATCCTCTAACGGTGAATCGTTCTCTGCAGCGACCATGCATGCGGATGATAAGCGAACTCAACCTCAACTTAGTACCCAAAGCTTCTTGCGGCCCGTCAAAACTTAGGCGTAAACCTCGGATCTCTATCCTACACAATACTAGAAGGAATACCATGCAAACTTACAATCTTCTCAACATACAACTCTGCCAACCTTTCCATAGGATAATCCATTCTTATCGGAATGAAGTGAGCAGATTTTGTCAACCGATCAACAATAACCCAAATAGAATCACAATTCTTTGCTATCCGTGGCAAACCAAATACAAAATCCATAGAAATGCCATCCCATTTCCATTCCGGAACAAACAACGGTTCCATCAATCTTGACGGTTTCTGATGTTCAATCTTTGACTTCTGACAAACCAAACAGGCATAAACAAACTCAGCAATTTCCTTTTCATTCAGGCCACCAAAATAACTTTTTCAAGTCATGATACATCTTAGTAGCCCGGGATGAATACTCGATCCACTCGATGTCCTTCTTCCAAAATACTCTTCCGAAGTTCTGCAATATCCGGAACACAAACTCTGTCACCAAATCTCATAACACCGTTCTCGTCAATTCTAAATTCACCTCCTTGAGCTTGGTTGATCAATGTCAACTTATCCACCAAAACAACATCAGATTTCTGCCCAGTTCGAATTTCCTCAAGAATACCACTAGTCAACTTCAACATACCTAATTTAACACTATTAGAAGTAGTCTCACATACCAAACTCAAGTCTTTGAACTGCTCGACTAACTCCAGTTCACGCACCATCAACATAGACATATGCAAGGACTTCCTACTCAATGCATCTGCAACAACGTTTGCCTTACCGGGATGGTAATTCAAACCAAAATCATAATCTTTCAGAAATTCTAACCATCTTCTCTGCCTCATATTCAACTCTTTCTGATCGAAGAGATATTTCAGACTCTTATGATCACTGAATACCTCAAATTGAGAACCATACAAGTAATGCCTCCATAATTTTAAAACAAATACTACTGCTGCCAATTCTAAATCATGAGTCGAATAATTCCTTTCATGAACCTTCAATTGTCTTGAAGAATAAGCCACAACCTGCTTATCTTGCATCAAAACACCACCTAATCCCATCAATGACGCATCACAATACACAACAAAAGATTCTGCCGGATTCGGCAAAATTAGAATCGGAGCACTGGTCAACCTCTTCTTCAACTCTTGGAATCCTTTCTCACATTCAAAATCCCAAACAAACACCTGACCCTTCCTGGTCAACTTGGTCAACGGCAAAGCTAACTTCGAAAATCCTTCAATGAACTTTTTGTAGTAACCTGCAAGACCAAGAAAACTACGGATTTCAGAAGCATTCTTCGGCGCTTCCCACTGAGATACCACTTCTACCTTCGTAGGATCAAAAACAATGCCATTCTTGGAAATCAACAGTTCCAACACAATTCTAAGATGTTCTGCATGTTCTTCATCATTCTTTGAATAGATCAGAATATCATCAATAAACACCACCACAAACTTATCAAGATACGAATGAAATATTTTATTCATTTATTCCATGAAAACACCACAGGTGCATTAGTAACTCCAAACGGCATAACATAATACTCATAATGTCCATACCTCGTTCTAAATGTTGTTTTCTGAATATCTTCCGTCTTCACACGAATCTGATGATACCCAGATCTCAAATCAATCTTGCTGAACACACAAGCTCCAACTAACTGATCCATCAGATCATCAATCCTCGGCAATGGATACCGATTCTTGATTGTAACCTTGTTCAGCTACCTGTAATCAACACACAGTCTCATTGAACCCTCTTTCTTCTTAACCAACAACACAGGAGCACCCCACGGCGAAACACTCGGCCGAATAAACTTCTTCTCAAGTAACTCTTCCTACTGCTTCTTTAACTCAAACAATTCAGATGCCGACATGCGATAAGGCGCCATCGGCACCGGACTAGTTCCAGGAATCAAATCTATAGTAAACTCCACTTCCCTCTCAGGTGGCAATTCACTAACATCTTCCGGAAACACTTCTGGGGGAATTCATTCACCACTGGCAATTCATTACCCTTAGCCTTTCCTTTCACCTCCGTCGAAGAATACAACATAAACACCACAACACCATCATTAACATCTGTGCAACTCTAATCATCCATCTTAATTCATTGTCCTTATTAGAGTCTTCGTCAACTCATATGGTTCACAAGCTTCTACCAAACTCCATTCCTATTCATCACTTTATGCCCCATTTAGATAGCAAGACAATTGTATACCATCCAATACGATTTCGTATACTATCAACAAGAGATTAAGGGTGATCAAGTCCTCAATTTGTCAATAGGCATCCGATAATCATACTGGAGTTTAAATCATCATTAATAACACTTTCTGTTCTTAGAATCGTACTCTCCTTTTTGCACTTCCAACATTTCTAACCACTCGTGCACTGTCTACTCAAGCAGTACCTCGTACCAATGACTTACAATCGAAACATATCCAGGAATCATCTCTTCTCCCCCACTTAGTTTCACACTACTCCTACAATAATCAATAAAAAGCAACAAGTACCGACAGTGTTGTACACACTTGTCGCGTACAAAAGGGATAATGACATTGAGACACTGGTCACAACGACCGACTATGCTCTGATACCACTATTGTAACAACCCTTCTAATTTATCCGCGATTTATATATTTTTAATAAGAGTTTTAAACATAACATCAAGGGCGTCACAATTTTAAGAATTCAAAAATAACAAAACAATGAACATGCCTTTTACTGAAGAACTTATTAAATAAAACAAAACCAAGGATTATGTTTATACAACGGAAATAACATAAGAATCCGGAATAATTCAAATCACAACTATTCCATGACATAAACCAAAAGAACTAGTTTTAAATCCATAAAAATTCCAAACGATCGTTCCCCAGAGTTACAACTACTAGAGCATGACACTGACACGTGGATTAACTACGTAGCGCAGCTCTATAAGCTGTCCTCACCAATTCTCGAGCAGCTATTCACTTCAATCTAAAATCATTAAAGTAAGGGTGAGATTTCATCAAGATTGAAATGCATTATACATTTCTTTAAAAAAATAAAATAATCAATTCATTATTCCACCCTTATTAACACATTAGAATACGATTCACAAATACAATCCACACATTCATTATGCATAACACAACAATTAATGCAATTATAACACTGAAAATCATCCTAACATGTTATAATTACATATGCAATGCAGACTCAAATGCATGTGGTACCAATTGTGAACCAAGTCCACACCCTGTTCCGCTTACACCTCGGAAAACAGCGTCAATCAATGATTCTCCCATACACCACTGGGTCAAGAATCTAGCCTCACCACCTCTATCCATTATGTATGGTTATTGGCCCTGCAAGTTTAATTCCGCACAATGGGAATGAACCATTACAAAAATGCTCATGCATGCACATCAGAAGCATGCAACAATTCAAACATGGAATATGATCACACAGCATTATCCCAAATATAATCAATAACAACAATAGCATATGGTAACAGCAATCATGAACATCAAATGTTATTCACAACCCATGGAATTAACATACTGCACATTTACTCAACAAATGATTTACAAATTCTCAACGAGTTCTTATTACGGAAGCCAAAATAATTCTTCCAGATCTCAATTATTGGTGTTGAAAATATTTTTATTAGATAGTACTCGTTCTAAGCTTTCCAATTATACCAACTACGCCTAAATCAGAGTTACAGTCGCAAAGATATGACCGAAATCATTTTCAGAAAATTCATGTTCTGTCTCAGCACAGTATGTGTCGATCAAAAATCCTATGTGTCAACACATAGACTGCTTGTGTCGATCCATAAGTCGTATGCATCGATGCATACCAGTTAAAATTCTTTATTTTTAAAAATTAGTTCCGTATGTATCGATGCATAAGCCTATGCATCAATACATAAAATTCTTTATTACTGCATTTTTACATCCAATTGACCATAAATTTTTTTTCTTCTAATTAACCTATATTCATCTTACATCGATTAATCATTCATAACAATTCCAATCATGGTTTTATGTCGGATTATAACGGTAGGGCACAACCTAGAATCATAATTCGAGATTCCTAACGGATTGAATTATTCTATTGATCATCAAAACCTATAAGGCATAATAATCAGATCAATCCCCCCTTACCTCGCGATGAATCTTCGAATTCTCGGCGTTTGGCTTTTCCTCTTTTCTTTTCTCTTCTCAAATCTTACGTAGAATGCAAAATCCTAATTTTCTCCAATCCTTCTCTTATTCGTCAATTCCTTTATTTATTCCTTTTTATTTTCCCAAATAATAAAAATAAATAAATTAGAATTAAGTAGAGCCTTTTACTCCATACACCCTACAATTCATCTTTACACCCCCAACACTTCCATTATTTAATTAATCAATTAAATCTATTAATTCAAAAATGTCAATAATTAAACCTTTAATTAAATTAATAATTAAATTTATAATTATTTAATAATTGAATTAGGGTTTTCATCTACCATGCGTGCTGTCATACCCCAAAATTTGCCCTCCATCTTCTCAAGACATTCCATACATCCATACTCAAGGATTCCTCAAAGGTTGATCAGACAAACCCTCTCCTAGACAATCAACCCAAACTAGGGTTTGGCAATTCTCATCTCCAGATGGACTTCCAACATCTCCAATGTTCATCATGCCTCCTCATATGCTTCAAAGATTCTCCATGTCAAGTTTCAAGCCTTACAAGTCAAGATTGCTCAGACAATTGCTCAGATGGTTGAAAATCAGTTGTATTGGACAAAAAATCAATTGTGGTCAACATGCAGTCAAACTTCATGATTTTTGGTCAACATCCTTATTTTGAAGTTACATTCATCATTTGATCAAGGGTTGATCATGATTCATCAAGAAAACTGAAGATTTGCTCAAAAGTCAAACTTTCTAAATTAGGGTTTCTCTGAGAAAAGTCAACCAAACTTTGACTGAGCATAACTTCTTCATACTTTCTCAGAAATTTTTCCACCACCTCTTGTTTTGAAGGAAATTCAATTCTCTAAAACTTCATGTCTCACAAGAATGTTCAAAAAATGCTTCATTTGAGAGGTATGGCTCAAAACATTACAGGTCCTTTTCAAAGTCAACAAAAAGTCAACATTTTGTTTTGAAGATATATTGAGCATGGAAACTCCAGTTTATATGAGACCAAAAAGGTTAGTTAGAGGACTCTTATAGCTTTCCAAAAAGTCCAAGAACACTAAAAAATGTGGAAAATTGAGCAAGATACACTATTCAGAAGTTGGGCAATTTTGGACAATTGCACAAAAGGACATTTTGGTCAAAATGCAAAATTTTCCAAATGGGCCTATAATCTTTTGATCCAAACTTGTTCATGACATTATTTGTGACCCATAAATGCTTGTCCATGGCAATTTTCTATTTTTATAATTTATTTTTGAATTTTAAACCATTTAATTCAAAATTAAATTATATAAAATATGAAAATAAGATATTTTTTCAAGATGATTGGATTTTGATCAAACTTGAGGTCCAAGGAAGCCCAAAACACTTGCCAATTTCGTGATTTGCTTGCACATGGAAGGAAAATCAAATTTTCAAGAAAATTTGATTTGTTTTAAAGAGAAAATATTGCACATTCATTACTCAATCTTTTTTCACTCTCTTTGCCATCCTAATTCACTCTATAAGTACTCAGCATTATGCACAACAAGAGACACGAAACCCTAGCCCTTACAACAGCCCTCACTTTGCCAAAAATTTTCAAGAATCTTTGAAAAATCGAATTTTATTTCCAGCCTCTCTCAGCCTCTTCCAGCCATCCAAACGTGCTCAGGGGGTAAGGATGAGTAATAATACACCATTGTTATTGATCAAAGCAAGCTAAAAGCTAAATCGTGCCACATACATGCATACATATTCAACTTTTCTTGATTTTTGCATTTTATTATTCTGCTTGTGTTAATCGATTCTAATGCTTTTATTGTGTTCATGAGACTCCATATACATGATCTGGGCCATCGTTGCTTTGAGTTTGAGCGTCAATCGCGTGATGCCATTGTTAGGGCAGTTTTGCTTTCTTTTTCGAAACTCCCGATCCAGTCGTTTTTAGCCAAAACTGATGCTACCATTGAGATCGCAGCCCTCGATTTAGGGGGGTAGGGTCCTCCTTTCTAGTTTATTTCGTATTTTGCGGGTTGGAAAATCAACTCGTGGAGAAGATGGCCAAGCATTAGGGTTCCTGGTGACTCGTGACCCATTGACTGCATCGTGGCACGATTCTCTCTCTGATTCGCTCATTTGAATTTCCTGGGGCCCGCGAGCTGACTGTGTTTAATTTTCAAATATCAGTGACACGTTTACACATATATGTCATTGATTTCCACTTTCAAAGCACCAGATGACACTTGGCCTAGTGGTTAAGACGCTTCCTGTGCAAAGATACTCTCCCATGTCCTGAGTTCGATCCTCAGCACGGTTTTGCATCCTTTTACGAACTTCATATTTTTAACTATTTTCTATATTTTCTTATTTATTTAATATTTTTGCATCTATTTTAATTCTTTTCATAATTTTTTCTCATGCATTAAAAATCATCAAAATATTTTTTCCTTTTGCTTTTATTTTCATAAAATGTTTATTTAATTTATAAAATTAAAAAATATTATTTTGCATGCATATTTATTTTTATTCATAATTTAGCATTTAAATCACTTTTAATTAGTTTTTAATTATTAAAATGCATCCAAAAAATCCCAAAAAATTATTTTAGCATATTTATGTTATTTCCAGCATGTCATATTTTTCTCATTCAAAAAATTTCATTTTTACTAATATTTTCCTTTTATTCGATTCATCTCGTATTTTCCGATTTCTCATCTTTTCACAGGTTATCCCGTTTCGGACGATTTTTCTTATCGTTTCTTTTTTTTCCAATAATGTAACTGTTCATGGGATGTAATAGTTAATTAGGGCTTTTATTTTCCGCAAGTTTAAATTATGTATACGCCTAAGCCATGTAATAGCGTGGGACATTTATCTTTCCGCATCTTTACATTCCGCATTTTAATTTTCGCACCCTATAAATTGCTAGTAACTAGGCGTGTATGGCAAGACTAAAATTGGACATAGCTCACTCTAATTTCAAGATATAATATCTGAAACAACACACTCTTTTCACATGCACCCTTAGGGTAATTCTCTCGTTGCCTTCTGAATTCAAATGGTCATGTCCCTCGAACGTAGAGGTATTCTAGCACCGTTGCCTTCAAACAAATCATCATAGTCCCTTCGATACAAAGATCATAAGACCCACGATGTCGCCTCCGAATACATGATCTTGACCCTCGATTGTCGCCTACGAAAAATGATGATAGTCCCGAATGTGCTAGGATACTTCCTACAAGTTGCCTTCTATGACCATCGATGTCCCTTCGAATGTCCGCTTACATCCAACAAATAGAGTTACCACCAACTAATGGTATGGATAGCGCTATTCTAAAGGCGTAAAATAACGAAAACGACCAATTACGAGAAGGTAATAAGACTTTTAGTTGCTTGCTCAATCAAATGCTTTTCACACCTCACACTTTTGTCAAAGTTCAAACTCTTTTCAAAATGAAACATTTCAAACACTTTGTATACATTCCTACATGAATTATTACAAAGTCAAAGCGAAATGCCTTTTCAAAACATTTTGTCAAACACAAAGCACAATTTTAAAAGATGATCTAAGAGCAACTAAGAGCCGTAGATAACTACGGATGAAAAGGGTGCTAATACCTTCCCTTTTCATAACCTTCTCCCTTACTCAGAATCTAACGAAGGTCTTTTTCTACTTTTACCTTCCCTTAATTGGATAAAAGAAAAGTCGGTGGCGACTCTTGCTATCCGCACATTTGCGATACAAAACCTACAAAGTCGAGTTCACGTGTTCAGAGCTGGCGACTCTGCCGGAGACACCTAAAGAGAATGCCTTAAGGATTTCTAGATCACCTTTATTGCTTTTTGTTTGACTTGCTTGCTTTATCTTTAAGGGTTGCTTGGGTATTATATTTGTGGGGGATCCTACACCCGGATCCGGGTTTCCTTTTAGGTAAGTAGCAATAAATCGTCGCGACCGTTAGACGTATATCAAAACGGTCAACATGATGGCTACGTTAGTGTGACACTTTGGATGTTCTGATACTCTTCATTTCCAAGTTGAGGATAGTATTTGGCTTCTGCGTGGTGTCATCAAGCACTAACTAAACTTTTAGAACCTTAATTGACCCATCTTGGCCATTAGAAGGTAGTGAGATGGCCGGCTTTGGTGCAGACTAAGGTTGGTTGAGACTCGATGCTACGCTCATTGAGATCAGACTTTTGGGATATTTTCGATCGGCCACTTGGTAGTCGTATTGAAATAAACGCCTACGAGAAAGATCAATGATTTGAGATTCCTAGAACCCGGTTACTATTATAGGACAGGATGAACCAACTCAAACTTTTGGTGGGGTAATCACCTATACCTCATGCAAGCCTTAACCCTAGGCTCATTGTGTGAATTGTTTGTGTGTGCCAAACATGACATCATGACATCATTTGCATTACATATCATTTCTAACTATTTCAAGGACCTAGGGATTTATCTTTGCTCTATTTTGTAGGGATTATGGCTTCTAGAAAGACTATCCGAATCAACTTCATGGGTATACCTTCTCAGCTCAAAGAATTGGTTTCAGAAATTCCTGACCATGCTCGGTTCATCAAAGACATGGTTATCTACTTGATTTGGTTATCTCCGGTTTTGAAGAAGATATGATGCATGTCCTATTCCAGTTCTTTGATCCGAAACACCATTGTTTTACATTCCCAGATTATCAGTTGGTTCCTACCTTGGAAGATTTCTCTAAGCTACTTGGGATACCTATTCTTGACCAAGTGCCATTCACCGGTTTAGAAAAGGTTCCTAGGTACGAAGACATCGCATCAGCCTTACATCTAAAGCGCTCAGGCGTTGAAGCCAATTTGGAAACAAGAAGCGGAGTTAAGGGTTTACTTTCCAAGTTCTTAATTAAGAAAGCCCGAGAATTCCTCAAAATTATGAGTTTCCATGCATTCGAAGACATTGTGGCCTTGCTAATCTATGGTTTGGTTCTATTCCCTAACACGGATCAATTCATAGATGTCAACGCCATCAAGTTATTCCTTACCCGCAATCCAGTGCCTACTTTACTTGGAGACATTCTACATTCTCTCCACACTCGTACTACTAAGAGACAAGGAACTCTCATGTGTTGCGTACCGTTACTTTCGAGGTGGTTTATTTTGCACCTCCCTCCATCAGTTTTGAAGAACGAACAAAGGTTGAAGTGGTCTCAAAGGTTAATGTCACTCTCTCATTCAGACATTCGTTGGAGTCTTTTCTCTCAAAAGGACTTCACCTTCATTGAGCGTTGTGGAGAATTCCCTAATGTACCACTACTTGTTATAATGGGAGGTATTACTTACAACCCTTCTTTAGCTCTACGTCAGTTTGGTTTTGCCTGAAGAGATGGTCCTCATGATATGCTTCTCCAAGATATTGTGTTCGACTACAACCACGATCTCGATTAAGCGAAGGTTTATACACGCTTGGGGCATGGTAAAGAACGATACCAAGACTTTGGGGCACGAACTCCATTCCTTGGGAACCTTACCTCAAATGGGTGAGAGCTCGAGCTCAAAACCTCATGATGCCATTCACGCTGTTTTACGGTAATTATGGAACTGTTGCTATAGGTGGCGTACCCTATCTTGTTCTCCATCCGACATGCCTACGATTTTGAAGACTTGAAGAGATCCGGATTCGACTTAAAGAAGAGAGGATACCTTTGAAGCTCGATGTTATGCAAGTGAGAAGAAAGTGCTAGAGTTGACCAAGTTACTTCACGAAGAGCGAAGCATCAACGCTACCTCGGCACCAAGGAAGCGCCCATGGGAGACTTAGAGCTTTGGGATTTATATGTTTTCTTTTATTTTGTTTGAACTATCTTTTGTACTTAAAAAGAAAAAAGAATAAAAAGAGTACTAATAAATGTTTGTTCATTGCTTGTTTAACAAATTTAAATCTCTAAGGTCCTTGAAAACATTGCATTGCATCCGCATAAACATTGCATATCATAGCATAACGTTGCATCACAGGTACATTGAAGATTGGTTTTCTCATTTGCTCGCTATTTATTTTAGCAGAAATGACTCTTGAACAGTCTGTCAAAGATCTCCAGGCTCAGAATGCTCAGTTTCAACAGATGTTTACCAGCTTGGTCCAAGGCCAAGAAGATCTGAAGAAGCTCATCAACAGAAAGAAGAAGGTTGTTGGTCTTCTCAACATGGGCAAACGCTACAAAGGTGGTCCTAGAGTGGTTAGTCGAATTGAGCTCTCTAAAGGAAGTATCAAGAAGGAGGATGAGCAAAGTAACAAGGGTGATGGCGAAGGCGGCCAGCATGAGCCTGAAAAAGACTATGATAATGGCCAGTACTCTGATGAAGATGACAAGTACAAGCAACTTGAAGACCGTTTGAATGTTGTGGAAAACCTGAAGATGTCCGGGCTGAATTTTGATGATCTGAGTCTTGTCCTTGGTGTTGTGATTCCTCCCAAGTTCAAAGTTCCAACTTTTGCTAAGTATGATGGCATGTCTTGTCCGAAACTGCATCTGAAGTCCTATGTTCAGAAGATCAACCCCCACACTGATGACAGAAAGTTGTGGGTGCACTATTTTCAAGAGAGTTTGTCCGGAACTCAATTGGAATGGTATTATCAACTAGAGGATGACCGTATCCGTACTTGGAGTGACTTAGCAGATGCTTTCTACAGACAGTATGAGTACAATACTGAATTGACACCCACTCGCATGCAACTACAAAGCATGTCTATGGGTCGTGACGAGAAGTTCAAGGGTATGCTCAGAAATGGAGAGATCTAGCATGCAGAGTTCAACCACCCTTGTCTAATAGGGAGTTGGTTGATATGTTCATGAGAACACTGACAGGTCCATTCTTCAATCATCTAATTGGAAACTCTTGACCGGATTCACGGTGTCTTGACAATGACGTATTGAAGTTGGTATCAAGAGCGGAAAGATTCATGTAGAGACATCTTCAAATCTGCGAAGAGATCTTTTGGTGGTGAAAGAAGCCAATCTTGTGTATGGTCGAAAAGCCGAGCCAAGACCGACCGCTCAATCTGTGGGCGATTGTGATCTCTAATCCTACATCGGCACAACCTCGGCGAGACAGCGCGTAGCCGCCGCACGAAGACGGTTTACAAAGATCAACATGCCTTTGTCACAAGCCTTGCAACACATGTTGAAAGCAGAGCTGATTACCTTGAGGGATCCTCCTCAGGATGTCAACACTTCCTCTCCGAGATACAATCCTAATGCTAAGTGTGCTTACCATTCTAACAGCCCAGGGCATAACACTGATGATTGTTGGGCTCTGAAGAACAAGATTCAAGATATGATTGAAGCTAAGCAGATTGAGTTTGATCCTCCCGTCGAGACTCCGAATGTGATCAACGCTCCTATGCCTAACCATGACAAGAGTTCCAATGCTGTTGGTGAAGATACTTATGTTTTCAACATAGATGACTTGACCATTCCTCTAATGATTGTTAAGAAGAATTTGTTGCAAGCCGGTGTCAATCCAGGATGCCCAGAGAATTGTCGTTGGTGCCCATCTGCACCTGATGGTTGTGCTTGGTTAAGAAGACGTGTTCAGTGCATGATGGACAACCGTGAGATACTATTTCTGAAACCACCTGTGCAGAAGCTTTGTGAAGAAATGACTAAGTTGAAGATTGACAATGCGAATGAAGCCGCACCATCTGTGTGGGATACCTTGGGGCAGCCAAGTGGAAAGTATGATTACATGGTGAAGTACACTGTTCCTGAGAGCTACAAGATTCCTATTGAAGATGTTAAAGCAACCGGATGGGGTGACGACTTCCCAGAAGACTATGCTGATGTTAACACCATAAGGGTTTCCTCTGCCGATCTTGTGCCTAGAGTGGCACCTCTCATTATTACCTCTCCAAGACCAGTTCCATATTCCTCTGACAAAGCTATTCCTTGGAATTATGGAGCTGATGTTTACTATCATGGCGTCAAGCAAGACCCTCTGACCATTGAAGATCTTACAGTTGAAGCTACCATTCCTGACATCGACAACATCACCGGATCAAGTAAGGTGACCCGAACTGGAAGAGTATTCTCTCCAGAAATCTCTCCTCCAAAGGACACCGTGACTCCAGCTCGCATTCCAGCTATTCCATCAGTTCCCTAAGAACGAGTGACTCATCCTGCTCAGCCAGAAGTACTAAAGGAAGTTGCTGAAGACACCTCCAAACAAGAAATGGAGGAAATTCTGAAGATTATCAAGAAAAGTGACTACAATGTCGTGGAACAGTTGGGACAGACTCCGTCCAAGATATCCATGCTTGCTCTGCTCTTGTGCTCGAGGCTCATGCTAATGCCTTGGTGAAGTTTCGAAGAATGCTCACGTCATGCAAGTCACTACCACCAGTTTGAAGTTTGTATTGCTAGTCGGCTGCCAACAACGGCCTAGGCTTCTCGATCTTGATTTGACTCTAGGAAAGAAACACAACAAAGCCTTGCACATCTCTGAATGCAAGGGCATTACATTATCTCATGTTTTGGTTGATACGGTTACGCTCTGAATATCCTTCAAGCTTTTGATCGACTTGATATCGAAGGTTGGTTTTGAGACCCAGTGATATAATTGTGAGAGCTTTTGATGGTTCTAAGCGCAAGCTTGGAGAGCTCATTCTGCTGTTAAGGTCGGTTCCAGACCTTTGATTCCACTTTCTTTGTCATGGACATCCGTCCCTTATTCTTGCCTACTTGGGCCCTTGGATACATGGGGCGGGCGTACCTCTACCCTACATCGGAAGCTGAAGTACCCGGTGAAAGGGAATGTTGTTACAGTATATGGTGAAGAAGTGTATATGGTCAGTCATCTACAATCATTCCGATACCTCGAGATGGAGGGTGAATTCTTCGAGACTCCTTGTCAAGCTTTTGAAACAATTCCCAGAGTCATGCATCGACTCTCTGTCCTCCTGAAGTTGCTAAAGTTCCACCTAGGATGGCCTCATTGAAGATGCTCAAGCTTGTTGAAGAAGGTAGTCTTGTTTGGGGTCACTCCTGATCTTCCTTTCAATCGACAAGACGGTGTAGGCTTCACCATCGAGGTCAAGATGATACGCGATGACGTGCGACCAACTTCTTTTCCGCATCATCCAGAGTGGAATCCATGCTATAGAAGACGACGACCAAGACTTCGACATCAGCAAGTGGATCTTCCCAACTCCAGATCATGGACTCAGCAATTGGAAGACTCAAGACGTCATACCATTCTCCTTTAGTCAGGAGTAATTGCTCTTGTTTTGTTTTGCTTTTCGTATTTCATTATGTTTTGAACAATAAATTTTGAAAGCCTAGTGCCTTGCCCGGGGCATCATGGCTCGTTTGTGAGGGTTATTATCTGTCATTTGCACATTTTCATTCAATAAATCGTTGGACTTTTGCATTCAATTGTTGTCTATTTTCTTTTACGTTATCACCCCTTCAAAAGCTATGTGTTTCTTACACACACCCACGTGATACACTGCAGAATCACTCCGAATCTCGTTGATAACAGCTATGCTATTGCTAAATATGACTTCGATAATCCGATCTACCAAGCCAAGACGAAAGTGAGGAAGATTGTGAAGTGCCGGAGAACTTGTTGCTACATCAAGAAGAGCGAGTCATACACCACGAAGAGCAAGTTGAGGTTGTGAATTGGGTCGACGAAGACAAAAGAGATCAAGATAGGAGCGGTCTTGAGCAGTGTTAAAGAAAGATTGGTTCGGATGCTACGAGACTATATTGAGGTTTTGCTTTGTCATATGAAGACATCGTGGTTGGACATTGATATTGTGGTACACGATTGCCGACAAAGAAGGTTTCCTCGGTAAAAGCGAAGGTTCGTCGCATGCGTCACGAGATGTCGAGAAAATCAAAGCCAAGTTATGAAGCAGTTCAACGCCGGTTTCTTAGCTGTTACTTCCTATCCACAATGGGTTGCGAATGTGGTTCCTGTGCCTAAGAAGGATGGTAAAGTACGAATGTGTGTGGATTACAGAGATCTGAACAAAGCGAGTCCGAAAGACGATTTCCCACTTCCTCATATTGATGTTCTGGTTGACAACACCGCTCAGCATCAGGTTTTCTCCTTCATGGATGGTTTCTCGGTTACAAGCGGATC
>CM038794.1:132538300-132575724 GCA_021764765.1 Vicia sativa
TTAATTTGATATTAGTTTATGAATTTTATAGGTGTTGAGTTATTTTATCCCTTATCCTGTTGTGTGGTGCGCTCTGGAATTTTATTATTTATCATGACTTTTATTATAGGTGTATGGTCTTCTGATGGAAAGATCAACCTATGAAGGCATGAAACTAGATAATGAAAACAAGCATCCTTTTGTTCTCACCAGAGCTGGATTTAGTGGAAGCCAAAGGTATGCTGCAACATGGACAGGAGATAATCTTTCAACTTGGGAGCATCTTCATATGAGTATCTCCATGGTACTTCAGCTAGTAAGGGTCTTCAGAGCACCACACTACTGAAAATCGGAAGTGTACTTCCGATTTTATTTTGGAAGTGCATTTTTGGAAGAAAAAAAATTGAAAAAAAAGAACTGGTGCGCACCGGAAGTATATTTCCGATTTTTAGGGGTATTTTTGGAATTTCTCATCTCTTCACTTTAATTTTAATTTTTGAATTTTTTTCTCATCACACACAAAAATTAAATTGGACTCCTACTGACAACATATGATACAAATCTGAATTTTAAGATTTTACTTTAGTCATTTTTATAATAAACGTTCATTTTAAGTTTTATAAATGTATTTTTGTTAGCCACTTTAATGTTATCGGATAAATTTTGGTATTTATGCATGCGTGACATTTCAATTCGTATTTTTTATCCGACATAAAATTATTTTATTACATATTAATTTAATTTTATAAAAAGAATCCAAACATATACATATATGGATCAAAGTTGTAATTAAATTATGCCAAAAATGTTTTATTATGTAGCATCATCTCACACAAATAATAACAATATTATATACATCACAAACATGAATCAAAGACACAACATAAATATGTAGGTTACAACCATTGTTCAAGATGATTTTGACTCATTTGATGTTCATGTAATTTCAAGCAGTGACTCAAGTATGGAATGGATTCTGGATTCTGGGTGCACTTAGCACATGACCCCAAACAAAAACTTGTTCAAAAAATTATGTGATCAATATGGTGGATCTGTGTTGCTGGGAAACAATAAAATTTGCAAGATTACATGTGTTGGATCTGTTAGATTAAAGCTCCATGATGAGTTAATAAAGTTATTAACTGAAATCAGGTATGTACCTGATTTGAAGAGAAATTTTATTTCTCTTGGTAAATTCAACAAGAAATGGTTTATTTTCCAAGGAGAGAAAAGTATCCTAAGAGTCATGAAGGGGTCGAAGGAAGTCTTAAGAGGCTTGAAGAAACAAGGTTGTTTTCCCTTGAGGTTGTAAGTGGTTCAACAAATGTTGCATCTAGAAAACTATTGTCAAAGACAGAAATTTAGCACATGAGATTAGGCCATGTCAATGAAAGGGGTCTGGTCGAATTAGGAAAACAAAATTTACTTGGTGGAGACAGATTCAAAAAGCTGGAATTTTGTGAACCCGATGTACTAGGAAAATCTTGCATAATGAAGTTCAACAAAGGAAAATAAAAAACACGTGGATCCCTTGATTACATCCATGTTGATCTTTGGGACCCTACAAGGTGTCCATCATATTCAGGAGCAAGTTATTTTCTATCTATAGTAGATGATTATTTCATAAAATTATGGATATTCATCCAGCAGACCAAGGATGAAGCTTTTGAGAACTTCAAAAGTTGGAAGATTTTGGTCTAAAATCAAACAGGAAGAAAGGTCAAGAGGTTGAGAACTGACAATGGCCTTAAATTTTGCAATGAGGAATTCAACAACTTTTGTGCTGCCTTTGGGATTATAATGCACAAAGCTACAGCAGGTACTCCACATCAAAATAGTTTGGAATAAAGGTTTAATCGAACTATTTTGGAAAAAGTTGGATGCATGTTGACTAGTGGTGGGTTAAAAATGGTGTTTTGGGCAGAGGTTGTTTCGACAACACCATATTTGATAAACAGATGTCTTTCGACTTTGTTAGATATAAAGACACTTTAAGAAGTTTGGTTGGACATCCACTAGATCTCGAAAAACTGAGAGTATTTGGTTGCATAGTCTATGCTCACATTAGGAAAGGCAAGGTCGAACCTAAAGCTCTTAAATGCATGTTCATGGGATACCCTGAAGGAGTTATAGGTTATGGTGCCTAGAGTCAGGTCACATGAGGTGTATCACAAGTCAAGATGTAGTTTATAATGAAGTTGGGGTGGATTTCAACAAAACTAATGACATTAGTCGAAGTGCATAAATATCTTACAAAGAGCTGGAACTGGTAGAGATTCCTGTTGAGGTGGACCATGTTGATGGTGAATTGGGTATCCCAAATGAAGTCACAGAAGAAGCATAATATGTTGAGAAATTTGAGGAAATTGTCGATGACTACCTATTTGCAAAAGATAAGACGCGAAGAGTCATCAAGGCACCTCAAATACTTGGGTATACAGATCTTATAGCTTATGTTGTAATCTTTGCAAGTGAGGTTCTAGACGAAGAACCTAGAGACTATAAGGAAGTTATGAGGAGTCAGAATAAGACTGAATGGCTGAAGGCCATGTATGATAAGATGAAATCTCTTCATGATAACAATGTTTGGGAACTAATCAAGAAACCTGTTGGAGCCAGGCTTATCAAATGTAAATGGATTTTCAAAGTTAAGGAAGGAATCAAAGGAGTAGCATCGGAAAGATATAAGGCAAGATTGGTAGAAAGGGGTTTCACTCAAAAAGAAGGTGTCAACTTCAATGACATGTTCTCTCTTGTTGTGAAGCACATGTCCATTCGAATGTTTCTTGCCATGGTGTCATAGTTCAATCTTGAACTGGAACAAATGGATGTCAAGACTGCGTTCTTATATGGTGATCTAGAAGAAACAATCCTGATGAGGCAACCTGAAGGGTATGTCGAAAAAGGGAAGGAAGATAATGTGTGCAACTTGAATGGATCATTATATGGGCTGAAAAAATCTCCTCGACAATGGAATAGGAGATTCGTCAAGTTTTTGGCACACATAGGTTTCATTAGAAGTTCGTTCAACCATTGTGTTTACTTCAGATTTCAACCTGATAATTCATTTGTTATTTTGTTGCTTTATGTGGATGATATTCTAATAGAAAGCAATAATGTAGAAGATGTAATAAGGGTAAATGATGAACTTAATAAGGAGTTTAATATGAAGGATCTAGGAGTTGCATCCAGGATTCTTGGGATTGCCACCCAAAGAGATAGAAAGCAGTCGAAATTATGCTTATCTCAAGAGCCATACCCATGAAAGATTCTCAACAAGTTTGGTATGTTGAATTCAAAGCCTGTTGTGACTCCAACAAATCCTCAATTGAAGTTGAGCATAGATTAGTGTCCCAGTATTGAAATTGAAAGAGCTTATATGAATAGCATCCCATATGCTAACATAGTATATTCTTTGATGTATGTTATGATTTGTACTAGACCCGACATAGCATATGCAGTAAGTCTTGTAAGCAGGTACATGGCGAATCCTGGAATGGCTCACTAGCAAACATTGAAGTGAATTCTAAGGTACACAAATGGTTCTCTAAATATAGTCCTAATTTATGGTGGAACCTTGGTTGAAGATAGTAAATAAGTAATCGAAGGATATGTCGACTCTGATTATGCAGGTTGTATGGATTCCATAAAATCTATTTCCGGATATGTTTTCACTATATTTGATACAACAATTAGTTGGAAGCGACACTTCCATAGGTTGTCATATTATCAACCGCTGAAGCGAAATATATTGCTTTAACTGAAGTTGTGAAAGAAGCATTGTGGCTTGAAGGTTTTTCTAAGAAGCTAAAAGTTCAAGGGCTAGTTATCACTGTTAAATATGATAGTCAAAATGCAATACACTTGTCGAAGAATTCAGATGATCATGAGCGAACCAAGCACATCGATGTGGGGTTGAATTTTGTTAGAGGGGTAATCGAGCATGGAGAAGTCCAAATGCTGAAGGTTTAGACATATCACAATGATGTTGATGTGATCACCAAGACATTGTCAAGTTGCAAGTTTTTTCACTGTATGCAGTTTATAAAGCTGCATGAAGAAAGTTAGTTTGTTCTTTGATGTTATAGAGTTTGTTCCATGGTGGAGATTTGTGAGATATTGGAATCGAACTCTAGTTGGTCGAAGGTAGCTTCTTGGTTTCGAAAGTTCGATAGAGTTTAACATGTCGTCGAAGATTGCTCACATGTTATTATTGAAGACCTACATGTTGTAGTCTAAATGTGTTCTAGTGTGTAGTTGTCAAAGAATATTAGGATTGTCATCATCGAATTTGGCATGTTTGTTATGTCAAATTGTTTAAGTTAGCTTGTACCCTAAAGTTAGCATGTAATGAGTATTTGTGAAATTAGTTTAGTATGTTAGGTTTATTATAAATAGCATACTAGTCTTTCATCATTACATACTACAAATTCTAAGTTAGGGTGAGAGGGTTATTCTTGTGTACTTGTAATCTTGATTTAACATAAAGTAAAGAATTACAGTTATAATCAATCCTCGTTGTTCTTCTTGTTTTTCCTTAATTTTCCCTAACCTTGTGATTATACTTTATAATACCAGTATCATTTTTCACAAACACTCCTTTTTAACTCTAAAACTCTAAAATTGTCACACTATAAACAAATAAAAGATATATATTTATATTAGTCAATACTAGGGATGAAAAACGGGCATGCCGGCCTTGTTTAGGCGTGTCCCACAAAAGTCCTCAAAATATGGGACGACATACTTGAGGGTGTGGGCCTAAACTTTGACCCGCACCACACTAAAAATGAGGGTGGGAGAGGAGGGCCTGCGGGCACTGTTACTTTTAAGTCTAAAAATAATTTTTTTTATCTAAATGCATGTGTCCGCAAAAGCGTTAAAAACGGACGGGGAGGAGCTGACACATTAGAGGGTGTGGGCCTAACGGGGTATACTTGTTTTGTCACCCTGCTAAAACTCAACAATTAAAGCCCAAAATACAATCCATTGATCATAGACCGAACTAAAAAGTTCAAAAAACACGTGAATTAAGAAACTTCTATTTTTTCTGAAAATCTCGAAATCGGACGACCTGCACCATCGTATAGGCCCACTGCCGACCCCCGCTGTACTAACCCGATTTTTCCTAATTTCTGATTTTTCAACATTCTGAAATATTTTCTGGAATTTCTACTTTTTTAATTAATACAATCTTAAAATATATTTTCTCTCTCTTCATCGATAAAGACTTTAAGAAATAATTCAACAAATAAGATGCGAGATTTCATGACATATTAGGTCATAACTCAACCTTGTAGTATATATCTTCGACCTAAAAATATGAAATGATTCATTATGAAACTTATGTCCAAACCTCTCAATAGCACATATACATTTCATATAAAACTTGTTCTCCTTACCCCGTTTTATACCTAATCAGTGGACATCATAAAAAGTTAGTAGCAAACTTGATTAAATTTTATCAGTGGTAAACTTATCGAATTTTCCATTTATGAAAGAATACAATTCCAATTTAAAAATACATCTTAATAAAAGTTATTAATTGCCCCCACCCAGATGCCATGATGACACATCTCTCATTAACCTCTCAATCACCAAACTTCATCATCATCCCATAACAACTAAGATTAACTTTCTCCTTCAAACATCAATTTTTCTACGAAGACATAAATAAGCCAACAAACGAAAACACATAGCCATAGCTAACATAACCCAAACTTCTTTCCAACCACCTTTCAAGTTCACAGTTGCAAATGATGGTGAACTCTGCAATGGTCTACACCCTCCTTTGCTTTCACAATCATATAACTCATCTCCTGAATATTGCACTTTTAAAAGAAGCCTAAATCCATAGTACATGAATGAAAGATACTTCAACCATTGCATGAACTTCGGTATATGCTGAACATAGTAGCCACCAGTAAGAAGAAACAACATCAGTATCAAAGAAGCAGCCATTCCTGCTCTTTTAATACTCATAACTGCAGCTCCAAACAATTCTCCTGCACCCTAGTAACAAAGTTATATATATAAGTTAAATTCAAACTTTATTCTAGTTAAGCAGGGTCGTCTGCAGTAGTCTGTCTTGCATGCCCTTAAAAACGGCTCTGTATATTTAAGTATTGACATATGTATAACTTACTTGACTTGTTATAGCTATTAGTAAAACGACGAGCAATGTGAGGAAGAAGCAAGCGACGGTTCGCTTAAATCCAGCCATGAAGTAGACAATGATCATGAAAAAAGTCGGATAGAAAACATGTGCTACCATGTCACATAGAGTGCTGCATACATAGTATACACTTAGTCTATACATGTCGGCTTTTCTTTCTTTTATCAAGTAGTATTTTTCAAATGGAAACACATAGACTGCTCCGAAAATACATGAAGATGTCCAGAATATACAGATGTAGAAGGCTAAACCAACCTGCAATATCCATAGTTATTTGCTTAATAAGAATATCAGAGTCATCTATGGTAACTTCTGAAAATAAATTATAATTTATACGAAAATGATTTGATTTTTACATTGAGTTGGATGAAGATTTCAACCAAAGTACCTGATCTCTAAGTTGAGCTTCTGTGCTGGTTGAAGATTTCCACCAAAGTAGCCCTAACAGAAGTGCTACTCCAACTGCTTGAAGTAGTCTTAACTTGTCGAAATAGTCCTTGCATCTTGATCTAAATGTTCTTCTTGAAAGAATCATGAATTGGTCCAACCAACTCAATGTCCACTCTTTCTTAACCTGAATTGCTACTTGAAGATGTTCTGGTGTGCTTACTCCTCTATGGTTCTCTTTTTCTTTTGGCTCTAGGAGAGTTTTGTACTTTTGTTGTAGATACTAATACAAGAAAGAATTCATAAGATCAGAAATATATAGAGTATGTAATGTAGATATATAAATTTGAACCATGTCTGGTACAATCATTTAAGTCAGATTCTAAGGTGATTGTACCAGACATGGCTCGAGTTCAAGTACTCCCTATCGTGTGTGTGTGTGTATGAGGGGAAAGAATTCCTACATTAATAACAGCTTTTGAAGAGTCATGATTAGATTCTTGATAATCAAAAATATCTCTTGGAACAGTTATGCCATCCACTTGTCCAGTTGCCAAGTCAAGCAAGAATTCTGCAGGATTCATTGCTATTTCGGGGCTGAACCTCAACGACGAAAAGTACTCCATTGTTTCTCTAGCGGTTCCGTAGTAAATAGGATATCCTTCTGATATCAAAAGAAGTTTGTCAAACATGTGAAAGATTCTGCTTGATGGCTGGTGTATTGTTGTGATTATAGTCCTTCCAGCCTATTTATAAATCAAATGAAACTTTTTCACCATATGTTCTAAATTCCAAGGTATGCTACATAATGTAAAATGATTAAACTTAATTATAGAAACCTTAGCAAGTCCTTGAAGTGTGACAAGGAGTTTGTTTGCTGATGTAGAATCAAGACCTGAAGTTGGTTCATCTAGCAACAACAATGAAGGATCAACAAGAATTTCATAGCCTATGCTTGTTCTTTTCCTTTCTCCTCCTGATATGCCTTTGAGAAACCCTCCACCTATTTTCGTGTGGCGACATCTATGGTTACGCCAGAGATTTGTTCAGGGTTTAGGATTTAGGGTTTTGAAATAACTATATGTTTTAGAATGTCATAAAAACAACACATACCTTTCAAGGCCTAGCTCCTTCACAGTTGTTTCCACTTTTGCATATTTTTGTTGCTTGGTCATATTGGTTGGTAGTCTTAAGAATGCTGAAAAGACTAATGTTTCTTCCACTGTTAATTGTGGGAAAAGTATATCCTCTTGTGTCACAAAACCAATCCTATTAATAAAATAGAAACATTAGCATATAAATATGTTACTATAAAAGGATCACGCGCTTTACATAACTCAGATGATTTGAGATTAACTACGCATTCATGCAGTAAACACATTGGTGGCCGTAATATCGAGATTGGACAAAATTTAGACCATCCAATCTCATTCCAACGGCCAGCAATGTACTGACTGTGTGAATGCATGTCGAATTCGTCTATGTATGAAGCTAGGTAACCACTTAACCTTCTCTTGACAGCTGGAGTATATTTAACATCATTGTAAGTTATTTTTCCTTTTACATTATCAAGCAATCTTCCTCCTATAACTCTCAAAAGGGTTGTTTTTCCACTGCCAGAAGGACCCATCAGAGCAAGAATTTCACCAGGGCCAATGCTTCCAGTAATGCCCTTCAAAATTCTCTTGTATTTATCTTGTTCAACACTGTGTTGTGTGGATACCTTGCTCACCATTGCTTTCACAGGGTTACTAGAGCCCAATTGGCTGTTTCTCACCTTAAACTCTACATCTTCAAACTGCATGATAATGAGAATCTCAAGTGTCACTAACTGATTTCTATCACTTCAATGTTGAACCAAATGAAAATTAAATCCCACTCTGGTCAATATTATAAGCAAATATTTTGTTTTTCAAATTCATTGAATAACTAATATATTTGATCTATAACTAGACCAATTACATAAGTTATTCAATGAATTTAAAAGAAAATCTTTGTTTATAATAATGATCGGAGGGTGTAAATAACAGATAAAATAAAATCGATGAAAATAGCACCGCAAACACCCTTAATATCCACCACAGAAATTCACATTCGAAGCAATAGAATAAAGCCATTTAGTACTATAGTACCTTTAGAAATATAGGGAGGGGGCCATTTTGGTTAGAACTTGAATCTTCAACTTCTATATCAATCTCTGAGTATCTATTCCTAAGGTATGCATCCCTAGACATAAACTCCTTGTTGTGACCATAATCATTGTTCCCTGCTATATTCATGGAACCATTTAATGGAGGTGGCATTGACATGCCCACAATCTCATCCTCTATCCCGATTTCCATGGTCTCAAAAAATAAAAATAACAAGTTTGAAGCAAAATATGGAATAAAGTTTAAATGTGTTGAGTTGAGTCAACTGCATCAAACCAACTAGCTTTTCATGTATATGTAGGAAGCAATTCGGTTGGTGTGCCACATACTTTTCATGGCAAGTTTATTGGTGTAATCCTCACATGCCCTTTCAACCATTAACTTAATTTTTTGGTATAGTTTCAACTATTATCATATGCATAAAAACATGTCAAGAAAATGAATAACATTTTGTTTGGTACAAAGTGAATGTTTATAAAATTCATTTCTGTCGATATTTTAGCTTTTAGTTAGATAGATGTCACTCATTGGCTTGGTTTTTTCATATTATACCAACAGTTCTTTCACAAAAGAATGGGGAGAAAAGAATGTGATTGCACTTAGAGGCAGTGTGGGATAAAGTAATAAAATAAACTTACATGAAGTGGTCCAAGAGAATACCACAAATCTAAATTATTGGAGAGATTTTGGAAAGAACTTTAAAAAAAAATTGTGTAACTTTCATATAATTACTAATGTAACCATCGACATCTACATATAATCCCTAAATATTTAACATTATGTACACATTTATCTCTTATACCCCACATAGAATACTAAGGGAAATGGATTCAGTGACTTTCCAACAGGAAAATCATGGTAACTTTAGTACAAGTTGTGTGATATATAGCAGAAAAAAAGATAATTAACAATTAATATATAGTATATAAATTAGATTAAGATCCGTGCAATGCGCGGTTGTAAATTATTATATTAGTTTTTTATTGAATTTTAAATAAGTTAAAAATTTGTTCTAAAAATACATGATTATTAAATTTATATTACAAAAATTTATTGGAAAATAAATTTTAGACAATGATATGAATTTATCATATATAAAAAGATAAATTTTATTTAAAAGAAAAATATTATGCTTTTGTAAATTGAGAATGACATTCATAATAAGTTTTGTATATTTAAATAAATATAAAATAATTTTTATTTTGTTTGACTCTCATGTATTTTTATTAATTGTCTTTGATTTATTAATTTAATTTGAAGTTGTTTAAAGCGTGTATTTATTCTTAATATAAAATAAAATTAAAAGATTATTTGTAATTATTATCATGTAAAACTTTATTTTTCATATTTTTTATATTTCTTATAGTTTCAATAGTAGATTAATTGTTTTTTAATATTTATTTTAATTATATTAAAGGGATTGCAGAAATATATCAGTAACTTTATATTATTATAATTTATTGTAAAATATGATTAAGACAATGATGTGAATTAATCATATATAAAAGATAAATTTTATTTGAAAATAAAATACATGCTTATTTTAGTATGTTATTTTTGTTGTTTTGATTTTGTGGTTGGATCATGAGAGATGGCCTTGTGTAAAATATAGTTGACTTTAGTAATATATATTTATG
This sequence comes from Vicia sativa, assembly GCA_021764765.1. Classification (NCBI taxonomy): domain Eukaryota; kingdom Viridiplantae; phylum Streptophyta; class Magnoliopsida; order Fabales; family Fabaceae; genus Vicia; species Vicia sativa. The sequence continues at coordinate 132,548,629 of CM038794.1, forward strand.
AAAATAATATATTTATCTAAGTTAGTAGGTAATTGATAAGTTAGTATATTTTTTTACTATAACTATTTTGAGATTAAAAATATTTATTTTAAGTATTATTTTTTAATGATTTAAAAAAAAAACATAACTCTAATTTAGTGTTTTAGAACTTAAGATTCACAGGGTATTTTAAAATTGAAATTTAGGAGAATATAAATAATTGAAATAGTAATTGTCTTCTTACATCATTTTATTTGAAAATTGAAAGAAAGAATTTGGAGGTGCCACGTAGGACTATATGATGATGTGACACAAAAAAAATATAATTTTATTAACATGGGTCGTGATATAATCTGTTGCTTCAAATTTAATAAATTACTAGTAAATAACCCGCGTTGTCGCACGGGGCCGGTCGAGATTTCATATAACGTGGAACTAATCTTGTCATGTAACAGAAATTTCGTTTTTAATTCGGCCAAATTTAGTGTATCAAACTTATTTGACAACATTCAAAAATGTAAACTGAAAACATGATTGTGTAACAAAATAAGAAACTGTCATTAACCTGTGTAATGTTTTAAGAAATTATTTTTAATATTATAACTTATTTCCGTTAATAAAATAATTATATAAATATAGACTTTTTTTGTTTATAAGTGTCATTAACCTGTGTAACGTTTTACAAAATTATTTTTAACTTATTCATGTTAAAAACAATTGCATCAATAGTTGAATTTTTTTATTATAAAAATATTTGTAACTTATTCCCGTTTATAAAAATTATAACTTTTTTTTTTGTTTATAAAAAATAATTTTTTATCATGTTATAAAATTTTATGGATAAAAATATATTTTATTTTTTATTATGTTATAAATATGAAAATAAAAGAGAATAATAATTTTAATAATATAATCATTTTTGTTTTAATATAAATGTATTATTGATAATTAAAAAAATTACAACTATAAATAATAATATAACATTTATTATTATAGATATCCGTAGGGAAAGAAATAAAAAATTAGATCTAAGAATATCGAAAAATCGCTTAAAATATTAAATAATAATTTAACATTTATTATTGTTGATATTAGTAGAAAAATAAAAAATTATCAAAAGAGAGAAAGAAAAGATATCTTCTTTATTTAAATAAATCATAATTTTTATTTTAATTGGTTTGTATGCATCGTTGATTTTAATTGGAATAGAATTAATGAAATGACAATGTATAACCACTTTTAAATTATTTTTTTATATATCATATTTACAATTTTTCCAAACCTACAATATATAACAACTTCTCGTCAAATTGTAATCTTTTAACATTAGCTAAATTGTGAATATTGCAGGCTCTAACAACTAATATTATATATATTTTATTTCAATAACATTCAAAATCATATAGTTTTTTCTTAAACTACTTTCTAAATACTATTTAAAATTATACCAATATTATATATTCTATTTCTATTATTTACATTAAATTGATTTTTAATGGATCAACTAATATTTTGAAAATAATCTAATTGAATTAATTGATCAATTAACTCTTTAATAAAGTTACTATACATATAATCGAGTAAATGATTAGTTAAATAAATATTTCTTTAAAATACATCATTTTTATTAATATTTCATAAAAATATATGATTTTAAATATTTTTAGTAACAAAATAATATTTAAACTATAACAAAATGTAACTTATTCAATTTATAAAAAGGATTGTATGAATAAATTTATATCTTTTATTATTAATTTTTATGATTAACTTTTTTCATTAAAATTTCATGACTACAATTTAACATTTTTTTATCATGATTACAATTTTAAAGTTAATTTTAAAAGATTGTGATATGCTTTATTGATCATAAATTTTTGAAATCAAATCATGCATAAAAATAAAAGGGTTAATACCTATTTTCACCCCTGACATATGGGGTGTATTTGAAAAACCCCCCTGTCAAAAAAAAAGTTCCAATAGTTACCTTGACAAATTTTAAAAGTTTCATTTTTTACCTTTAGGATGCCACATCACCTAAAAGGCTGATGTGGCTTATTATTTTGTTAAATTTGTATTTTTTGGTTATTCCACATCACATAATTCCCAAGTAAATGACCAGAATGCCCTTAGCTCCATTTATCTTAAAATCCAAAATTATTTTGCATTCTCCATGTTTCAATCCAGACCCTACGATTAGGGTTTGCTTTCTTCATCTTCATCCACACACAGCAAACCCGCCACCGTTTGAACAATCCACAAACCCCACAATCTCCCTCTGACACCAAAAGTTTTCCCCATTTTGTCTGAAACAAACCCTCCCATTGGTCTTGCAAACAAATTGTCATCCCAAAACATGTCGCTATTGTTCCTATTTTGTAGCTTCCCCCAAATCAGTCATAAAAATATTGTGCTATTATGTTATCTGTTGTCATTTCAACCCCAAACGAGAATCCATAAACTAACCCCAATATCCATCCTCAGTAATCTCCTAACCCACTAACGAGAATCCATAAACTAACCCCAATATCCATCCTCTGTAATCTCCGGATTCAACGAACATGGAGCTCATCCAGATCTGGTTCGCTACGAAGTTGGCGAGAGAGAAACCCACCAGGAAACGAACGACGATGAACTGACCGGGAGTATAGGCTATAGAGGTGAGGAGGATGACAGGTGCGGTTATGAGAGAGAGAATTCCGGAGGCTCTACGGGGACCCACGAGGTCGCAGATTGGACCCATGAGTAGGCGGGAGAGGATGGAGCCCGCGAAAGAAGCGGAGCCTGCTCTGCCTATGTCACCTGTGAGGTTGAGGTCGTGGCGGATGATTGGGAGGAGAGGAGGGATGGAGAAGGTGGTGAAACAAGAGAAGAGGTTGAACCATTTCCTTGAGATGAAGCTGACCACTTTGCAAGGATGAAGCTAAGGCATTCTGGTCATTGCTTGAGAATTATGTGATGTGGAATAACCAAAAAATACAAATTTAACAAAAAAATAAGCCACATCAGCCTTTTAGGTGATGTGGCATCCTAAAGGTAAAAAATGAAACTTTTAAAATTTGTCAAGGTAACTATTGGAACTTTTTTTTTGGCAGGGGGTTTTTTCAAATACACCCCATATGTCAGGGGTGAAAATAGGTATTAACCCAAAATAAAATGTATTAATGTTACCATTCAAAATAATTTCTATATATAATAAAATTAAATAATATTAATACCTCCATTCAAAAGATATATTTGTAAAGTTTTGATTTAATTATTTTCATATTTTTATATATTCTAATGTATAAAATATTGCTACAATATGAAACAGTATCAAACCTGTAATATTAAAAGAGAATTCAAATTTGATTGATCATAATATTTTACAAAATCAAATCATACATAAAAATTAAACATATTTATTTCACCTTTCAAAATAATTTCCATATAAGTATCATAAAAATAAATTATAATAATGTCCTCGTTCAAAAGATATATTGGTAAAGTATCGAATTAAATGGTACTCAAATATTTGATTAAAAAATTGTAATATTTGTTTCTAATATTGTATAAAAATATATTAATTAGTCGTACTTTAAAAAAATAAATCATAAATATTTTATTAAAAATTATAATATTTATTTCTAAGATTATAGCAATTAAAAATAAAAAAATATCAATACAAAATAGTATTTAAGATCCCTATGCTTTAAATATTTAAGATAAATATTAGAGTTCTTTTTTACTTTACCTTTTATATATTTATAATATACTTTTTTGTTAATTTTATTAACAATATATTTATAGTTAGCAATACATCGTTTAAACTACGTTAATTTTTTCAAGAATATAAATGTAACCTTTCAAAAAATATACACAAATATATTTAGAAGTCAGTAGAAAATTTTATTGGTTAAATTATAATTCCATTCAAAATTTATTGATCATAAATTTTTGAAATCAAATCATGCATAAAAATAAAATGTATTAATGTTACCATTCAAAATAATTTCTATATATAATAAAATTAAATAATATTAATACCTCCATTCAAAAGATATATTTGTAAAGTTTTGATTTAATTATTTTCATATTTTTATATATTCTAATGTATAAAATATTGCTACAATATGAAACAGTATCAAACCTATAATATTAAAAGAGAATTCAAATTTGATTGATCATAATATTTTACAAAATCAAATCATACATAAAAATTAAACATATTTATTTCACCTTTCAAAATAATTTCCATATAAGTATCCTAAAAATAAATTATAATAATGTCCTCATTCAAAAGATATATTGGTAAAGTATCGAATTAAATGGTACTCAAATATTTGATTAAAAAATTGTAATATTTGTTTCTAATATTGTATAAAAATATAAAAATATAAAAATTAGTCGTACTTTAAAAAAATAAATCATAAATATTTTATTAAAAATTATAATATTTATTTCTAAGATTATAGCAATTAAAAATAAAAAAATATCAATACAAAATAGTATTTAAGATCCATATGCTTTAAATATTTAAGATAAATATTAGAGTTCTTATTTACTTTACCTTTTATATATTTATAACATACCTTTTTGTTAATTTTATTAACAATATATTTATAGTTAGCAATACATCGTTTAAACTACGTTAATTTTTTCAAGAATATAAATGTAACCTTTCAAAAAATATACACAAATATATTTAGAAGTCAGTAGAAAATTTTATTGGTTAAATTACAATTCCATTCAAAATTTATTGATCATAAATTTTTGAAATCAAATCATGTATAAAAATAAAATGTATTAATGTTACCATTCAAAATAATTTCTATATATAATAAAATTAAATAATATTAATACCTCCATTCAAAAGATATATTTGTAAAGTTTTGATTTAATTATTTTCATATTTTTATATATTCTAATGTATAAAATATTGATACAGTATGAAACAGTATCAAACCTATAATATTAAAAGAGAATTCAAATTTGATTGATCATAATTGATACAACTCGGGTTTCAGGAAAAACATAAACCTATAGGAGGCTTTACTATTGAAACATTCCAGTTGAAATATATTCCAAGCTTCAGCAGGATACCTAAATACAAAAAATCTGTTATGATGTAGCATTACTACTTCTTGTGTTTATGGTGTTACAATTAGGTACCTGGATCCAAGATAACTCTGTATTGTTGACCATATTTATGAAGGATATCAAAAAAAACTCATTTTCTCTACCGGAAACTTAACAGGATCGAGTGTGAAATCCTTATATTCATCCATGTAATCATTATATGTCCACATAACTTCAAGAGGTATATGAGGTTTCACATAGTTGTGGTTACCACGCCTTGGAGAACACTTACATTCTTGTACCCTATCGACACTGATGAAAACCTTCACAAAGAGTTAAACACAGAAAATACATAAATTCAAACAAATGACAAAACACAAGCGACAGTGAGATTTGAGCAATTTTTCATGTTCCACAGTGAGATTTGAGCAATTTTTCTTACCTCTAACCAAGTCTCCGGATCTGTAAAAACCAAACTAACAACGCATCAAAGATAGCAAACGGGATGAGAGGAAAATTATGAGTGCTTGGACTTCTCCTATCTTTTGCACTACTGTGAACATAGTTAGCATCGATATGAATTCATAGAACAAAATTAGAAAATAGTTTTATAGTTTCATATCACAAAGTAATGCTTGCCTTCAGAACAGATGTTGCCATAAGGATGCGTCGTACGATAGCAATTGAAGTCAGAATGGAAACAGCCATGATAAGAGTCATAAGTACAGTCACAGCACGTAGATGAGTCAACTCCTGAAAATAATATCATTTAGTTAGACATACACATGGAAAAAAAATAATCGTCTTTGAAGACTTCAAAAACACGAAACCATTTACAAAATAGGATGTTACTCACCCGCCCAAATACATTGATCTAAGGATCATGCTCAGCAATGATGGGAGAAATAGCATCATTTCCAATCCATCCAGCTGAAAAATTAGGAAGAAACAATTTCACTGATGTTTGTCCAAAATCCAAATAAAGAAACTAATAATAAGTTAATTCAGAAGGAATTCATAGGTTTTTTTACATCAGTATAATGATACTTCCATAAGACGGCACACATTTGATTCTAGAAATACTGAAACAACCTATGACTATGAGAGATCCTAACCTTTACGTGAAGAACATTGTGACCGATATTATTAGAACATTAAAGAAAACCATCGTTATCCACGGCATTGCGGCAACAAAATGCCGAATCATCATGAGCCAAATCACAGACAAAAGAGGTAAAATCCTCCACAAACAATCGACAGCCATGCCTTTCCTATGTCGACCATGTACCTCAGTAATACAAATCATGACACATTTTAATTCAACATCACATAATACATAGGACAATAATATGCTTAATCCCTCCCAAAATTTCCTTACTTCAATTGCTTAACATTTTGACACAAACATGTGACTAATGTATTGTAAACACAACATAAAATGTTGATATTGAAATCATTGCCTTCTATGGATAAAATTACAATTATAATACCAGTAAAAGTAGTAGGAAGTGAAAAATTTTAACCTTTAAGACAGTGACCGAGAATTTATAGACTTGTGAATTGACTTATCAATAACAATGTCTTCATTAATACTAACTCCACCCATCCCCAATGCTTGACGATGTGTTTGACGCCGGCAATAAACTGGCAACTCGATAAACTAAACAAAACACTCTTTAGAACCGGAAATTGTAAAAGGGTCAATAACCAAAGAGCACCGTAAGGTATAGTTTACTCACCATTCACACTGGAAATATAACAGGATAACACGGCCTTGAAGTTGAAGAGAGGAGTTTCATTTCGTGTAAGGAACTCAAAATAATCATAGTTCTTATTAATCCAATCTCCCATCGAAGACGAATATCTTCGGATAATCACACACCCAGTAAAGGGAATCATCGGAAGGTATAAGACATAAAACTACAAAATAAGTGGTTATGAAACATGGGACATCAAAAGATGAAATCGAGATCGAAACATACCATTTTCTCCTAGCCGAAGGAATTTTGTTGAAGATGGATGGTTGTCGACGTGGTTGTGTCGCAACGATTTATCAAAATCAAAACATAAGGAAAACGAAAATTGATGGCGAAATTGAAGAGAGAATCAATACATCCTATCGGAGTGATTTGCGGAGAACTGAGATTGAAGAAACGAAGCTCTTCTTTGGCGGATAAAGTGATTCATCTTCTTGCTTGAACGGTTTCACGGTGGAGGTGTGTTCTAGTTTTTTGTTCTAGGTAACACAACAAATGGTTACATCTAACACGTTTGGTGAAGAGAAAGATTATGAGTAGGCATGGGAAGGGAAAGATAATGAATAGGCATGGGAAGGAAACACGTTTGGTATTCCAGAAATTGAAATCGTTGGTTATGATAATTGTAATTATTCCAATTAGTTTGTTTATGTAAAAATAAAAACTAAAAAATGGGTAAAAAATAGTGGGAGTTTATTGGTTAAAAAAAAATTGAAAAAGTGGTGAAAAATTGTGGGAGTGCCACATCAGATTCAAATCAATGTGGTGCAAGATATTTTGGAGTTTCCAATTTTACCCTAATAGAATAGACCAAAAAGAGATTTTTTCAGCTGGGGCGTTGTGGTAATATTTAGGTACTATCATTTTTATAGATTTATAATAGATAGATAGATATAGATTAAAGAATAATAAAAATAAGAAAGAAAATAAGGCAAAGTCATAGTAACTTTGATAGTATAAAGTCACTCAATCCCTACCCAATAGTATGACACCAAATTAGGACCAAAATAACTTTCATCTCTATATTAAATTTTTTTATTGTACGAATCATTGCAAGCCTAATATCTATTTTATTTTAATCAACAATTACGTTTATTAGAAAAATAAATTTTATTTTCAAATGTTAAAATTTTATTTTAATTTCTAAATCTTACGGATCCTTTTTTATATGGTTATTTAATACAATTGAATTTATATGATCTTTGCTCATACATAATTAAATCACTCATTTCAACTTTACACGTGTCTAAATATATTTTAAACAATATCAAATAAATTTATTCGTGCGGGAGCCTATGTATCTTAGTAGTTTATCATCGAAATCAGTTGCCTAATCATTGTCACCATCACAAAAGATCGTCAAAGGAATAGGTGTAGTGATAGAAGTAGGATCAAAAATAAATCATGACCAATGGTTCCTTTGAGATACCTAAGTATCCTCTTGATTGCAACCTAATGAGCTTTAATAGGACTAAACATACATTGGCACACCTTCTTAACTGCATACGAGATCTCTGATCTGGTTAAAGTGACATATTGCAAGGCTTCAACTACTGATATGTACATAAAGGGACCAGAAAATAAGAGGAAATGTGTCTTGTTGAGTCTGCAAATGGATTGCATAGAAGTAAAAATAGTGTTGTGATTACACTTTGTCATTACATATATTTCGTTGAAGAATCAAAGAAAAAACAGTCGAAGAAGAGAAAAATTGAAGTATAAAGGCAAAAGAAAATGCAAAAATTACTAAGTATGAAGAAATAAGGACTTAGTGATCATTGGTTGAAAAAGGGAGCAAAAAGAGAAAAGTTACTAGAATAATCGCACTGGCCATCGCGCGATGTCGCGTGCACGATAGAGTTATACAAAAAACATCGCGCACGTGTTGGACATTTTTTTTGCTTTTTCTAACGCGTTCTGAACTGATTTAACTCCTTTAAAATGAGATTTCGGATTTTTTTCAAGTATTTTGATTTGGAGACAAAAAGTAACGACAAGTAGCACCCGGGGAGCAATTTTTGGAACATTGGAAGCCATTCGAGGCTAATCTTCAAAGGATTTTCTTGCAAACTTCATCAACTATCTTGGTAATTTATTGTTTTAATATGAGTAGTTAATTTAGCCTATATTATATTTTATGATATGAACTTATATTGAACTTGTTGAGACATATGTTTAATTTGATATTATATGAATATATTATATGAATAATTGAAATTATATTTCTATGTAATTGTCTCTTGTGCTTAATGTTTTTTATTTGAGATACTTTGTTAGTCTGATCTTGGACGAATAGAGAATACTGACCCTAGGCACATGCGTTTGAAGCAGGGCAATTATTGTGCTTATGCTGGTTAATAGGAATAGGAGACCTCTAGTGGAGGCATTTAAATTAACGTATTGTTACATTGCCTAATTTCACTTATGTTGGTTGAATAGATATGTATGAGACATCTACTTAATGGTCTTGTTAATTCGTTGTGGGAGTATAATAACTTTACCATTCATTTAATGCATTAAACATCAACAAAGAACAATACAAGAGATTCTAGTAAAGCCTAGTCATTTTCTCATTGTTGAAATTATAATCAATTTAATTTTATTTTCTCAATACCGTTTAAAATCCCCTAATTATTATTTTCATTCGCATAATTTGAACCTTGTTAAATTTCAATTCTTGTGGAAACGATATCTTTTTATATTACTCTAACACTATTGATACACTTACCGAGAAGTTGTTATGTTGCATCTAAGCATATTTGTATGTGAAAGCATGTCATTAATGTATTTGGACTAAGAGAAAAGACTTATACCGTTAGAGTTTTTATGAACTTCTATACCAACAAAGTAGTCCAAATCACCTAAATGCTTAAGAGAGAAACCAATTTTAAGTTTAGTGGTGAATTTTTGAATGAGAGACGCAGAGCTACCTGTGATGATATCATCAACATAGTCTAGTAGGTAGACAACTTGCTTGTTTTGAGACAAGGAAAATGACGAGGTGTTAAAATTGCTAACCCTTAAGCTTAGATGAAGAAAAGAATCCCGAAGTTTACAAACCACTGTCCCAAATATTGTTTGAGGCCATAAAAGGATTTGTTGAGTTTGTGTACTAGAGATACATGACCAACTACAAACCCTTATGTTGTTGCGTGTAGACTTCTTCATCAAGGGAGTCATTTAAGAATCCATTATTTACATCGAGATCTTGGATGGTCCATTTGTTTGAAATGGTAATAGTGAGAATCAACATGATGATTACAGGTTTCACCACATGATAAAAAGTTTCATTAAAGTCATAACCTTGACTTGATTAAATGATTTGGCTAATAATTTGGCTTTGAATTTCTTGGCTCAACCATCTAGGTTTTCTTTTACCCTAAAAACCCATTGCCTATCAATGGTTTTCCTATTTGTTTGAAGAGTAACCAAAATCTAAATATTACTATATTTATTTGTAGGTGATGATTCCTTGGCAAGTGTACCGATAATGCCAAAGTAATAAAAATATCGAATCCACATGGACTTCTATTTAATAAGACAAAAATTGTGCAATGTTTAGAAAATAGTAAAGCGGGATTTTCGAGTTTTTAATGCGAAAAATAATAAAAATTTGTTCTTAAAATGATACAAAATCGGTTAGGTTTTGTTATAGAATCCCCTAGTTATCTACTGTTGATGTTTGATGTATTTCATAATTAATATTGTTTCTATAATTCCACAGCGGACTAACAAGAGCTATATGCCCAATCCATTGGTGAATAACTCACAAATCTATACTCGGAGCTTCATATTCCTAGTCCACCAACGTAAGCAAGACCAGGCAATGCAATAGAATGTTAATCCTAAGCCACTACTCGAGGTCTCCTATTCATATTTAATTGGCGTAAGCACAACAATTTCCATAGGTCCAACACATAGGCTAATGATTAGTATTCTCTATGCGTCCAAAATTATATTAAAAGAGTATTTCACATAAAAATCATTAGTAAGGTGAAATTGAATAAAATAATAACTTTAATAAATATGCAATATAAAATCAAACATGTGTTCCAACAATATTGTCATCAAAACAAAATCCAACCTATGATAAAATCAGCAACTTATAATTCAAATTACAATACCAATAAATTATATGAGGTTTGCATAAAAGATCCCTTGAAGAATTGGCCTCCAATGACTTCAAATGCGCTTCAAATATACCTTTAGTATTGTAGAATATGTATTGATTATCCAAGCCTATCACGCAAGCAATGGCGCACGATGGTGACATGATTTTTCCAGTGACTAATATGCGGTTGGTCCCTTTTCAGCCAAAATTTTCCCAAGTCTTCATTCCTTCATATTTTGTCTGTTTTGCTCTGTTCTTTGGCTATTCTTCGTCAAATTAAATGATTTTTGACTCGTTTTTCTCCATTTCTTGTACAAAATATATGGAATGACAGAGTGTCACCACAAGCTCAAACTTAATTTGTTGCTTGTCCTCAAATAACTTGCCTATAACTAAAACTTCCAAACAGAAACACAAAATACAAAAATATTTGATCATCACCATAATTATTTTTACTTGATCACCATTATAGCTTCTAACTGCAATCTGACAAAATTAGGAAATCCCCTCAACTTTTTTTTTTTGGTTACAAATCCCCTCAACTTTTAGTAAGTACTCTACTTGTCTCTCATCTCATTATAGTTCACTTAATTGACAGGGTAATCTCTCAATCAATATGCATAATTGCTTTTACTAAGTTTGATCATGTTCTAACAAAATTTATCATAGTAATCAAAACATACACACTTTGAGGAATTTTTCGGATATAATGTGGCTTAGGTTCAAGTAGGATATTTTTTTGAAATTAGGTTCAAACCTTTGGATTTAGGTTCCTAGTTCTTCTATCACTATCATAACTAGTAAGAAACCCGTGCTATCGTACGGGTCCCGTCGTGATTCACACTACATGTCTACCAAATTATCTTTTGTAAAGTTTGAATTCATTCTTCAATCGATTAACATTCTTATAGTTATAAATATAAGTTAATAATATACACAAATTTTTAAGCATTGATTTGTACTTATAATAAATCGTACATTCGATTCTCTAACTTCAATTATATAAAACAATAGCAACATAAATTTTTAAAAGATGGACATTAAAATGAATCATCTATAAATGTTTTCTCATAGATACGTCCACATCTACCCGTGAATCCATATTAGTTAACAAACCAGTTAAATTCAAATGAGTTAATTCAAAAAAAAAATTACATCCTACAATGTATGACAACTTCTCGTTACATTTCAATTTTAAAAACTTCTTATTAGATCATATTTATAAATTTTACATAGTTTATTAAAACCCCTTGGGGCCCAACCCAATAGTCCAAGTTGGAATATATAAGCACTACTAGTATTTGTATTCCCTCTTATGTGGGACTAAAATGAATCTTTTCAAATTCACTTCCATACTAGTTCTTACTTGTGCTCATTTATTACCCATTTAATGTCAATAAAACATTCCAACTTTCACTCCAAGTTATCATCATTCCAAATTTTTTCCAACAATTTTAATATCTGTCCATTCACTTTAAACTTCTGCATATCTCCCGGATCTTGAATTTATATAGCACCCCTTGGGAACACACTTGTTAGCTAGGATTTTTGTGAATAACGAGGAAACCAGATATGAGCTGAGGGAAATGAAAACAACGAACATGGGCAATTTAGGGACCCAAATATAGTTTTGTGTTGTTTGTTTCGAACTTCGTGGTCTTTTATAAGGAAAAAACCACTTAAAATTATCACGAAAAGTACTAGTTAAAATAAAAATAATATATCTATTATCTATAACAAATCAATGACATGTTTTGCCTAAATTATCCTTTCTGATCAAAATTATTATACTACTAAAAGGAATTATAAACAAATAACAAATGTCTTAATTAAAACCTTCCTCCATATCAGATTGTCCTACTAGTGTCATTTGTTTATCTGTCTAATTGATCAATTCACACGTCTTCTTTTTCTTCTGTAAAATTTCAAATTTCTCTTGCATTTTTTTTCCTACAATTTTTACTTTTATTTTAATTTTTTCTCTATTTATTTATTATTAATAAAAATATTAATATTTTTTTTAAAATTTTAATTGAATTAAAAATTTATTTATCTAACAGATCACTATCAATACAATATATATTTTAGTTTACTCTATTATTATCTAAATTTGATTGACAAAATCTTAATTTTTAAATATATTTTTCTCTATCTCATGATTTTTTGTTTTTTTTCTTCGTTTTGTATGATTATTTACTACAATTAAATTTACATAATTATTATTTATTTTATAATTAAATAAATTATTTTAAATTTTGTATTTACATTTAAATATATTATGTTAAATAATTTTTTATCTCACGAATCATTATCAACACAATATCTATTTTATTTTAATAAATAATTATTTTTGTTAAAGACAATTTTATTTTGAAATGTTAAAATTTCATATTTTTTGTATTTTATAGACTATTTATTTAATTATTTAATAATTAAATATATATGATAATTATTTATTCATAATTAAAAATTTCATTTCAAAGACATATAGTTAAATACGTTTTATAAAATATCAAATAAATTTATGAGTATGAAAACACGAATATTTTAGTAATTGATTAAGAAGTAAAAAAACAAAAACTTAAATTACGTGGAGCATCTCAATTTTTTGGATACAACAGACAAATAAAATAAAAATTAAAGAAAATAAAAAATGCAAATAAAAAACATATCAACAGATTGAAAAAGAAAAAGAAAACTATACTCCAAAAAACTCAAACGCACGCAACGCAACATCAAATTATACGACATCGTTTTATCACATAGAGAGAGAGAGAGAGAGAGAGAGAGTCAATTCACAGCTTCATCCACCATACGCCGTGGTTCCTGAGTTCACCCCTCCCAACTCGGTTGCGAATCTGCGTTTTTTGATCAGATATCATCCTCCACTAGGTACTATACGAAACCTCATCATGATTAAACCTTGTTTCTTCTTCTTTTTAAATCCAAAGGTGTTTCAGATGCTAAAAAATTGAAATCTGTATTTAAGACTGGAAGGGTTGTTGGTGTGAAGAATCCTAGTGCTGGAATCGAACAAAGATTTCATAATTTATTAAGCTCTTTTGAGAATTCAACTGAAAACGTAAATGATTTCAAAATGGACACCCAAACTCCCGGAAGTGACAAAACCTCTATCACTGTGAATGGTGAATTAAACTGTGTATTAAATGAAAACAATTTGGCCGTAGAAGAGGTTGATGCAGGAATGGGTTCATTTGGAAATGAAGAAAATTCTGCTCCTGTTGTTGATGGACATTTCACAGTCTCAAAACAAAAGGTATCTATCTATCATGAAAGCTCTTGGATATTCTGTTCTTCAGTTCTTTCCTTTTTACTTTTAATATTTTAAACATATAAAATGTGTAGAACAGAGAAAACTTGCTGGACACTTTATATATCTGATTTTGTCTTATGAATACTGCATGTGCAAACTTGAAACTGATAGATATCAAATTCAGGAGAAAGAACTCGTTGGTGAAGTAACTATAAGGACTTCAGAAGTGGAACATCTTGAACGAGAATTGGAACTGATGAATGCAGCAGCTGAAATGGCATTTGATGACCAACACTCTATTGACTACTACCTTGACCAGTTGACTGAACAAGTACATGCAAAAAGAGATTACCTTTCGACTTTGGAATCAAAATGGTAGGTCAAAGTGTTTGTATGTCTTTTACCACAAATTACAATGTACAATATAGATGTTTATTATAGCTTTATGGATCAGCAATGACACACCTTAGAATTATTCAGTGTTCAAGTTTTCCCTTTCCAATAAGGAATAAATTTGCATATACATGCCCGTTCAAGCATAAATGCGTGCATACATTTGTAAGACAAAACTGATATATTTTGAGCACATGATTATTATCTTTCTTTTCCTATAAGAGAATGAACAGTAAAAATATTGTTATCTTTGCTGGATTTCAATGTGTCGCAGGGATGCTGTAAGAAAACCCATGGAAGAGAGAAAGAGAACTCTTGAGGAATCTCTATATTCAAATAGTCCAGATGCACAGGTAATGCTCCAAAAGTTGAGAGAAGTGCAACAGGAAGAAGAGTTCATTTCATCTGAAATTAGAAAGAGGTGCATTTCCAAATTCCATGTTTAATTCATTTCACTTTTTTTTTTTGCCGAATGTACATTATAAGCCTCTTCTTACAAGCCCTTGCTAGAGACTTTCATTGAGTCGCATGTTTTACAGTTTTGTTTGGGAATTGGCGATTCATACCAGCTTTTCCTTTTAGCATCCTTCTTGATTTCCATCAATAATTGCTTAAATGAAGATTGCTGCCTTCTTTTTGTTCATGATTAATGGAAATGTAAACTTGTCAAAAACCCTGAGTTTATCACGCAGATGTAGAAACTTAGAGGCAGACAATGGTTTTGTGAGAGCATCTGCCCACTGATCCTGGGAAGAACATGAACCACAATCAGAATTTTGTTAAGAACCTTTTCCCTTACAAAGAAAATATCCATTTCCATATGCTTGGTGCAATTGTGCAGAATTGGATTATGAGCAAGGGTGACAGTACTGAGATTGTCACATAAAATCTTGGGTATTTGAAATTTGCAATTAAGCTCATTGAGGAGGGACTGAACCCAGAGGATTTATGCAAAGAGTTGTGCCAAACTTCTATATTCTGCTTATGCACTAGATCTGGCCACTAGATTCTGTTTTCTTGACCTCCAAGAAATGATGTTAGGACCTAGGAAAACATAGGCACCAAATGTAGATCTCCTGTCATCAGGGTCTGATGCCCAATCAGCATCACAGAAGCCTATAAGGGGCAGAGGTTGATTGTTGGGAGCAGCCTGAATAAGTAGCGCATGACGCAGAGTTCCACTTAGGTATCTAAGGATTCTTTTTACAGCTTTTCAATGTGTTCCTCAAGAAGATTGGATAGAAATTGACAGACTTTATTGACTGAGTAAGAAATCTCTGGCCTTGTTAGGGTAAAAATTGACCAGTAGATTATGTTTTCTTGACCACCAAGAAATGATGTTAGGACCTAGGAAAACCCAGGCACCAAATGTAGACCTCCTATCATCAGGGTATGATGCCCAATCAGCATAACAGAAGCCTATAAGGGGCAGAGGTTGATTGCTGGGAGCAACCTGAATAAGTAGCCCATGATGCATGTTAAGAATCATAGATGAACTTTTCATTATCTTGAATAACAGAAATCTGTTTGTGTAAAAGTTGATTACAAATGATAGCACACAGTTGCATTTATAGTAGCAACTGTGTGACCTGCTATAGCAGGTTGCCTACACTACAGGCTTGACACATGTTAGTTAATACAAGGGTAAAAATAGACATTTACATAATATCTGCAGTGACCTGAGCAAGACTTCTATACTCTGCTTCAGTGCTGGATCTAGCAACCACAGGCTGCTTTTTGGACCACCAGGACACTAGGTTTCCTCCAAAGAAAATAGTTGCACTAGAGGTACTTCTCCTGTCATTTGGATCAGCAGCTCAATCTGCATCACAGAAGACTTGCAGTGCATGAGGTTTGGAGGGAGTATGAGGAGAAAGATGAAGGCCATGCTGCAGTGTGCCTTTAAGGTACCTAAGGATTCTTTTAACAGCAACCCAATGAGTCTCCAAGGGATGAGACATGAACTGGCACACTTTGTTCACAACATAGGCAATATCAGGCCTAGTTATAGTGGCATATTGCAAAGCTCCAACTACTGATCTATACATATATGGATCAGCAAGAGCTGGGGAGCCAAGTTTGGTCAGTTTTGCATGAGGGTTGCATAGGTGTAGTAACAGGACTTGACTCAGCCATATGAGTCCTCTGCAGAAGATCTCTAATGTATTTTGTCTGAGTAAGAAGCAGGGACCCTTCAGCAGCAGACTTAACTTCAATCCTAAGAAAATAGTTCAAATCCCCTAGATGTTTAAGAGAGAAATCAACATTGAGCTTGGTGATAATGGACTGAAGTAGTTTAGTATTGTTGCTAGTGATGATAATATCATCAACATACACTAGGAGGTAAATAGTGTGGCCATGAAAGGTGAAGATGAACAAGGATGGATCACACTTGCTAGGTTTAAACTGTAGTTTGAGAAGAGCCTCTTGAAGTCTTTCAAACCATTGCCTGGGTGCCTGTTTCAAGCCATAGAGGGCTTTATGCAGCTTGCACACAAGAAAGGAGTCTGAGTTGACAAAACCAGGTGGTTGTTCCATGTACACCTCTTCATGGAGTAACCCATTAAGGAATGCATTATTGACATCCAGCTGTTGGATGGACCACTTGTGAGTAAGAGCAATGGTGAGAATCAGTCTGATGGTAATAGGCTTTACTACAGGGGAAAAGGTTTCATTGAAATCAAACCCTGGTTTCTGATGAAAACCTTTTGCCACTAAACGCGCCTTGTACCTGCTGACTGAGCCATCAGGATTCTCTTTAACACGAAACACCCACTTGCAGCCAATGGAACTCCTGTTTGCAGGAAGTGGCACAAGTGACCAAGTGTTATTGTTGTTCAAGGCATCAAATTCAGCCTGCATAGCTTCCTTCCACTTGGAATATGCAAGGGCTTGCTTGACAGATTTTGGTTCAGTATGAGTAAGCAACAAGGAAGGATGCAACCTTGGCTGCACAAACCCAGGTTTGGCCCTAGTAGTCATGGTGTGATGATTGACTGGTTTGGAACTGACAGGTAAAGCATTGGCAGGGATATTTGCAGCAGAGGAAGAAGACTGTTTGTCAGTTTCCACATATGAAGGAGAAGCCTCACTGGAGGAACTAGCAGAGTCACTGCTAGTGGGAGAGAAACTAGGACTTGCTGAAGTAGCTGGGGACATAGGAGCTGCTGTAGCAGAGGAAAAGGAAATGTTGTGAGAGGAATAGGTTTGGGGACAAGAAGATTATCAACCAAAGTGGATAGAGAGGAAGCTGAATTTTGCTTAGCAGAGTTAGTTGTGGAAAGAGTTGAGGAAGAAAACAACTTAATATATGGGAACCTTGACTCATTAAAAAGTACATCCTTAGAAATGTACAACCTGCCATTTGGTGAAAGGAACTTATAACCCTTGTGTGAGATGGAGTAGCCTAAAAATAGGCACTCTTGTGACCTGAAGTCAAGTTTGTGAGGGTGATAAGGCCTGAGAAGAGGGAAACAAGCACAGCCAAAGACTTTCAGAAATTTATAGTCAGGCATAGTGTGAAACAGCAAAGTATAGGGAATCTGAAACTTTATGGCTGAGGAGGGGAGCCTATTTATGAGGAAAACAGCAGTTGTGAAGGCATAATCCCAAAAGGAAAGAGGGAGAGAAGCCCAACTCAACAGCGTGAGGCCTAGGTCAACAATATGTCTGTGCTTTCTTTCCACCACTCCATTTTGATGATGAGTGTGTGGACAGATAAGTCTGTGAACTATGCCCAGGTCAGCTAGAAACTTGTTGAAAGGGCGAAATTCACCACCCCAATCTGACTGAACAACCTTGATAGGGCATCCAAGTTGCAACTCAACTAGAGATTTGAATTGCTTGAAGACACTGAGAGCTTCAGCCTTGGATTTAAGAAGATAAATCCAGGTGAACTTGGAGAAAGCATCTACAAATGAGATGTAATAAGAGAACCCTTGTGCAGAGGGTTGAGGAGAAGGCCCCCACAGATCACAATATATTAATTCTAAAGGGTGATGATAAGTGGTGGGTGAAGTAGGTGAGTGCAGTCTGTGTGCTTTGCCCATACAACATGCTGAACAGAAATATTCATGAGTTTTATTACTGAATTGAAGGTTACAACTTTGCAGCACCATCCTCAATGTGTTAACATTGGGATGGCCTAATCTCAAATGCCAAACATTGGACATGGCAGGAGATATGGAAACAGAATTGATAGAAGCTACAGATTTATTGAATGAAGAAACTGCTGAAGGAGACTTGGAAATCTGAATAGAGGGAAACTCATAGAGGCCATCAGATCCAACTTTGCCAGCCAGCAACACTGCATTAGACCCCTGACATTTCACAAAGCAAGAATCAGCAGTGAAAAGGAAGTACACTCTATTGTCACGACAAAACTGGCTGACACTAATGAGATTTTTGGTGATAGAAGGCACATGTAAGAGGTTATTGAGAAACAGAGGTGTGTGAGTGTGATTTTGTGCTGAAAACTGACTGGAACCAGCAGAATGAATAGCTAAACCTTGACCATTTCCAATGTAAATCTGCTCATAACCTTCAAGAGGAGTTGCCTGCTGTAGGTTGCTAGCATCACCTGTAACACGATAGGAGGCTCCAGAGTCAGGATACCAAGGCATGACTGAAGGAGCAGCAGGAGCAGCACTAGCTATGTAGGTGCCAGGAGCAGCATTAACAATGAATGTGCTAGGGGATGGATAAGCCACAACAGGTCTGGCCTGAGCACCTTGAGGCCTTGTCCACACATTAGCAGGGAATTGAGCATAAGGAACTTGAGGAAATTGCCAAGGAACTGCAGGATAGGCATTGCCATTGTAGGAAGGAGGTTGAAACTGTTGGTTGAACCTGTGCCAGCAGTTAAAAGCTGAATGACCAACTTTAGAGCAAACTTGACATTGCACAGAGGAGTTTCTACCACCTCTACCTTTGCCACGGCCTCCTCTATTTGCCCTGCCACCTCTGAAGCTTGAATACTCAGGTTCAGCACTAGGTTGAGTGGTCTGTGAGTTGCTGGACTCATTACTACCAGACTGAGGAGTGTCAGGGGAAGGAGACTGAGGTGAGGCATGTGTGAGGTTGAGTGAGCCAAGATCAGGAACCACAGTCTTTTTGAACTTGTTCAGCCTCAACTCATGAGCAAGAAGAAGAATCTCAACCTCGTCCAGATCCATGTTTCCAAATTTACTCTCAATAACGGACACAACAGAAGCGAATTCACTTGGAAGTCCTTCAAGAACTACATCAATATGATGAGAGAGAGGAATAGGATCTCCAATGGATGCCAAAGCATCCACGATCATACGAATCTTCAACAAATAATCAGATACAGAAAGAGAATCAAGCTTGAGAGCACGCATTTCCACACGCAACTGGCGTGCACGCGCTCTCGTCTGTTTCTGAAAATATCCAAACAAACGATCCCAAAGCTCATGTGCGTGAGCACAACCAAGAACACGCGAGAGAATCTCACTCGATAGAGTGGATTGAAGCCACGACAGAAGGAGTTGATCCTTCTGAAGCCAGATCGAGTAGGAAGGATTGATCGTACCTTGACGGCGAGCGTCGTCGTCGACGAACTGTGGAGGAACGCGAGGACAGACAACGAGATCGGTGAGTCCATGCGCGTTGATGTAAGGCTCAACTTGTTGACGCCATAGATGGAAGTTCTTTTCATCCAGCTTGTGCGCCATCTTGAGCGAAAACTGGAGGCGACGCGATTCATCCGGCGCCGCCATGAAAGGCGAGTTCTGATGAGAGATTCCGGCGGAAGGCGGCAAATCTGGAGGAGAAGACGCCATGGATCGAAGCGCTAAACTGATACCATGTTAAGAATCATAGATGAACTTTTCATTATCTTGAATAACAAAAATTTGTTTGTGTAAAAGTTGATTACAAATGATAGCTCACAGTTGCATTTATAGTAGCAACTGTGTGACCTGCTATAACAGGTTGCCCACACTACAAACTTGACACATGTCAGTCAATACAAGGGTAAAAATAGACATTTACATAATATCTAAACTACTCTCTAATAATGCAGAGTTCCACTTAGGTATCTAAGGATTCTTTTTACAGCTTTCCAATGTTCCTCAAGAGGATTGGATAGAGACTGAAAAACTTTATTGACTGAGTAAGAAATCTCTGGTCTTGTTAGGGTAGCATGAAAGGCTCCAACTATGGATCTGAAATGAGTGGGACCAGGGACAGCAGTAAAAGCATACTTAGAGAGTTTACTGCTAGATATCATGGGTGTTGGCATTCCATTTGCAGATACCATATTGCCTTTGGCTAGAAGATCATGGATATATTTGGTTTGAAACAAGAGTAAAGAGCCATTTGGGAGATGAGTAACTTCAATGCCCAAGAAATAATCCAGTTTTCCAAGTTGTTTGAGAGCAAACTTAGTATTCAACTCAACTCTGTGATGAGATTGTCTATAAATGAAGAGGATTTTCCAGTGATGATAATATCATCAACATAGACTAGGACTATAATAGATAAGGTTTTGGAGTGAAGCATAAACAAACTGGGATCACACTTGCTGGCGTGAAACCCAAGTTGTAGAATAATAAAATATTTAAGCTTTATATTCTATATTCTATAAGATTTAGTAAAATATTTGTGTACAGCTGTCCCTACGGCTGTCAAGTTTGTTATGGGTCTCCTATATAATGGAACCTTGTATTCCTTATTTGTTATGAAATCAATATACAAAATATTTCATCAGATTCTATTCTAACTTCTTTTTGGCTTTGATACCATGTTAGAATTGGTATTATAGAGAGAGAAAGAAGTTACCATAGAATCTGATGAAATATTTTGTATATTGATTTCATAACAAATGAGGAATACAAGGTTCCATTATATTTCATCAGATGGAAGACTGCGCCAATGCAGTGTATTTCATTTTATGTCAATTTAGATATATTAGTTAGTCCAAACACTAACTTTACCAAACACTTCAAATTCAGGTTGTTAGTTTATCCTCTTCCAGCCATTTGCTAGCTTGTCTTTCATCTTCTACTTTTTACCAAACCGAGCCGCCTTAGGGGATTAGGATTTCAACTTATTTTATCTTGTGTTTAATAATTTCAGTATATTGATGTCCTCAAGTAATCAGATTTACCATGATGGTGCATATGCCCGTATTGACTTACATATCCTCTCTCTCACTAGGGAGGAGGAACATTCAAACCTTCTTGCAGATCTGGAAAAGCAGCAGAAAGTAGCATCTAGGAAATCCTATACTCACCGTATTGAGGAGATTACGAAAAATAGCCGCAAACAAGATGTTGATATTGAGAGAATTTTAAAAGAAACTAGGGACGTTCAATTGGAAAGTAATTCTATCCAGGAAAGTTTGCATCGAACATATGCTGTTGCCGATGAAATTGTGTTTAGGTATGAAAGTTTTTCGTGTATTTGTAACATTAATGATGAAACAATGTAGCACCTTGTGTTAGTAGAGATCTTGCTTCTTCTTTTTTTCCATGGTTGATTTTATTTTTTCACTAAAAGTAAGCATTGTATAATTTGTTTTCACATTGTTACCTCTGCAGAGAAGCAAAGAAAGATCCAACAGGGCAGCAGGTTTATAAACTCCTTGTAAACATCCATAAAGGTTTCGAACAAATATCTGAGAAAATTCTGGCATCGGATAGAATTAGAAGAGAAGTATCTGACTATGAAATGAAATTGGCAGCCACACCTTCCGCATCAAGAAGCTTAGATGTGACCAAGTTACAATCTGATCTTGATGGCATTATTATTAGGGACAACGAATACCCGAAATAGCAGGTACAGTTGAGTGAAGCTGTTTGAAGAACTAATTTGAACTTGGCATGCACAGCTTCAGATGCTTAGATGTGAGCAACTTAAAAGCTGGTCTTTATGCCATTGTGAGGGAAAACGAATATCTTGATTCACGGTTACAGGTCAAGTAAAAGTCAGTCTTCAACGATTCATTGGAAACAGATAAAACAGTTAATTACCAACTCTGCTTGTTTTTGTCATGAAAGTTATAGAAATAGAAATTAGAAACACATTAAGAAATTTCATTTTTTCCTATTGGTTTGAATGGTTGAGTTTCATGTTTTTTACTTGGATTTTGTCCATTATTGTTTTTCACTAGGCCTAAATATATCCAAGAGGTTTGCAATTAAGTGTTGTAATGTCAGTTTACAGAACACTGAAGTTGCAAAACTCTAATATGAAGAATCAGCTTTTAAAGCAACTTTTGACATAAACTGTTTTTTCAAATGAAATTCTGAATATTCACTAAATTTTATGGTTTATGGGTTGAAACTAAGAATGCATTAACTTCAAGCACTTCAAATTCAGCAACTCACTTTCATCACTTAAAGCCCATGCCAAGGCGTCATTATTCAATTTCTTTCATGATACAAGAATGCATTAACTTGATTTCAAACTTATATAAATAAGGCATGCATAAATGCACTTTTGGTCCTCCTATATTAATTTTCTAAACATTTTAGTCCTCTTATAAAAAAAAAAAAACTATTAGGTCCTCTAATATCGTATTTCATGTTTTTTTGAGGTCCCCATAACAAAATAGTCTAATTTGCATATGTGATATTGAAATTATGAGGTGACATTTTTTAATTGTTGTCACGTCATTAAAAATAGACCAAAATATATATATATTAGAGTTAAAATTTATAATATATTTTTTCTAAATAAATATTTATAAACAAAAATAACTAAAATACTTAAAAACATTTAATTATTATAAAAAAAACTTTAAAAAATAATAATAATAAATTTTTAAATATTTATAATGACGTGACATCAATTAAAAAAATGTCACTTCATAATTTCAATGCCATCTATGCAAATTAGACTATTTTATCATGGGGACCACTAAAAAAACATGAAATATGATATTGGGGACCTAATAGTTGATTTTTTTTATTGAGAGACTAAAATGTTAAAAAAATTAATATAGGGGGACCAAAAGTGCATTTAAGCCTATATGTGATTTTACCAAAACCATGTGAATATCCGGTATAAACATATTCATTTTTACTGGTTATTTCAAATTGTCAATATAAACACATAATGTTTATTCCAAAATTTTAGATTTTTTTTGTTGTAAAAATGTAACCAAAATGTGAAACATTTAGTTTTTCTAAATTGTCGGTATAAAACCATAAATTACGTACCAAAAAATTCAAAAAACCCGATAAAAATACATGTTTTTCCCCCTAAAACTATGTTTGGATACTGTAAAACTAACGAAGTAGAAAAGAATGAAATAGAACAAAGTGGAGCAAAATAAAAATGTCATTCCATCGTTTAGGTATTTCATGATGAAATAGACCAATTTTCTCATTTCACTTAAAATGGAGGGTATAAAAAGAACAAAAATGATTAAATGAGATGAAATGTATTTCATTATATTCGGCTCCATTTCATATATTTTTTTTGAGATATCCAAACAATGAAACATAACTATATGCCATCCAGTTTCATCCCATTTTGCCTCATTTCATCGATTTAAATATAGCCTAAATGTCTAATTGTAGCAACTCGATTTTCAAAAATCATTTAAATCTCGAAAATAGTGAAATCGCCACCTAATTTTATTTGTTCCAAAAGGAACGGGAAAATATAGATAAAACCCCACCAATGCGGATAAGGCGGTCTACGTGACCAAAAAATATGGAATCGGGAGTCGGTTATGTAAGGGGAAGGTATTAGCACCCCTTACATCCATCGTACTCGATGGGAACCATTTAGTTCTAAGTGTGTGTATATTCGCTAATCTCTAAGTTATAAAAGAAAAATAAAGAACGAAAATTTATTATTATTTTGAGTTTGGCACGGCTTTTGAACCGTGTGCCTACATATTCCCTTGTGCAATGGGAAAGTCAAAACTCTGTAGTTCCTCTTAAAAAGGTTTTAATTGGTTGTATTGATTTTATAAGAAAAATCGTGCATTAGACATTTCAAATGTTTGAACTTGGACTTGTTTAGTTTTTTGAGTTTAAGTCCTCGTTCGTGTTTGAAATGGCTATTGCACACTCTTTGTAAGAAAAGAGTTTGATGATCGCATATGAGCGATAAGAGTTTGAATGAATTATTTTGTTTTTATGTGGGAGACGAGTATCGGACCATAAGCGTTCAACGGCTAACGCCCCAATTACTCGGATGAGTGGACAGAAACATCCGAATCATCTTTTTCTACCCAAAAATTTATTAAGAAAGGTGAGGTGAAACAAGGTTCACGTTAATTAGATTCTATTAAGAAACCAAACATACAGTCGAGGGTCGATACTGGACTGACTACCATATGTTTGGGAGGAGGGAGAAATAGAGTATTTATTTGTAAAATATTTTGAAAAGAGACTCGACGTTGGATCGAGATTTAGAACTTAAATTACGAAAGTATTTTTGGAACGCGGGCTGGAGAAATTGGCTTATGAGCCAATCAAAAGAAAAATCGGAGTTATTTTTATATTAATCGTTCGTGACGTGTATAATGGTGAATAAGCAAACAGACAATTGAAGCATATGAAAGTAAATATAAATTGAGGAACAATTGACTTATCCCAATAAATTTTGTTAGAAAAATGAAATAAAATATAGTTGATAAAAATGAGTTGAAATTATCATGTTTTAGTGAATAAAATTAAAGATCAATTAAATATTGATTGGAAATCTTTTTGTTTTGTTTTTATAAACTTGGAAATAAATAAATGACATGAATGAATAAAAATTATATAAGATAATAAAAAGAAAATAACTAAATAAATAAAAAAACAAAAATGGGTTAAGAGAAAATCCGGTTGGATCATTGGGCGGACCGTTCAACCCGGTCCAGGCCTCCCAAAGGAACGGCTCGGTGATTGGGTGTGGAACCCTAATCCCCAAATCACCATTCTCTTCCTTACAGCAACGAGAGAAGGAAAGATGGCGATTCAGCAAGAATACTCGTAAACCACATCCAAACTTTCATTGATTTCGTGATCAAACGACAACCTCCGGTCAAGAATTCCGTTATCTCCAAACTTCCGGCCAAAACTTTCAAAAAGAACCTCCTCCATCGGACCACACGAGGATTTCCCCCAAATCGAAAACACTGGGTTTCGAAGATCACTGATAAAAAGTGAATCACATCAAAGTTCGGATCTCCCTTGCGACCTCAACGAAAGCTATATGCTCGTGGTCGTTTTTTTGGATCATCTCCGAGAAACTCTATCAGTAAGGTTTGTATGTCTAATGATTTTCAGTTTCGGAAACACTAGCCTTCCAATCGTGACCATTTTTGTTCTTTTGTTTTTGCAAGGAAAATGGGATAGGCATGGTATGAACGTAAAGCCAGTCGCGATACCTCAGCTCTGTTGGAGTGCTAATTTGATATTAGTCTCTCTTTGAGCTTTTCATCGGTATTACACAGGTTTTCGAATACAGAACAATCAAACTGGCAGTTATATGTGTCAGGTAACAATAAAGAAAACTCAAACATTCATTCCTCAGTTAAGTCGTATTCTAATGTAAATTACACTTATCCATGACAGATGATGCAGGGTAGCAAAACTGACAGAATACCTCAGCTCGATGAAGTATTAACCAAAAATTGGTTTCTCTTTGAGCTTGTCATCGGCATTAACAGATTTCGAATACAAAACATTCAAACTGGCAGAAATGTATCAGGTGACGTGAAAGAAAACTGGAAAACATTCATTTCATATCTAATTTGTATTCTGATATAAGTTGTATCTACTCATGACATATGAATGCAGGGCAGCAAAAACTGAAGCACGCAATAGGGTATGCTGAAACTCAAAGGCAGAATGCAGAGAAAGAATGTGGCTATGTTACCTGAAGGAGTTGGTGCTAGTTCGGTTCGTAAGTTCTTTCCTTCTTTCGAACTGGGCTGGTTGAGAGCTTTTGAGTGAAAAGTGTTTGGAGAGGATTTTAGCAGTTTCTTTAGGCTAAGAGTGGCTGAGGAGGGAACAGGGTGGTTTATATAGAGTGTAGGTCTGGGTGAGAGAGGTTTGGAATGAGGTTAGAAAGGTGGTGAGGAGCTAGGTTAGGATGGATGACTAGGCTTGGAGTTTGTTAGGGTGGAGAGACAGCACCTTGGTGCAGCAGGTAGTGGAAACATTCCCCTTTAAATGACAATTCAAAAAAACTAACTTTTAAGGTATCTCTTTTTTTGTCTTTTTTCATGAAGTTTTACTGATGTAACAGTAAAGGTTGGGAATTCTGAATTTAATCTGTGGTAAAAACTGATAGGTGGACCCCCCTCTAGCTTGCACATGTAGGTGTAGAAATATAACACAGAATATTCTGTTTTATTAAAAGGAATTTATTGCTTTCTTGCGTTTGAAGCTTCTAAGAAAAAACAAGACTTATACTTAACATTTGAAATCTTGTGTGCCCTGTTTGAATTATTTCAGGAGATTCGGTAAAAATCAGTATCCGGTAAAGATGCATCAGCACTGTTGACATTAACATAACCATCCCCTTCCAATGAATTCCGGCCGCTGAAGATC